>CM046381.1:16884927-16952360 GCA_025413485.1 Ficus microcarpa | reverse complement strand
AGTAGAGCACCATAGCTTTATCCATACCAGGAACGACCTCAAGGTCACTAAGGAACCTGCGGAGCCAAACCGCTTCCTTTGATGCCTCACTGGCTGCCACATACTCGGCTTCCATGGTCGAGTCAGCAATACAAGATTGCTTAACACTCCTCCACACAACGGCACCACCTCCAAGGGTGAAGACAGATCCTGAAGTCGATTTCCTTGAATCCTGATCTGATTGAAAATCAGAATCTGTATATCCTATAGGAACAAGGTCCTGACCGGAATACACTAGCATATAATCCCTCGTTCTCCGTAGATACTTGAGTATATGCTTGACCGCAGCCCAATGGTTCGGTCCCGGATTCGACTGATATCGACTTACCATACCAACCGCAAAACAAATGTCAGGCCTAGTGCATAACATAGCGTACATAAGACTACCTACTGCTGATGCATAAGGTACATTTTTCATACGCTCCCTTTCTTCCGATTCTTGGGACAGTCATCTTTAGAAAGTTTGATTCCAATCCTGAAAGGTTGAGCACCTTTCTTGGAATCCTTCATAGAAAACCTCTCAAGTACTTTATCAATGTATAAAGCTTGGGAGAGTGCTATCGTTTTGTTCTTTCTATCTCTAAAGAGTTGAATACCAAGAACATAACTAGCTTCTCCTAAGTCCTTCATGTCAAACTGTTTGGCTAACCAAACTTTGACAGATGATAGTATTGCCACATCGTTTCCAATAAGCAATATATCATCCACATAGAGTACAAGGAACACCACTTTCTCGTTCTTGATACATTTATAAACACATGGTTCATCAATGTTTTGTTTGAATCCATAAGTTTTGATCGCTTGATCAAACCTAATATTCCAAGAACGAGATGCTTGCTTTAATCCATAAATGGATTTAAGCAACTTGCATACTTTGTCTTCTTGGCCTTTTGCCTTGAATCCGTCTGGTTGTATCATATAGATATCTTCCTCAAGAGAGCCATTTAAGAAAGCTGTCTTGACATCCATTTGCCAGATCTCATAATCGAGAGCAGCCGCAATGGATAAAAGAATGCGGATTGACTTAAGCATTGCTACAGGCGAGAAGGTTTCTTCATAGTCGATTCCTTCTTTCTGCGTATAGCCCTTCGCTACAAGTCTTGCCTTGAAAGTTTCCACTTTCCCATCCACACCTCTCTTCCTCTTGTATACCCACTTACACCCAATCGGTTTTATGCCTTGGGGTAAGTCTACAAGTTTCCAGACTCCGTTGGAATCCATAGATTCCATCTCGGCGTTCATAGCCTTTTGCCAAAGACTAGAATCAACATCCTCCATAGCTTCCTTGTACGTAGCCGGATCATCAATATGTTCTATGGATTCTGCTTCATAAACTTCACCACTGAACATGTACCTTTCAGGTTCCCTGATAATCCTCCCACTACGACGAAGCTCCTGTGGTTGTTGATTCTTTAGTGATTTTTCCGCAGGGTTTTCTGTGACTTTAGGAACATCCAAACCCGAAGTCATCTCCTCAAGCACTACTTTGCTACGAGGTTTAAAGTCTTCCATGTAACTTTCCTCAAGGAATGTTGCATGTGTTGAAACAAAGACTTTATTTTGCTTTGGATTATAGAACAGACCACCTTTTGTCCCTTTTGGATAGCCAACAAACAAGCACACTTCTGATCGTGACTCCAATTTCTTCGCTTCCTTATCCAGGACGTGTGCCGGACAACCCCAAATTCGAATATGATTCAAATTAGGTTTCCTACTCGTCCATAACTCATAAGGAGTTTTAGGAACCGATTTGGAGGGAACGTTATCCAGAAGATAGCATGCAGTTTGTATGGCGTGCCCCCAAAATGATAAAGGTAAAGTGGAATAACTCATCATAGACCGGACCATATCCAATAGGGTCCTATTCCTTCTCTCAGCTACACCATTCTGTTGAGGAGTACCAGGTGCAGTCAACTGGGATTGTATCCCATTCTCTATCAAATATCCTAAGAACTCATCCGATAGGTATTCCCCACCTCGATCCGATCGAAGTGTCTTAATGGACTTGCCTAATTGTTTCTCCGCTTCAGCCCGAAACTCTTTGAACTTGTCAAAGGCTTCGCTTTTGCGGGTCATTAAATAGACATATCCATACCTTGAGTAATCATCAATAAAAGTGATATAATACTCATACCCACCACGTGCTTCTATGTTCATGGGACCACAAACATCTGTATGCACAAGTTCTAAAAGTTTCTCGGCACGACCATCCTTGGCAGCAAAGTGCCGTTTAGTCATCTTGCCCTCCAAACAGGATTCGCATTGTGGCCAAGGTTCAACCTCGTACAAGTCGAGGCATTCATCTTTTACCATCCTTTGAATTCTGTTAAGGCTTATGTGACCAAGTCGTAAATGCCAAAGATATGATTTGTTAGAGTGAGAAGACTTATGTCTTTTAGAGTTCTTTTCCAATTCTGTATCAAGCAGTGAGTGCATCTTAGGTTTGATAAAATAAAGATTTCCATGCATCCATCCATTACAGATAAGAGAATTGTTTTTCCTAATAACAACTTTATTATTAAAAGAAACTGAATAAGAATCTTTAATTAAACAAGCTACCGAAATTAGGTTCCTCTTAAAATTAGGAACATAAAAACAATGTCTCAAAACAATAAACCTAAATTCATCAAAATAAAGATGCACTTCTCCCACTGCTTCAGCTCGCACCAACGTCCCATCGCCGGTTCTTAACGTAAAGTCCTCCTCATGCAGACTTCTCGTTACCTTGAACCCCTGTAGAGAAATACAAACATGGTTAGTAGCTCCAGAATCTATAACCCAATTGTCCTTAGATTCTTCCACTAAACAACCCTCAAGATACAGGACATTGAAATTACCTTTCTGCTTTTGCAAAGCCAGGAAATCTCGGCAATCCTTCTTGAAATGTCCTTTCTTCCCACAGTGAAAGCACTTAACCTTTTTGGGGTCCACCTTTTGCTTCTTAGTCTTGGTAGACTTCTTAGAAGCAGGTGCATTCACCGCAGGCTTATTCCCCTTGTTCTTCCCTTTTTCCTTCTTCCTTTTGGGATTAGGAACAGACGAACTAGGTTCAGCCAAATTTGCCTCAGCCTTAGATCCAGAACCCTTAAAAATGTTCTCAAAGGCTTGCAACTCTTTCATCAATTCCGTTAAAGACATCTCCTTCCGGTTAAGGTTGTAGGATGCCTGAAACAAATCGAAATCCTTGGATAAGGTTTGAAAAACCATAACCAGTTGAGTTGCAGCATCGATCTCAGCCCCATTTGCCTGAGCTTCAGACAAATAAGCCATGACTGTCATCATGTGCTCCTTGATGGGAGTTCCAACCTTCTGCCTGCAGTTCATGAGACCTTTGATAGCATCGGTCTTAGCCTGGATAGTTTGTTCACCAAACATTTCCTCCAGGTTATCCATGATCTGCCTAGCAGTTTGATGTTCCTCATGCTGTTTCTGGAGCACGTTAGACATGCTCGCCCGAATATAGCACATGGCACTAAGGTTGGAATTGTCCCAGCGCTCAAGCGCTACAAAATCCCTATCAGGAGCATCGATCGTAGGCGTAGGTGGTCGAGGTTGGGTTAGGACAAAACTGTGTTTCTCAAAGTTTAGGACGATTAGCAAGTTCCTTTTCCAGTCATTAAAATTCTCGCCAGTTAATTTGTTTTGCGTAAGTATCACAGATAAAGGGCTTGACATTTTGATCTATAATAAGAAAACATGTAATAAGTATGAGCAAACATCCTATCAGTTTATAAAATATGATTTTGTAATGAAACAAAAAGATCTATATGCAATCTAAATGTTCATGTGTAAAACCCTTAAAACACATACCTTACAACGACAATTCCTAGCTACCGCTTTCTAAGCTACCGAGGGGTAGTCATAGAATAACTAGCCAAGAACACGGATCCCTTCCGATTAATACATATTCATCCATGGAACAAACTCCATTAAATATATATTAACTATCGTTTATTTGGCCACTAATTTACATAACAGAGCCTCGAGGGAGGGTTAATAAATAAAGTAGTATGAGTGTGTAACCATCGTTTCCAATTTTGAATCCATATTTTACATCCGCCACCGAGGGGTGATCTAAACATAAAATATGCCCAAAATTGTTATCCTTTCGGAAATCCAAATCAGTGTGCGCTCTAGGTAAGATACCTATCCGAAGGGAATTCTCGGATCGAAACCGAGTAGTAGGCACTACCATGCGTAACTATTGGACCAACGATGGAGGCCGTAGGTCTTAGTGTGTAAAACCTTCTCCCACTCAATCTTTTAAATTAGGGTTTTTGTTTTTTATGCATAAACAATATTTATTGAGTGGCACTCCCTAGTCTATATGGCATGTTATCAATACATCATGAAATAGTATTACATATTCATATAGCAAGTCATCATCCATGGTTTGCAAAATATGTAAATAGCCGTGGATCATGATTCCATCCTAGAGAAAAGAAAATTGCAAAATTTACAAAAATTAACCGAAACATATATCGGCCTTCATTTGTAGATCCATGCCGTGTATCCTTCTTCAATGTGTCTTCCTTCTCCAATGTCACATCTTTTTAAATTTAAAATTAAATTTAAATTTCAAAAAAGATTATATGTGATTTTTAATTTTAATCAAAATTACAAAATATCAAAATTTAAATTAAAAATCCGGTTTATTAAATTTTAAAATTTAAAATTTGAAATTTCCAAATTTAAAATTTGAAATTTCCAAATTTCAAATTTAAATCACAAAATTTTAAAATTCATAATAATATCCATTAAATTTAAATTTAAATTTTCAATTTTGATTTCCAAATTATCAAAATCACATATCATTGGAAATTAAATTTTCAAAAGATTCTTGTGATTTTTTTTTTAATACAAAAAAAAATTTTTTTTAATTAAAAAAATTTCCAAAAATAAAAAAATCACATCCTTTGAAAATTTCCATACCTTCGTTCATCTTCAATCTCCTTGAATCCATTGTAGCCCGAATTTTACAAAAAAATTCCTATGCCGTTTCCGGCTTACAAAATTTCTAGGAATTGAAAGAACGACCTAGCGGTGATTATAGACCGCATCTATTACACTTGAAAAACCTAGATACAAATTCTAACCTCTATGGAATCATGACCGGCAAAATTGAACAAGCATCATATATTATCAAAATAATATAAAGCATTCATCCATACATCCATTCATAATATATTTAACATACTCAAAATAAAACCTAGAGTGCCAACTCTCTAAAATATTTCATTAATGCATGGAGAGAAATTTATTTGATCAAATAATTTATATTATATGCATGATCATGAGTTGGCTCTGATACCAGTTGTTGGAAAAATCGGATCCGGTATTGGAGTTACGGCGCAGCGGAAGTTTTAAAAATTTTATGCCGTTTCCGGAAAAGAAGCTCATGATGCATATAACAATAAATTAATTCATGATCAAGCGTACCTTATTTCTTGGATTCCGGAATTGCTAGAGCGTTTGACCAACGTGTCTTCTCTACTATTCTCGAGTTCCACGTCTCAAAGTGTGTGTGGGCACACGTTCTATGAATCCAAGCGACCGGTATTTCTTTCCGAAGTCTAGATCCCTCCTTCTCAATTCCGATGATCCTCGTTGAGAATTTGATCCAACTTCTTTCTTCAAAACTACAAAACAGAAACCGGTTAACCTCCTATGAAAATAATCACTCGGTTTAACCTTTCTCGCAGTTTTGATTCAATGGAATTTTCTTTCTTTTTCTCTCTCACAAGAAAGCCGAATTTTTGATGTGGAAGAAAAAAAAATTTTTTTTTATTATTAAAAAAACGTTTTTCCCTTTAAAATTATCAAAAATTGGTTTTTCAAGAACTCCTAGCCTTTATATAGTATTACAATCCTTTTCAAAATTTATCTCCTACTTGAAAAATAATTAATAATTATTTTCCGGATAAATCTTGAACCAAAAGATCATACAACTTTAGGGCTAGATTCATTGAACCTAAAAACAAATTTCAAGAGGAAATCCCCTTTAAAATTCGGCCACAAAGTGAGAGAAATCTTGATTGGTGGTTTAAATTTTAAATCAAGAATCTAGACTAGTCAAAAGATCCTAGTCCTATCTAGATTCAAACTTCTTTTAAACCTTTTCGAATTTAAATAGGATTCACATATTTGAATAAATATTTTCCATAAACATTATCCATATTAATTAATTTAAATTAATGAAATATTTCAAATTTTCTTTCCTCACAAAAACCATGCACCTCTTTAATTAGGAAAGAAAAATTCATGAAATAATCTCCATTATTTAAACCAATTAATAATTAAATGTTAGGAATATATTTAAATAATTTTGAAACAAAATTTTCTTCCCTCCATACAATTAAAAAACGTGCACCACTTTTAATTAGGAGAGAAAAATTTTGTTTTCCAAAATTCAAATACAATCTTATTTTCAAAATTCAAATTAACCAATCACATGTTGACAAATCATTTGTCTACAAATTTCACATGTCCAATCCTTTCTGGATTGCATGTTAGAGAGTACCATGTCTTAATAGACATTACAAAATTCCATTTACAATTTACCGATCTCATTAGGAACAAATCCCGAGACGCTTCGTGGAACTATATGAGCTAATAGAGGGACCCGATGGAAATATGTAAAGAGGCTCCTATAATTGTGAAAAATTAATCCCAGATTAATTATCCATCAATTATCAACTTCAAAACTATTCCACTAAAAGTTTGAAGCTGAACTCCTGTTTACATACCGTATTACGAAAGCTCTCTCACGTAGTGCTTCTTCCATGATTTATTCATCGCTTGCTTAATCCCCATATGTTATCCATGATTGAATTAAGGACTTTTTCCGTTTTACCTTTTCAATCATTTTAACTTAAAGTTCAATTATTCTCCATTGAAAGAACCACCAATTGTAAAACCATACAATTGGAAAACCACCAGAGAACACAAAGTAAACCGATGGCCAAGATCTTGTTATACTATCTTTCAATCCCCGAATAATACCTTTAAGTAGATAACATTTACTATCATTAAGATAGCTATGGATTCCGTATCTATGAATCTTGATTTCTCCATCCATAAGTCATGCACCCAAAACACAAGTATGTTGACCATGAATTAACAGTGTCTCACCTTTAGTGCATCAAAGTACATAAGTCATGGATGCGAACTCAAGTAATCATTTCAGGATTAAGATTAATGCAGGATGATAATCAAAGTATCATTGATTCTTATAAACGGAATTATTAAACCGAATCAATTAACACTTTAGGTCCAGTCCAATGTCATACCTCAATACTGGTATACATTAAAGTTTCTACTCGGAACCTATCCGATGGTCAAGACAAACCATCCCTCCAAGGAAGTAGACAACCTTTACAATCTTATCATGAATAAGATCCCCAAATCTTATTCCGTTGATTGCGGACTATTTATTTAGACTGTTATCAAATTACCACGTCTTCTATGCATACCCCGTATACATATGGTAATTCGATATATTACCAACAGCCTAGGAGTATTTTATGTTTGCTCAAAATAATTATACAATCAACAAATGAAAGTAAATAGGACACAACTTATTAAACATGAAAATTTCCTCTTATTAATATCAAAATGTCATATTTACAGAAAATCCCTAAGATTTTCTATCATTAGGGCACCTATAGATCCCAACACGTTTAAGATTGAAAACTGCCTTTGGAACAGTTTTCATAATTAAAAACAACAGTTTTAAACAAAATACAGTTTTTCGGAATCGTTTGAAAAGATTTTGTGAAGAGAATTTCGGTTCTCTGCGCCTCTTTCGTAAAAACAATGTTAGTTTAAAAATCTACTCTGAATTTGAAAAACTTGTCTTCATGAAAGTTGTAGCTCTCGAAAAATGATAAAACTTTTATGTTTTACAAAAAATCTAGTTCTGCTTGTATTTTTGTCAGTTTTTGTTTGAAACTGGCTAATCATGTTAACTAGGTCTGGGCAGACCAGCCACTGATTTTTGTAAAAACAGAGGCCATTGGAACCTCATTTTGGGATTCTGCTCACGTTGCCCCCTAGAAAAAATCATTCCAAACAACTTTTGTGTTTTACGCTTTACCCAATTTGGCCTCTAAAGGCCTTAAATTTTCACTTTCCCGAAACTGGCCAGTCTTGGATCCGAACTGGCAGCTTCGGTAGTTAAGTCCAGTTTACGTCCTATTTCGCGAAATCTATCTCGGCCGACCACTTCGGGAGCCTACACAACAAACACGCAGTGCTTCTAACATCCCACATACACTCACATGCGGCTCGAACGGATCCATGCAAACCAAACCCGAAAGCCCTAAATCCTAGGTTTGCATGGTTCTAACTTTTTGCATTCATTCAAACAAGCATCAAACTTTCATCCTTAAGCTAGCAGCCATCAAGCACTGCCTATGGCAGATTTTTGGACCAAAATCAGGGGACATACAACATACACATCTAGCATGCAATCAATCAACCAAGAAGCACAAACCAAGTAAGAAATTAAGCCAATCACCCTAAATCACCTAATCAAGCACATACCAACCAACTAGGGCAAGAAATTAAAAGTGGACTTATGTCCTTACAAACCAACTTGAAACATAATTAAATTTCCAAATTGAACTCAAATTGAAGGGTTAGGGCTCAAGAATTTACCTTAGACCAAAATTAGTGTTTGGTCACACAAATTTCTTTCTCCCCCTAGCTCCCCTTGCCCACGGCTGCCACCTCCAATTTGGGTACCAAAAATTTTGGTTGATCCTTTGGTTGCTCCACTCCAAACCGAGCACCACCACAAGGTTTTCCCCTAAAATTTTTTCAGCTTTTCCTCTCCCCTCACTCTCGGCCACAACACCCAAAGTGACCCAAAAATTTTCAAACTTTTTCTTGGTTCTTCCTAGCTCAAATCCGGACTCCCCTAAGCAAAAGCCCTCAATAAATTTTTGTTTTTCTCTCCTCCCTCTCTCACTCTTTGGCTGCGGAAATTCAAGAGAGAAATTGGCAAGAACCTCCCTTAATTTTTCAATTAAAATGAATAGAAGCAACCCCTATTTATAGAGGTTGAGAAACTTTCCAAAATTCCACAAAAATCCCAAAATTTTTAATATTTGGTTAATGAGCTAGTGAGGTGGCCGGCCAAGGGGAAGCTAGAAGCTTCTAGGATTACTTTCCAAGCTTAATTAAGGTTTAAGATGTCATAATTAAAAAGTTAAGTGATGTCATGTTCCCTTAAAGCCTTGTTTGGCTAATTTCTTCAAAAATTGTCCATTTTTGTGCTACACAGATATTTCTAATACTTTCCTTCACTAATACACAGTATTTCTATACTGTACCACAGTACAAAAATTTATCTGTGTAAAATCGGACAGTAAAATTTTTTTCTTATTTTTCCGAGCCCTTTTTGCCTTTAATCTTAGCTTGGTGTGCTTGATTTTCTAGAGTGGTTTTAAGGCCTAATCTTGCTATCTAGCTCACAAAAATATTTTTCGCAGTATACTTTCCACACTACATTTCAAAATATTGTACAGTCAACCCTTTGACTTTTCTTGGTCAAACTTTGACTTCCGTAAAATCATGTACTTTTCCATCCTTTTCGACCCAAAAGGTCCGTTTCTAAGCTAAACAATCCATTTTGAGTCTTATTGACCCATAAGAACTCACAAAAGTTCTAAATCGAGCTTTTTCATGAATACCTTCATAACGTGAAATTAATTCCTTAAAAAGGAAATAAGAACATTGAAAAATTTAGATATTACAGTGTCCCTCTTTCGTTCTAGAATGAAAACAATGGCGGACTTATCTAAGAACTTATTTCATAAATGCTGCTAAAGCACTGGTCAGCCTAAACAGCTTAACGAGGAACTCATAACACCGTTCTGTGTACGAAACATAGTTGTAGGAATGTCTCTTTCCTAATTAAGAACTATTGATAACCTGATAGTGGCCTGATAAATCAATACCAATTAAAAATAAGACGAAAACTACTGGGAAAATTAAAAAATATGTAGTTGCCTTAACAAGGCAAAAGAAAGCAGTAAAATGGAGAGCGATTTGGAGTAGAAGGCAACTATATTGCATATTGTAGCTTGTAATACAGGGTAACAGAGAAACTTTGTTAAAGAAAAAAGAGAGAGAGAGAGAGATGAAGCACCACATGAAAAATTGAGAAAGGCCACTATAGTGATTGCATATATTTAAGTACACAATTTTTGTTGTATGTAATACAGGGCAGAACTAATATCACGATGAAACAAATAAAAAACAACATGCTAAGTTTTACCACACAGATTTAATCCATCAAGTACAATTCCATTCACATGATAATCAGTTTGACGGCTCTCATCAATGGATATCTAAACATGCTAAGTTTTACCACACAGATTTAATCCATCAAGTACAATTCCATTCACATGATAATCAGTTTGACGGCTCTCATCAATGGATATCTAAACATGCTATTTCATTGTTCACAAAACAAAAGTACAAGACCTTAATCCACTTGTCTATAAGTGAATTATTTTATTTTATTTTATTTTATTTTATTTTATTCTGACTTTTTATTACCTTAACAAGGGAGACAGACACACACCAAAAAAAAAAAAAAAAAGATGATACTAGGAGCCAGAAACAATTTACTTTTCAATAGGTGAAGGATGATAAGCATTAAGCAATGGGAATCAAGTGCAAATCATCTTTTCTTCTAATTGATAAGCCAAATGACTCAGTCATGTCCAGTTCTTCATGTTTCAATCCATTGGGGAGTTTCCAATCGAAATGGTACAGCAGTATTGCGAGAGGAAGCTCCATATTGATCAGACCGAATGACATGCCGGGGCATATTCTTCTTCCAGCACCGAATGGGATATACTCAAAATTTGTTCCTTTATAGTCAATATGGCTATCAAGAAACCTCTCCGGTATAAAACTCTCGGGTTCATTCCAATA
This sequence comes from Ficus microcarpa, assembly GCA_025413485.1. NCBI lineage: Eukaryota > Viridiplantae > Streptophyta > Magnoliopsida > Rosales > Moraceae > Ficus > Ficus microcarpa. Next base: position 16,941,374 of record CM046381.1, on the reverse strand, counting down.
TGTAGGATCTCTTGCAATAGCCCATGCATTAACAATGACCCTGGTTTTCACAGGTATCTCATAACCATTAATCTCACACTTCTTTCCACATACTCTTGGAAGTAACATAGGAGCAGAAGGATGCAACCTTAGTGTCTCTTTGACAACAGATTTTAAATATGTCATCTCGCTAATGGCTGTTTCATCAATAGATCCCTTTTTGCTAAAGACTTCTCTCACCTCATTTTGGACTTTCTTCATGACCCTTGGATTCTTCATTAGTTCTGACATTGCCCAATCCAAAGCACTAGCAGATGTCTCTGTCCCACCAGCAAAGATGTCCTGAACATTATAAGTTACTGAAGTTATCTCATTGAAAGTTAGTGCTCCTAAATTCTAATGCTTGTAAGAATGTTGTTATCTTGTTGAAAGATAGTTTACCTAATGGATATAAAATTTCTAACCTTGAATTTAAAGACTGCAAGCTGTCTATTTAAGCACAGAAACTTGAATCTATAAGCATGTATATATATGTTGATAAGTTTATTGAAGCCTAATTGATTGAGCAACTTATAGAACAAATATATGTTTCGTACAAGAGTATTATAATATGAATAAAACGCAGCATAGGTTGGGGTGCACTTACAAAGATTATTGCTTTGAGATTGTCTGTTGTTAGGGAAAATCCAAGGTCACGGTTATGAAACTTGAGAAGAACATCGACCAGATCTTCTGAGACTGTTTCACTTTCGTCACTTGTTGTTGTCGGTTTCTTCTTTCTATGCTCCTCAAGGATGTTATCTACTATCCTGTCAGACTTTTGGCGCAGCTTCTCAAGTTTAGCCCTCGTGCCGAAGATCAGAGGATCAAGAAAACTGAAAGAAGGAAACACATCCGCAAGATCAAACCCCGATGCTATCTTCGTAGCTTCCTTCACGACTGATATGAACTCCTCCTGATCCTTGTTTTTCTTACCAAAGGCTGCTCGTGCCGTGATGGTAATAGTTGAGGAGAAGATTCTTTCAGTGAGATTGATAGTAGATCCGACATTTGAAGAAATCCATTTTACAAGATTTATCATCTCTTCTTCTCTAATGGGTCTAAATGATTGAACCCTCTCCACGCTCAAGAGCTCCTGACTGCAAATTTTTCGCAGTTGTCTCCAATAATCGCCATACGGGGAAAACACAATGTCTGTAGAATGATAGGTCACGATCTCTCCAACTAGCATGGAGGGCCTTGATGCGAAGATGGCATCATGAGTTCTCATCACCTCTTTGGCAGACTCTGGCGACGAAACTATCAAAGTTGGAAGCTGTCCAATTTGTAAGTACATCAAGGGTCCATATTTCCTGGCTAAGTCTCGTAACGCATGATGGGGCAAGGAGCCAAGAAGCTGGTGCAAATTTCCTACGATGGGCAACTTCCAAGGTCCAGGGGGTAGTTTAGATTTAGTGGTTTTCGACGATAATTTTAGTATGTTCATCACCATAAACACAAAGAAGATTAAGGAGAGAAGGATTGGTAAGGAAGGAAGTGGGAGATCCATGAAGAAAGCGAAGAGAGAGTTTGGACCAAAGGGCTGCAATTTTTGATGCTTCAGGTAATTGGTTCCATTCTTATATATATGTAAATTTGCTTCAAGTCCATTGACTTGTAATCAATTACAATGCCCTGATATTTAGGACATCTTAGCCGCCTTGTGGAATAATTGTCAGTGAGATCGTGAGCTCTTCTAGAGAACTAAAACTTTTCTAACAGAATATTCATACACTTCTAGATACAGATGTCATTTTGGTTTACCAAAGTTAGAGTAGAGTTTAGCTTTTATTATTATGAATACTAGCTTGAGAGGACGTGCCCGAGGGACGTCCCCATTATAACCTGTTTTTTCCCTCCATGTTTTTGGTTAAAAAAACTACCTGAAATTATGATCATCAATTGAACCAAAAGTTCAAATCTACAATTCTAATATTTTCTTAATTTAAAATTAATATTTAAACTTATTATTCAAGCCTATAAAACCAAACGCGTCATAAATATGATTAATAATAGTTCAAGAAAACAATTTTTTTTTTCTAATTATTCTTGTATTAAAATATATTAATAAATATATTAATAATTAAACTTAGAATTTTAGTTGAACTTGAACATGTATATCTAGTATTTATATCTCCAATACAAAAAGAGAAGCATGGATAAATAGAGCCAATTATTGTGTTTTAAATTAAACTACTTAAAAATTCTATTAAAAAAAATATTAGACCACTTAAAATAGTAAGTTGAAAAAAAAAAAAACTATATTAAAGAAAACCAGCAAGTAATTAATGTAAAGTCAAGCGCATACACAAATAGTTGAATAACAAAATAAGTTTAGGGTGGGTATATTGATATCTCTATTTTATTTTTTTTTATTTTTTTTATTTTTGCAAAAAGTACTTACCATATTAGTTTTAAAATTATATTACTACTTGTTCCGTCACTTAATTTTTCCAAAATATATACTCTTATAAATAAATTGTTTACTTCTTCTTTCTCCTCCCATTACAGTGTAATGCTTCATTTGGTAAAACATCTTAAACTCAAAATTTTCATCTCAGTTTTTGTCTTTTTTTCTAAAAAGTCAATAAAAATTATAACTAATTTTTAAAAAGTCAACCACTTCAAACTTAAAAATTTCAATTCAAACCGTTTCACCAAACGGAATATAAATCCCTATAAAATTATTTTTCTCTACTTTTTTTAATCTTCTATTTTGTTATTATTTTTTAATTCATTTCCACAAGATTTTTTTTTAAGAGAAGATTCTTTTATTTTGTTTGTTATTATTCCTATTTTTCAATAGTGTTTGTAGTTCTATGTTAGTACTAGTTTTTTATTTTCTAAGAAATAACTAGCAAATGGGAAATATGTATGCATGATGTGGATATATAATCAAATATATTGATTTGATTGGTTATTTATTTTATAAATAATTGAGAGAAATTATTAAGAATTTATACAAACTCTGGATTTTGAGTTTTTTCTAATTATCTAACAAAAGTATTAACCAAATTCATAACATTTTCAACAATGCTTGTGAAATACTCAGTTTAATTAGTATATTATCCTCAAGTTTTTATCGTCTTAAGAAGAAATGTACCAAAGAACAAGTTCATTGATTATTATCTTAATATATAAACTGATAAAGAATTTGTATTGGATATCTAAAAAGAAAAAAGTAATCTTGTGAAAAAAAAAATTTTTTTTTAAAAATGAATCAAGACATATTAAAAAAAAAAAAAAAAAAAAAGCTATGCAGTGGTTTAGATTTAGTACGTGGGAAAAGAAGAAAAACAAAAAAGTAGTTCTAAGGGCTTTTTGGGAAAATTAAGAGTAGAATAAGTAATTTTTTAATTCTAAAATTAATATAGTACGTGATTTTAAAAATAGGTGTAAAAAATAAATATAGGATGTCAATAAATCTAACTAAAAGTAAACATATTTTAATTCTAAAATAGATAATGCATTTTGATTGAAATATTTAAAGCGTGAGTGTCTTTTTATTTTTAATACACACTTAGAAAAAATAAATTAGTTGCAATAATATTTCTATAAATTGTGTGAAAAAAATGTTTGCGGGGTCATATTTAATTAAAATATTTGAATGGGAAACAAAAATATATATATATATATATATATATATATACATACGATGATTGAAAGAAAGTAGAAAAAGCAAAAGATTGGGGGTGGTAAGGTCATTTTGTAAGGAATTAAGAAATTTGTTGAAAAAAAAAAAAAACTTCAACGGAAAAAAAGAAAAAAAAAAAGTCATTTGTTAAATCCAAGCAATTGGTTTGAAGAAATTAATGCAATTAAACATTTGAAAGTGTGAGGTGTAAGAAAAGTAAAAAGATATTCATTTTAAACCATTATATTGACTCAAGTTTTGAGTGAAAGCAATTTGCTTGACTGACAGACCCAAGGAGTGTGGACTGAGACAGAGAGAGAGCGGGTGGGAGGGTGGAGGGGACGTATGGGTGTGGGAAAGAGAAAAACCGGGATATGTGAGGTCCTGAGAATGATGTGAAGTAAGAGTGAGAAAGAGAGAAGAAAAACAGTGTTGATTGAGAGAAAGGGGGGGAAAAATTAACCATACTTTTATTTTTAAAATTTAATCATTAATTTATCTATTTTTTAAAGAGTACTGTATTGATAACTTATTAGGCCCTGTTTGGTAACCAACTCATTTCTAAGTCATTTCAAACTTTTTTTTGTCTTTTTTTTAAAAAATTTTTGTCTTTTTCCCAAAAAGTTTTTTGTCTTTTCTGAAAATTCAAAAAAATTTACTATTACAACTAAAATATTTCAACTCAAACTAACACACCAAACACCCCCTTAATTTATCATGTTGTTTTTTTTATATTGATCCCTTAGTCAAATTCTTATCTTTTAATTTTCTTGGTTTACATAATTGACTTTAAAATACAATTTTTTGACTCTCTTGTCCCCCAAAAAATCTAGTCAGATGTGGTTTTTGAGCCAAAAAAATATTCTCATGTTTATATCTTGAATTCTTTCCACAAATTTAATAAATCATAAAATTATGTAATTATCTTTAATTATTTAGCCTCCAAGTAATATCATGTTTGGCTTTACTTTCTAATAGGTAGTCTATTTTCTTAATGATCTTGATAATACAAATATTGTCCTAGCTATCAACAGTTTGATGATGTTAAATTACAGTTCATAATTTATCTGCACATAACTGGACTGCGTATAATTTTTTTAAAGACTTATTTGCCTTTAATTTTTATTACTCCAAATTTTATTCTAGACTATTCTAAAATGTTCAAAGTCCTTATTCTTAATTATATATCTGCAATGATAGTCAATCACAGAATAATTCCAATACTGTTTAAAAAAAATTGCAATACCACCTTATTCATATTATAAGCTATCCTAGTTATTCATTGATCAAAACAATACCATAAATCATGATTTTACATTTTTTGACATAAAACCTACTTGATTTAATGAACTGTCATCGAATCTTATTGCACTCTAAATGATCAAACATATTATGATAATAAAATTATGAATTTCACATTGATATCCATAATTTTCATGAAACATCATATAAACATATAGTATACAGAAATTTCTTTATATATAAGAAAATCACAAGTCCATAAAAATATTCGGTAATTACATTATGTTTGTTTCTAGGGAAACTACGATGATTTTCTTTAGTATTTAATTAGCTTAATACTCGTGCGTTGCACATAAGAGAAGAAAACAAATAGATAAATAAATAAGAAAATTAAATAATATTTAATAATGACAGTTGATTACGATAAATAATATAATTACAATAAGTTTCCAAAAACATAAATAATAATAATAATAATAATAAAGTCTTCAATAGTTCTTTATGTATTTCCATCCTAAACCATCATCACCGTAAGTTAAAAAAACAAATTAACATAAATTAAAAAATAAAAAACAAAATATACAAATCTGGGAAAAAAAAAAGAGCTAGAAATAACTTATAACATTTAAAAACAAAACAAAAGAAAGTAGAACATACTTATATTTTACTCTATCTTTTTTATCTTTAATTTTTTTTTAGGATCTTCATCAATCTTATAAAAATGTAAACTAATAATAATAATAATAATATAAAAAACTTGTCTTCGGATGATGCAGAGACAGAGATAGAGATAAAGTCCCGGTTAATTGCGTAACTTCACCATTTTTTTCCCTTCATATGTCAACTTCTGTCAATTTATTAATTGATGTTAGAATATTATTTGTCAGGTTTTTGTCACTGTTAATCGTTGAGCCATAAGCATTGATATTGTGACAGTTTTGTACTTATATTTTTATGACCAACAAATCGTTGGACTCTATCATCATCATCATCATTTGGCATTTTTAGTACAAACGATGGATTTTTAAAATTAACAAAGATAATCACATAGCTACCGCGTGATAACTTGAATTAAACAATACCTGTTCACAAAAATATTATCTTCAGTAACCTTGAAAAAGCACCTGAAATTAGAATATTTTACACATAAAATGACTTCGTAAAATTGTTAAAGCCTTTAATTTGTGTCTTCCCATGTCTTTCCGATCCCCTTGTCCAAAAGAACTGTCCAAGTCTTTCTTTTTTTTTTTTTTATTTCTTTTTCTTTCAATAAAAAACTATTAGAAAATGATGAGTGGCGAGGAAGAGAGAGAGAGAGAGAGGTTCCGATGGAGAGGGATTTAGCCTTTGTAATATGTGCAATTTACTAGCTGCTTAGATAGAGGCACGTTCGTTCAATCGATAAAGTTCAGCAGCTTACGTCAAATTACCTCACGCTTAGCATGTAACAGCTTTGTTTTTTATGATTCTTCTCTTTTCTAACAAAATATTTTCTTTTAATCTCTAGGTATTAAAACCAATAAATTACCTTTGTTATGAATTATTGATGCCTCACGTCTCCAATTGAACCAAAAGTTCGAATATACGATTCTAATATTTTTTTTCAACTTAAAATTAAGGTTCAAACTTATTATTCAAGTCTATAAAACTAAATGAGTCATAAATAAGATTAATAATAGTTCAAGCAAAAAATTTTTTTTTTCTAATTATTCCTGTATAAAAATATATTAATAATTAATCTTAGAATTTTAGTTGAACTTGAACATATATATCTAGTAGTTGTATCTCCAATATAAAAAGAAAAGCATGGATAAATAGAGCCGATTATTTTGTTTTAAATTAAAATACCTAAAAATTCTACACCACTTAAAATAGTAAGTGGAAAAAAAAAAACTATATTAAAGAAAGCAAGCAAGCAAGCAATTAATGTAAAGTCAAGCATATACACAAATAGTTGAATAACAAAAAAGTATAGGTAGGTTCCCTATTTTACTTTTCCACATGTTTTTTAAAACCACTTATCCATATTAATTTTACAATTAAATAACTATTATTCCATTACATTAATTTTTTCCAAAATTCTCTTATAAATTAAATTATTTAATTTTTTCTTTCTCCTCCCATTACAGTCTAAATCCCTATGAAATTTTTTCCTTAAATTTTTTTTATCTTCTATTTTGTTGTTTTTTTTTAATTTATTTCCACAAGAGTTTTTTTAAAAGAAGATTTTTTTTATTTTGTTTGTTATTATTCCTATTTTTCAATAGTTTTTGTAGTTCTATGTTATTACTAGTTTTTTGTTTTCTAAGAAATAACAAGTAAATGAAAAATACGTATACATCTGATAGGGATATATAATCAAATATATTGATTTTATTGGTTATTTATTTTACTAATAATTTTGAGTTTTTTTAATTATCTAATAAAACTATTAACCAAATTCATAACCTTTTCAACAATGCTTGTGGAATACTTTGCTTCATCAGTATATTATCCTCAAGTTTTTATCGTCTCAAGAAGAAGTATACCAAAGAATAAGTTTATAGATTTTTATCTTAAAATATAAACCGATAAAGAATTTTTATTGGATAGCTAAAAAGAAAAAAAGAAAAAAGAAATCTCATGAGAAAAAAATTTTAAAAATAAAATTAATTAAAACATATTTGAAAAAAAATTGTATGGTGGTTTAGATTTAATATGTGGAGAAAGAGAACAAAAAAAGTAGTTATAAGGGCTTTTTGGGAAAATTAAGAGGTGAAATAAAAATTTTTTAATTCTAAAATTAATATGGTAAGTGGTTTTAAAATAAATAGGAAAAATAAAATATAGGGTGTAAATAAATCTAACCAAAAATAAAGATATTTTCAATTTTAAAAGAGGTAATGCATTTTAATTGAAATATTTAAAGAGTGACTGTCTTTTTATTTTTAATACACACTTGAAGAAAAGTAACTTAGTAGGAATAATATTTCTGTAAATTGTGTGAAAAAAATGTTTGTGGGGGTCATATTTAATTGAAATATTTGAATGGGAAAAAAATATACAACGATTTGAAAAAAAGTAGAAAAAGCAAAAGATGGAATAAAGCTGGGGGGGAAAAAAACAACCGGAAGCTGAGCATGGTATCATTTTGTAAGGAATTGAGTAATTTGTTAAAAACTTCAACGAAGAAAAAAAAAAGTCATTTGTTAAAACCGAGCAATTAGTTCGAAGAAATTAATGCAATTGAACACATGACAGTGTGAGGTGTAAGAAAAGTAACAAGACATGTGGATTAAATCAAAACCATTGGATTTAAATTAAGTAAAAAGATATTCATTTTAAACCATTAGATTGACTGAACAATTGATTGAAAGTAATTTGCTTGTCTGACTGACCCACGGAGAGGGGACTGAGACAGAGAGAGAGCAGGTGGGGGGGTGTGGAGTGGACGTGTGGGTGTGGGAAAGAGAAAAAATGGGACATGTGAGGTCCTCGAAATGATGTGAAGTGAGACAGAGAGAGAAAGAGAGAGAGACAGAGAGAGAGAAGAAAAAGAGAGTGTTGAAGTGAGAGAGAGAAGGTAAAAAATAAAAATGAAAAAGAAAAATAATGGGTAGGCACGAGGATTGGAATGTAAAGAGAGAAAATAAACACTGATGTCATGAGAAAGCCACCTTCATAACAAAAAACAAAAAATAAAAACCTTTCCTATTAGGCGACTGATAACTTGATAAGAATGTGTCAATATATAGATTACTTGAAAAAGGTGTAACGTGGATGTGTAATAAGTGAAAATTCCATGATTAATTTAAATTGGAACACAAATAAGAATTTAATAATAAGAAAGTTATATAAAATTTCAAAATTTATTTTAAAGTACTTCTTGATAACAGTTTCCGAGCAATTAAAAAAATGTAATCTCCTGTATTATTATTATTATTATTATTATTATTATTATTATTATTATTCAAAAAAAAAGTCCAGAAATTATCTCTATGATACTTAGTAATAAATTTGGGTTTATACACTTTAGTACATGTGATTCTCTGTTATATATAAAAGTTGGTAAATTTGGGTGAGTAACTAAAGTTTTAATTGCAGAAATGGTGAAAAAAAAAAAAGTGCTATAGAGAAGTAAAATGAGAGGAAATTAAGTGAAAAAAAAAAAAACTATAAAGTTAAATTACAAAAATGAGAAGTAAGGTGAGAATGGAGAAAAAATATACATAATACTACAATGTTAGGTATTATCAAGTAAAGAAGGCCAAAGAGGAATCAGTTCAAAATGCCAAAGAGAGAGAGAGAGCGCACTGGTTAATAACAAGGAAGGGGAAAAGAATAAAAAGATCGTAATGAATTTGAGAGAGAGTGCATTGAAAGCTAATAAGATGTGTGTGTGGTGTGAGAGTGTAAATCAGCCATGTAGATCAGAAAACAAAATACTGTAATGAAAATAAACAATGCTAAAGGGAAACAAGTAGAAAAACATGGAAAGAGGCATAATTGATATGCAAGCATGTGGCAAAGATGTTTAGAAGAACAAATGTTTTTTGTCATTTTGTGGTGGAAGTGCAAAAATTTACCCCCAAGCATCCACACTTCTATATATACTAGTAGACATATCTAAACATGCCATTTTATGGTTCACAAAACAAATGTACAAGACCTTAATCCACTCGAGTAATAGTTTTTTTTTTTTTTTTTTTCTGACTTTTTATTATCTTAACAAGGGAGGCACACACAGACCAAAAATAAAAAATAAAAAGCCAAGATGCTACTTTAAGAACCAGAAACAAGTTACTTCTCAATAGGTGAAAGATCATAAGCATTAATCAATGGGAATCAAGTGCAAATCATCTTTTCTTCTAATTACTTCAATTGACTCAGTCATGTCTAGTTCTTCGTGTTTCAATCAACATGGTACAGCAACATTGCAAGAGGAAGCTCAATATTGATCAGACTGAATGACATGCTGGGGCATATTCTCCTTCCAGGGTCGAATGGGATATACACAAAATCTGTTCACTTGTAGACAATATGGCTATCAAGAAACCTCTCCGGTATAAAACTCTCAGGTTCAGTCCAATATGTTGGATCTCTTGCAATAGTCCATGCATTAACCATGACCCTGGTTTTCACAGGTATCTCGTAACCATTAATCTCACACTTCTTTCAACATACTCTTGGAAGTAACATAGGAACAGAAGGATGCAACCTTAGTGCCTCTTTGATAACCGATTTTAAATATGTCATCTCGCTAACGAATGTTTCATCAATAGATCCCTTTTTGCTGAAGACTTCTCTCACCTCATTTTGGACTTTCTTCATGACCCTTGGATTCTTCATTAGTCCTGACATTGCCCAATCCAAAGCAGTAGCAGATGTCTCTGTCCCAGCAGCAAAGGTGTCCTGAACATTATAAGTGACTGAAGTTATCTCATTGAAAGTTAGTTCTCCTAAATTCTAATGCTTGTAAGAATGTTGTTATCTTGTTGAAAGATAGTTCACTTAATGGATATAAAAATTCTAACCTTGAATTTAAAGACTGCAAGCTGTCTATTTAAGCACAGAAACTTGAATCTATAAGCATATATATATATATATATATATAATATATGTTGATAAGTTTATTGAAGCCTAATTGATTGAGCAACTTATAGAACAAATATATGTTCCGTACAGGAGTATATATAATATGAATAAAACGCAGCATAGGTCGGTGTGTACTTACAAAGATTATTGCTTTGAGATTTTCTGTTGTTAGGGAAAATCGAAGGTCACGGTTATGAAACTCGAGAAGAACATCTACCAGATCTTCTGTGACTGTTTCCCTTTCGCCACTTTTTGTTGTTGGTTTCTCCTTTCTATGCTCCTCAAGGATGTTATCTACTAACCTATCAGGCTTTGGGTCCAGCTTCTCGAGTTGAGCCCTTGTACCGAAGATCAGAGGATGGAGAAAACTGAGACAAGGAAACACATCCGCAAGATCCAACCCCGATGCTATCTTTGTAGATTCCTTCACAAGCAATATGAACTCCTCTTGATCCTTGTTTTTCATACCAAAGGCTGAGTAGAAGATTCTTTCAATGAGATTGATAGCAGATCCAACATTTGAATAAATCCATTCTACAAGATTTGACATCTTTTCCTCTCCAATGGGTCTAAAAGATTGAACCCTCGCCGCATTCAAAGAGCTCCTGAGTGCAAATTTTTCGCACTCGTCTCCAATGCTCTCCATACGGGCAAAACACAATATCGGTTGAATCATAGAGCAGGATCTGTGAAAGAAGAATGGACGGCCTTGATGCAAAGATGGCATCATGAGTTCTCATCACCTCTTTGGCAATTCCTGCGATGAAACCACTAAAGTTGGCATCATGAGTACATCAAAGGTCCATATTCCTGGCCAAGTCTCTAAAAGCTTGATGGGGGAAAGAGCCTTGAAGCTGCTGCAAATTTCCGATGATCGGCAATTCCCATGGTCCCGGGGGTAGTTTTGAAATAGAGGTGATGGATTTTGATGGCCTTTTCAGTATGTTCAGTAAGGTGAACACAAAGCAGAATAAGCAGACAAGTATTGGGAAGGAAGAAAATTGGAAATCCACGAACAAAGTGAAGAGAAAGTTGGGCCGGAAGGGATTTAATTCTATATATGTTGCTTCGGGTTTTTGGTTCCATTATTATATGTAAACATGTTTCAAGTTGACTTGAAATTTACAATGTCTTGATGTGTGAGACATATTTGCCGGCTTGCAATGTACAATTTTATTTTTGTCCTCAAGCAATGTGATTGAACTTGAATGGCTTTTTGAGTGAAAATTATGACATGTTAGTAGAGGCAAAATCGCATCGAACTCGCCATCGAAATAACTACTAAATAATAAGTATGTAGAATTACTAAATAATTACTCGTCATTTATTTGGTAATCCACGTAAGGAAAAGTAATAAAGTACTTAAAAAGATGTTGAAATAAATTAAAAATTGAAGGAAAAATATATTGTAGTACGCAACTTGTAAATATGTTTTTTCTTTTCAGAGAATCTTTCTGCTAATAAAAACAATCGTATGTTCTCGAGCTGGGTTGTCTTACGTACAAACTTGTTCCTAGTAAAGCTAGAATTATTTTCTTTTACATTTTAGTAGCGTAGACCTCCGGCCTGTTCCTTCTTTCTTTCTTTCTTTCTTTCTTTCTTTCTTTCTTTCTTTCTTTTTTTTTTTCTTTGAGCATTCCAAGGGTAAATGGACATATTGAAAAACATTTTTTGACATTCATTGAAATATCCCTCATGAGTGTAACGGTCAACAATTAAAGGATTTCAATGTTCAAAAAATTAAATTATTAAATTTGAATTTATCAACAATAATCAGAGAAGGAGCAAATTTTTGTCTTCAATATTGACGCTGTAAACGTCCGAAAAACTAGAACATTTTAACGTGACTTTCGTAAAATTTCGAAAGCCTTTAATTTGTGCCTCTCCCATATTTCCCCTGTTCTAAAAGGACTCTCCAAGTTTTTCTTTTTTCATTTCAAGTTAACTACATGATTTTGCTGCAGTTTCTTGTACAATTTGCTTAGAATTCAACGACACAAACGAGCTGGGAGAGGATATCACAGAGCTTAAAAACGACGTCGTGGGAAATGCACACAAATTAACGGACACCAATCCTAATCCCAAATTTGAATTGACGTTAGCTGAAAATTGTTTACAAATTGGAGGGGGGGAAAAAGACATGGCATAACAAGGGAATGAAAAATATGAAACAACACAAATAGGCAACAGGAAGGGGTGGGAAAAAACACCTTTTAAACGACTTCAAAGAATTGAAGGACCCAAATATCATTAAACGACATCAATATGGAAGCGGCGGCAAGATATCAAACTAAAATCAAGTATCAATTTGGGTAAACGACAACAATATGAAAGCGGCGACAAGATATAAAACTAACATCCAGTATCAGTGAACAACATTAATAAATAATATGTAAACGACATGACCATAGAATAATATATAAAAACAACTTGAATCGAATACGATAGTACGAAAAAATAACGATCATAAGAATAAAATAAAATATAAAATATAAAATATAAATCGATTCTGAATAAAAACTATGGAAGTAGAAAAAAAAAATGACAGTAATATGATGTAGCTCAGAACAAACACAAGAAACGACAATGTACCAAAAAAAACACAAGAAACGACAATAAAAGTGTTGAGAGCAAGCATATTTTGCTGATCCCTAGACTTGCAAAAACATTCTCTCTTCATTCACAGTTGTGGGAGCTTATGTTTGTGAAAAAAGACACATCTCAAACCATCGTCAACATATTTTTCAATCTCAATATTATATTTGTTACAAAATATTATGAAAAATCGCATTATCTTACTTTATACTTTATACACAATGTTATTTTTAATATTTTTTCTATTTTTTTTATCATTATTATGCTTTAAAACTTGTATAAGTCAACTTTAGAGTTTAAATATTTAAAAAGAAAATATTATAATTGATTATATGAAAAATTCAAGATCATAATTAATAAAAATCAAATATTAAATTTGATATTAGTTACATCTTATGAAAAATTACCACAAAGTATAACCCATGACAAATTGGACATCAAGGATAGCATTCTATATGAGACCACTTTTTTCATCCAAATCAAAATTTTCCATTGACATAATAATTTAACATTATATTATAGATGCTCTCACGTACTTATAATAATTTATTATGAAAAATAAAGGAGCAATAATAAACTTCTTGATATGACAACAAGTTTATTATTGTTCTTTTATTTTTCATTTTCAAAAACTCGTATACACTAATATAATATAGAAGTCTTATCCATTTGTAGATGGAACTTCTACAGCCGCTAGGTCTAGAGGGAAGTTACGAGCATTACGTTCATGCATAACTTCCATACCAAGTTCAGCACAGTTAATGATATCAGCCCAAGTATTAATTACACAACCTTGACTATTAACTACAGATTGATTGAAATTAAAACCATTCAAGTTGAAAGCCATAGTGCTAATACCTAAAGTGGTAAACCAAATACCTACTGCAGGCCAAGCAGCGACCAATTTGTCATTATACAACTTTAGTGTCAGGAATCTTGAAAATCGAAAATTAAAAAAAAAATCTCGATCTCAAAATTAAAAACCACAATGCCTCTAGTCGAAGCTTATACATTTTTACATTGAACTCTTATAATCATATATATATACTAGGCTTGTAGCACGTCTATGTGGTAATATATGTATATTAGAACTTATCTACTTTCTTCCATGTTTCTTTATATCATTATTATAATAAAATTTAAAAAAAAAAAAAAAAAAAAGGAAAAGATAATGAATGCTAACTCACTTCGTTTTCCTAACATAAGTCTACGAAGAAATATTCTGCAAAACGTAGAAAGAAGTTTAAAAATAAGAGATGATAGGTTTTTAAGTTCTCTTTGCTTTTCTAATACGTTACTAATGAAGAAATATCCAGCAAAACATAGAAAGAAGTTTAAAAATAAGAGATGATAGTTTTTTAAATTCTCTTTGTTTTTCTAATACGTTAACCATGAAGAAGGAAATAATTTTCTTATTTTTGTTTTTCTAATACATTAACCATGAAGAAGGAAAAATGAATATAAATTAACCCCAAAAAAAAAAAAAAAAACTTTAGTGTGAGGTGTGAGAGCATAAACAAGCCATATGGATTAAAAATTGACCATTAAATATAAACTAAATGGAAAGAGAATACTTTTGAATCATTAGATTGATTCAACCAAAAGGATGAAGTACAAAAGCAATTCTCCCTTCTATCTAAGTTATAAGTGTGTATATACACACACACAAACAAGAGATTAAACTAATAATGATGATGATGATGATAAAAAGAAATCATGCAAACAAGGTGAAACTAACATATAAGTTGGAATAAACACCTTTGTTTTTTTTTTTTTTTTTTCCTATATCATCATTTCTTATATATAGTAATAGATACAATAATGCACTTCATTTTGAGATACACCGTTTTTATTGACATATACTATAGTTGCTCGTCTCTCAATTTATTGGGAAATATAAATCCAGAAACAACCACAAACTAAAATTCAACATCAACAGAGAATACCATATTAGTCTACTGGGTCTTCTAGTGGCTTTCTAACTTTTCTTATTACAACAAAGGAATCATACAAACAAACAGCTGCTACTCTAAGAATTAAAAACAACTTCATTTTCCTAATGGGCCCTTTTCAGTAGTTGAGAGGTCATATATAAGCTATGGGAATCAAGTGCAAATTATCCCTTCTACCAACAGCTATGCCAAACAACTCGGTCATATCCAGATCTTCATGTCTCATTCCATTGGGGAGCTTCCAATCAAAATGATAAAGCAACATTGCAAGAGGAAACTCAATGTTGATGAGACCAAACAACATTCCCGGGCACATTCTCCTTCCAGCACCAAATGGGATATTCTCAAAATTTACTCCTTTGTAGCTAATAGAGCTATCAAGAAACCTCTCTGGTATGAAGCTGTCTGGTTCAGTCCAATACTTAGAATCTCTTGCTATAGCCCAGGCATTAACTATTACCCTGGTTTTCACCGGTATCTCGTAACCATCAATCTCACATTTCTCTCTACTTTCTCTTGGAATTAACAAGGGACCGGATGGGTGTAACCTTAGTGTTTCTTTGACAACCAACTTCAAATATGTCATCTCGCTGATGGCTGTTTCATCAACTGACCCTTTTCTTTTAAAGACTTCTCGAACTTCATTCTGTACTTTTTTCATGACTCTCGGATTCTTTACTAGTTCGGCCATTGCCCAATCCAAAGCAATAGAAGATGTATCGGTTCCAGCAACAAAGATGTCCTGAAAGTTAACGTCACTCGTGTTATCTATTTCTTTTCTTTTTTTTTTTTTTTTAATTTTTGAGCCGAAGAAATCTAATTTTGATTATTCAGTAAGTTCATAGTTGTATACAATTCTTGCAATGACGAAAAAGGCATGGTTTCTTGGTCAAAGCTTTTCTACATTGGCTAAACATTTTAAATTTTTTAGACTTGCATGTATAAATAGGGAATTTTTGCTATGAACTATGTAAATCTCAACTTAATGAAAGGAAGGAAAACTTGAATCTGTAATAATTTGTGTTAATATTTTTTCTGATGATCATCACCAAATTGACGGCTTATTAAAAACTGAAGTATAAAGATGAAGGCCCAAGAACAATCAGGGACGAAGGTTAAGTATGCCCTTAAACTTTTCTTATTTTCATATTAAGCCTGATATACTTCACGATTTTCGTTTTTTATTTTCCCCACTCAAAATCTGTTTTGTCAATTAAGTCACCATTAAAGCTTTATTATTTACCTTATACACTCACTGATGGCATATATGAAGGGAGAAATTTTCATATTAAAAAGGAAGTTTAATACAAGACTTTCAAATTATGAGAAGTACTTATCATCAACTATTAGATTCTATTTAATGATTTTTTTACGTATCTATATATGTGATTGGTGTTTACAAAAATACATTAATTTTTTTTTAATAAATATTTTCCATATCATATATCTAAAACAAAACAAGTTTTAGCCGAGAACCATATGCCGAATTATTGAACTTGCTTTTATATTTGAAGCAATAATAGTTATGACTATAATTATAATGATAATAGAGGAGAAAACGTATGGCTTGGTGTAGCTTTAAAATATATTGCCAAATGTAGGGTCAAGTCAAATCTCCTAATAAATTTATAACCAAAAAAAAAAATTATTGTGATAAACGGGAAGCCACGTAGGTGGCATTAATTTGGTCCATACAAGTCAAGTCAACTTTTTAACTTCTAAAATTTTATTCTTATCTAGAGTGAACTAAGGGTCCATTTAATTTATTAATTTGAGTTGAAATATTTTAGTTATATTAGTAAATTTTTTTAAATTTTCAAAAAAAAAAAACAAAAAATTTTTTGAGAAAAAGACAAAAAATTTTTAGAAAAAAGACAAAAAAGAGGGGAAGGTTGTGGTAGAGCTCTTTTGAGGGGCACTACCACAACTCTCATAAAGCCTAATTTTTGGACCATTTAGATGCGAATGTGTGGGAATGATTGTGGAGTTGCACAAAAGGTCCCATGCATGTGGATGTAGAGGAACACTCCCCTGAAGGGGAAGAGAGAGAAGAGAAGAGAGAGAGGGGAAAAGAGAGAGAAGAGAAGAGAGAGAGGGGGAGTTCGCCGGTGGCCGGGGCTGTCGCCGGCGGCCGGGGCTGGGGCCGGTGGTGGGGGGTTGGCCGGGGGTGGGGGGCCGCGGGGGAGAGGGAAAGAGAGAGAGGGGAAGAGAAAGAGAAGAGAGAGAAAGGGGAAGAGAGAGAGGGGGAGTTCGCCCAGCCGGGGCCGGTGGTGGGGGTTGGCCGGGGATGAGGGGCCGCGGGGGAGAGGGGAAGAGAGATAGGGGGAGTTCGCCGGCGCCGGTGGTGGGGGGTTGGCCGGGGGTGGGGGCCGCGGGGAGAGGGGATGAGAGAGAGAAGAGAAGAGAGAGAGGGGAAGAGAGAGAGTGAAAGGGGAAGAGAGAGGGGGGTCGCCGGCGGCGGGGTTTTGGCCGGATGTGGGTCGCCGGCGTCGGGGGTGGGGGGTCGGTGCCGGTGGTGGGGGTTGGCCGGGGTGGGGGGCCGCGGGGAGAGGGGAAGAGAGAGGGGAAGAGAAGAGAGAGAGGGAAGAGAGAGAGTGAAAGTGGAAGAGAGAGGGGGGTCGCCGGCGGCGGGGTTTTGGCCGGATGTGGTTCGCCGGCGTGGGGGGTGGGTCGCCGGCGCCGGTGGTGGGGGGTTGGCCGGGGGTGGGGGCCGCGGGGAGAGGGGAAGAGAGAGGGGAAGAGAAGAGAGAGAGGGGAAGAGAGAGAGTGAAAGGGGAAGAGAGAGGGGGGTCGCCGGCGGCGGGGTTTTGGTCGGATGTGGGTCGCCGGCGTCGGGGGTGGGTCGCCGGCGTCCGTCGCCGGCGACGGAGAAGATTTTAGGTGGGAAGAATCAGATAAGATAAGGTGTATGGTAAGTTTGATACACCAATAATGTTTTAACCGTCCGATTAAATCTTAACGGTTAAAAACTTGACTCTACCGGTAGTGCCCCTCAAAGGGGCTCTACCACAATCTTTCCCCAAAAAAAATACAATTTAAATTCAAATGAGATGACGATGCAAACAAGTCCTAAAGTGTTATTTTTCCGGTTCTGAGTGTTGTTTCAATTTAATAAAAATATGCGAGCGCTGCCACATCCGACCGTAATGTACGTGTGGTAATTCATCCGGGGCCGTCGGATGCAAAAGGACGGCAACAATGAGAGGGGGAGAGAGATTTACGTTGTGATGGGATACCACCTAAGAAAGAAATTATCCTAGAGAGACAGAAAGGTGTTTGAGTGATGATGGCTTCATAGCACGAGTCGCAAACCCTCATCCTCGTCTTTGGTGGCGGTGGAGTCAACGGAGTCAGAAGCCGTCAATCGCACAGTGTTCCGGCGAGATCACCATAGAATCAGATTGTCCATGGCGAATCGGAGCCGATGGGGGCCGTCCCGTCCTCACCTTCTGTCGTGCCAGCCACCGTCGAAGAGTCCTCGTTGTGCCCTCTGCTGCGTCTTCGCCATAAGTTTCGGCGACGATCACCATGATTTCTCGCAAAATCCTCGAAAGCCTCCGAAATGGCTTTTTGGACAAGCCCCCCAAGAGAGAGAGAGAGAGAGAGAGAGAATGCTGTTACCAGGGCTTGGGGTCTTCGTAGCAGATTGAGCAAATGGTTTTCCCAAATGTGTTGTTGGCATTGATCATCTCTGTCTTCTCACTCTCTATCTCTCTCTCCACCGGACGTCCGGCTACCGTACGCGAGACTATTCCTAAAATTATAATCTCTTGATGCCAATTTGATTTTGAAACTCTACCCATGTGAATATATAATATGTCTATATATATATATGCGTAGATCTTTCTTTCATAACTATATATGAATATATAAGACTATAACGCAGCAGAGATAGAAGAGTGATATTATGCAGCAGAGATTGAACATACTTACAAATATTACTGCTTTAAGATTGTCAGTTGTCAGCGAAAACCCAACGTTGTTGTTATGAAACTTGAGAAGAACGTGCACTAGATCTTCAGTGTCACCACTTTTTGCTTTTGCCTTCTCCGCTTTATGTTCCTCAATGATGTTCCCAAGTATCCTGTCACATTGTTGGTGCAGCTTCTCGAGTTTAGCCCTCGTACCGAAGATCAAAGGATCAAGAAAGCCGAAGGAAGGAAAGACATCGACAAGATCAAAACCCGATGCTATCTTCGCAGAATCCAGCACGATCGATTTGAACTCCTCTTGATCTTTGTTCTTCTTCCCGAAGGCTGCTCGGCTTGTAATGGCGTAAGTTGTGGAGTGGATTTTCTCAGTGAGGTTGATTGTAGATCCAACCTTTGAAGCAATCCATTTTACAAGATTTGACATCTCATCCTCTCTAACCGGTCTAAAAGATTGAACTCTCGCCGCGCTCAGGAGCTCCTGAGTACAAATTTTTCGCACCTGTCTCCAGTACTCTCCATATGGGGAAAATATTATGTCTGTAGAATTGTAGTGCAGGATCTTCGAAAAGGTAAGAGATGGCCTAGATGCAAAGACGGCGTCATGAGTTTTCATCACCTGTTCAGCGTACTCCGGTGACGAAACTACTAAAGTTGGGACCTGTCCGATTCGGATGTACATCAAGGGTCCATATTTATTGGCCAGGTCTCTTAATGCATGATGGGGAAAAGGGCTTAGAAGCTGGTGCAAATTTCCTATGATGGGCAACTTCCATGGTCCTGGGGGTAGTTTGGATGTGGATTTAATGGTCTTTGATGATTTTATTTTGAGTATGTTGAGGAGAAAAAACACGAAGAGGATTAAACTGAGAAGAACTGGAAAGGAGAGAAGTTGGAGAGCCATGGAGAAAGTGAAGAGAAAGATTTGAACAACAGAAGGCTACAATTCTTTGTTGATTTTTGATATATATATATATATATATATATATATATTTATTTATTGAAGCCACGAGGGCTAGTCTAGCTGACGAGAGAAGAAGGGTTAAAGGTTTTAAGAGTTGTAAGTCTCAAGTTCAATCCTCGATTGGGGTGCTTACATACTAAAAATTATATGCACATACATATTGATATTTATATCAGAATGCTACAAATAACTATTTATATCAATTTTTTATTCTGTGAACGAACAAATATGATGATAAATTATCATTTTTTTTTCTTAATAATTAGATATAATTTTAAATGATGTGGTATAATTTTTCACAATTACTAATAAAAAAGATAACTTTCTTATATCATATAAATTGATATTTAAAATTTTAAATCAAAGAAACAGGTGTCTTTAATATTATTATATGTATATGCCAACACCCATGCATTGGCTTGATCTACCATATGAAGAAGAAGAAAAAGAAGGGAAAAAAAAAACAAAGAAACTAAAAAACCTTCATTGACTTATTCGATGGCGTGTATTGAAACTGTTTTTTCTCTCATCAATTACCTGTACCTTTCCGCTTTTTCGTTTTCCTCTTTTTTTTATTTTTTTCCTTTATCTCTGGCCCACTTTTCTCTTTTTTAGACTGATTTTTCTTTTTCATAAACTTTCCCTTAATCTTTCTCCTTCATGCTCTAAAAAAGAAATACGGAATAAACTAAACAAAGCTAGATGGAACAAAGCCCATAGGAAATCATTTAGGTCTTGTTTGCTTCGTCATTTCATTTTAATTTAAATTATATTTTTTTTTTATCTTTTTCTCAAAAAATTTTTTATCTTTTCTGAAAATTCAAAAAAATTTACTATTACAACTAAAATATTTCAACTTAAACTAACGAACCAAACGGACCCTTAATATAGTGGGTTTTTCATGTGTATCATGTTTTTATAAAATGGTTTTGCCTTCTTTTATTTAGCACTGTAAGTAAAACAAAAGAGATAGAAAATTTATTATTTAGTATAATTATCATTTTGTCCAAATATTATCAATCATTTTTTGTTTTCAAATTTTTTTTACTAGATTTAGAAGCACAATTCAGTATTGTTATTTTTTTTTTTTTAGTGTCAGTTTTGTATAAAAAAAAAATTCACTCTATGATGGGACTCATCTTCTAGTATTTCTACCTAGTTTAATATTATCAATCTTATTTGTTTAATATTAGCAATGATTCTTGGTTTTCACATTTTTGTTACTAGACTTAGAAACACAATTTAGTAATTCTTCTTTTTTTCTTTCTTTTTTATTCTTTTTCTCTTTTTTATAGATGTCAAAGTTTCCTACCTAGTTTATCTTGTCATCCGTACTTCCATTCAATCAGTCCCATTAAATTATCAATTTTCATCACCAGACTCCTTTTTACGTGCTTTCCCTCATTTCCCTTTTTCATTCCACTTTTCATTCATACCAAACAAAATTTGATATTGAGGGCCGTCGATTGTGAAACTCGTGCGTGGTGGTAGTTGAGAAGTTTTACATCGCGTTTTCTTTCAATTGTGAGTACTTGACATCATCGTTTATCTTATCAAATAGTGATGATGATATGGACAGCAATGGTTTTGTCCTAAGTACTTGGGGAATCCAACGTTGGAGGACGTTTATTTTCAACGAAAAAGAAATATTATTTGAATTGAAAATTTGAAATACGAGAGAGATTAATTTACTCACGGAATTAGTTTTTAAGGAATACTCATATATTTAGTAGCGGCATAAATTTGACAATTGTAACTTCCCCACAAACAAATTATAATAACTAGTTAATCTATTTATAATATCATAATTTTAGCAACTATTGATGCATTATATAAATACGTTGAAAAATATTACAATAAAATCAACTAATTGTTACCATAATATATAAACTACTTACAAGGCTGGCAGCCAAATAAGATAGTGTACCTAACTTTTTAATGATTTAGTTTATGATTTAAGTAGTTCAATATCACACAATAATAAGTATGTAGTATTACTAAATAATTACTCGTCATATTATTGGTAATTGACGTAAGGAAAAGTAAATAAAAATATTTAAAATGACGTTGAAATAAATTAAAAATTGAGGGAAAAATAAATTGTAGTACACAACTTGCATATACGTTTTTCTTTTCAGAGAATCTTTCTACTAATAAAAACAATACGTTTTGGAGCTGGGTTGTCTCATGTACAATTTTGTTCCTAGGAAAGCTAGGATTATTTTCTTTTTACATTTTAGTAGCCTACCTCCGGCCTGTTCATTCTTTCTTTTTTTATATTTATATTTTTTATTTTTTATTTTTTTTCTTTGAGCATTTCAAGGGTAAATGGACATACATAAAAATAAAAAAAAATGGCGCTCATTGAAATATTCCTCATATACATATGTGATAATATATGTATATTACCACATAGACGTTCATATGTATATTACCAGATATATGTATACATATTTGGTAATATATGCATAGAAGGACGTGCATAGGTGGCAATATATATCATTTTAAAAGATTAAAATATAACTTGTAGAATGTTCTAATTTAATTATTAATAATACTGGTAAAACTAATAGTTACATTTTTTAGGGTAAAAGTATTAGTATTTAATAACTTTGTCAAAAAAAAAAAAAATCATATCTTTATTTTTAATAAATTAATATAACTTCTTTTGTGGAGTAAAAATGCTTAAACAATACTTTTTACTACTTATCTACTTTCTTCCATTTTTCTTATATCATTATATATATATATATATATATATATATGTATATTTTTAAAGATAATGAATGCTAATTCACTCTGTTTTCCTAACATTAGTCGATGAAGAAATATTCTGCAAAACATAGAAAGAAGTTTAAAAAGAAGAGATGATAATTTTTTAAGTTCTCTTTGTTTTTCTAATACGTTAACCATGAAGAAGGAAATAATTATCTTATTTTTTGCTTTTCTACTACACTAATCATGAAGAAGGAGAAATGAATATAATTCAACCAAAAAAAAAAAAAAAAACTTTAAGTCGATTAATTTAACTTCTAAGATATTAGTTTAGTACATTTGCAAGTATAGGTTTAGAGTGAGGTACAAGGCATGAAGATAGTTAGAACAAAAATATTTTAGTGTGAGGTGTGAGAGCATAGACAAGCCATATGGATTAAAAATTGACCATTAAATATAAACTAAATGAAAAGATCAGAATAAGTTTGAATCATTAGATTGATTCAACCAAAAGGATGAAGTACAAAAGCTATTCTCCCTTCTATCTAAGTTATAAGTATATATATATACACACACACATAAACAAGAGATAATAATAATATTAATTAATCATGCAAGGAGGTAAAACTAGCATGTAAGTTGGAATAAACATTTTTTTTTTTCTATATCATTATTTTTTATATGTAGTAATAGATGTAATAATGCACTTCATCTTGAGATACACCCGTTCTTCTTGATATATACTATAGTTGCTCATCTCTCAGTTTATTGGGAAAAATAAATCCAGAAACAACCACAAACTAAAATTCAACGTCAACAGAGAAAACCTCATCGGTCTACTGGGTCTTCTTGTAGCTTTCTAACTTTTCTTATTACAACAAAGGAATGATATAAACAAACAGCTGGTACGTTAAGAATTAGAAACAAATTACATGATTTTTCGAAGTGGCCCTTTTCAGTAGTTGAGAGGTCATATATAAGCAATGGGAATCAAGTGCAAATTATCCCTTCTACCAACCGCTATGCCAAACAACTCGGTCATATCCAAATCTTCATGTTTCATTCCATTGGGGAGCTTCCAATCAAAATGATAAAGCAACATTGCAAGAGGAAACTCAATGTTGATGAGACCAAACAACATTCCCGGGCACATTCTCCTTCCAGCACCAAATGGGATATTCTCAAAATTTGCTCCTTTGTAGCTAATAGAGCTATCAAGAAACCTTTCTGGTATAAAGCTGTCTGGTTCAGTCCAATACTTAGAATCTCTTGCTATAGCCCATGCATTAACTATTACCCGGGTTTTCACCGGTATCTCGTAACCATCAATCTCACATTTCTCTCTAGCTTCTCTTGGAATTAAGGGACCGGATGGGTGTAACCTTAGTGTCTCTTTGACAACCGACTTCAAATATGTCATCTCGCTGACGGCTGTTTCATCAATGAACCCTCTTCTTTTAAAGACTTCTCTAACTTCATTTTGTAATTTTTTCATGACTCTCGGATTCTTTACTAGTTCGGCCATTGCCCAATCCAAAGCGATAGAAGATGTATCGGTTCCAGCAACGAATATGTCCTGAAAGTTAACGTCACTCGTGTTATCTATTTCTTTTTTTCTTTAATTTTTGAGCCGAAGAAATTTAATTTTGATTATTCAGTAAGTTCATAGTTGTATACAATTCTTGCAATAACGAAAAAGGCATGGTTTCTTGGTCAAAGCTTTTCTACATTGGCTGAATATTTTAAATTTTTTAGACTTGCATGTATAAATACGGGGAAATTTGTGCTATATAATATGTAAATCTCAACTTAATGAAAGGAAGGAAAACTTGAAAGAACAATCAGGGAAGAAGGTGTAGTATGCCGTTAAACTTTTCTTATTTTCAAATTAAGCCTAATATACTTTATGATTTTCGTTTTTTATTTTCCCCACTCAAAATCAGATTTCTCAATTAAGTCCCCATTAAAACTTTATTGTTTACCTTAGAAACTCTCTGATCGTATATGTCGAGGGAGAATTTTTCAATCGTATTAAAAAGGAAGTTTAATACAAGACTTTCAAATTATGAGAACTACTTATCATCAACTATTAACATATATATAATGATTTTTTATGTATCTATATATGTGCTTGGTAGTTTTACAAAGATACATTTTTTTAAAAATATTTTCCATGTCATATATCTAAAACAAAACAAGTTTTAGCCGAGAACCGTATGCCCAATAATTGAACTTGATTGTTACATACAAGATATTGAAGCAATAATAATTATGTCTATTAATGTAATGATAACAGTGGAGAAAACGTATGGCTTGTAAGCTTTAAAATATATTGCCAAATGTAGGGTCAAGTCAAATCTTCTAATAAATTCATAATAAAAAAAATTCTTGTGATAAACGGGAAGCCACGTTGGTGGCATTAATTTGGTCCATACAAGTCAAGTCAACTTTTTATCTTCTAAAATTTTCTCTTTTATCTGCTGTGAAATAAAGTGTTATGGGATGTTTGGTTGGTTAGTTTGAGTTGAAATATTTTAGTTATAATAGTAAGTTTTTTTAAATTTTTAGAAAAGACAAAAAATTTTTTAGAAAAAAGATAAAAATTTTTTGAGAAAAAGACAAAAAAAAGTACAGTTTAAGTTGAAATGGAATAGGAAACAAACACCCCTTAATTTTTTGGTCCAAGTGTCGTTTCAATTTAATAAAAATATGCGAGTGATGTACGTGTGGCAATTCATCCTGTGGCCGTTGGATGCAAAATGGAAGGCAACAGTGAGGGGGGAGAGAGTGAGCTACGTTGTGATGGGACACCACCCAATAAAGAAATTATCCTGGAGAGAAAGAAAGGTGTTTGGGTGATGATGGTTTCATAGCACGAGTAGCAAACCCTCATCCTCGTCTTTGGTGGCGGTGGAGTCAACGGAGTCAGAAGCCTTCAATCGCATCGAGTTCCGGCGAGATCTCCATAGAATCAGATTGTCCATGGCGAATTGGATCCGATGGGGGCCGTCCCATCCTGACCTTCTGTCGTGCCCGCCACCGTCGAAGAGTCGTCGTTGTGCCCTCTCCTGCATCTTCGCCATAAGTCCACGATTTCTGGCAAAATCCTCGACAGCCTCCGGAATGGCTTTTTGGAGAGAGAGAGAGAGAGAGAATGCTGTTACCAGAGCTCGTGGAAGACGTGACAGATCTTTGATGACGGGCTTGAGGTCTCCGTAGCAGATTGAGCAAATGGTTTTCCCAAATGTGTTGTTGCCATTGATCATCTCTCACTTCTCTCTCTCTATCTCTCTCTTTCCACCAGACGTCCGGCTACCGTACGCGAGACTATTCCTAAAATTATAATCTATTGATGCCAATTTGATTTTGAAACTTACTCATGTGAATATATAATATGTCTATATATATATATATGTAGATCTTTCTTTCATAACTATATATGAGGATATAAGACTATAACGCAGCAGAGATAGAATAGTGATATTATGCAGCAGAGATTGAACATACTTACAAATATTACTGGTTTAAGATTGTCAGTTGTCAGCGAAAACCCAACGTTGTTGTTATGAAACTTGAGAAGAACATGCACTAGATCTTCAGTTTCACCACTTTTTGCTTTTGCCTTCTCCGCTTTATGTTCCTCAATGATGTTCCCAAGTATCCTGTCACATTGTTGGTGCAGCTTCTCGAGTTTAGCCCTCGTTCCGAAGATCAAAGGATCAAGAAAACGGAAGGAAGGAAAGACATCGACAAGATCAAAACCCGATGCTATCTTCGCAGAATCCAGGACGATCGATTTGAACTCCTCTTGATCTTTGTTCTTCTTCCCAAAGGCTGCTCGGCTTGTAATGGCGTAAGTTGTGGAGTGGATTTTCTCTGTGAGGTTGATTGTAGATCCAACCTTTGAGGCAATCCATTTTATAAGATTTGACAACTCTTCTGCTCTAACCGGTCAAAAAGATTGAACTCTCGCCGCGCTCAGGAGCTCCTGAGTACAAATTTTTCGCACCTGTCTCCAGTACTCTCCATATGGGGAAAATATTATGTCTGTAGAATTGTAGTGCAGGATCTTCGAAAAGGTAAGAGATGGCCTAGATGCAAAGACGGCGTCATGAGTTTTCATCACCTGTTCAGCGTACTCCGGTGACGAAACTACTAAAGTTGGGACCTGTCCGATTCGGATGTACATCAAGGGTCCATATTTATTGGCCAGGTCTCTTAATGCATGATGGGGAAAAGGGCTTAGAAGCTGGTGCAAATTTCCTATGATGGGCAACTTCCATGGTCCTGGGGGTAGTTTGGATGTGGATTTAATGGTCTTTGATGATTTTATTTTGAGTATGTTGAGGAGAAAAAACACGAAGAGGATTAAACTGAGAAGAACTGGAAAGGAGAGAAGTTGGAGAGCCATGGAGAAAGTGAAGAGAAAGATTTGAACAACAGAAGTCTGCAATTCTTTGTTGATTTTTGATGCTTTCGTGTGTGTGTGTTGTGTGTGTTGAAGCCACTAGGTAAGAGAAGAAGCGTTTAAAGGTTTCAATAGTCGTAAGTCTCAAGTTCGATCCTTGATTGGGGTGCTTACATACTAAAAATTATATGCATATACATATTGATATTTATATTTAAATAGTGCTACGAACAACTATTTATAACCTAATTTTTTATTTTTTGAACAAACAAATATGATGATAAGTTGTCATTTTTCATCGATAATTAGATATAATTTTAAATGATATGGTATAATTTTTTTACACTTAACAATAAAAAAGACAATTCTTATATCACATAAATTGATATTTAAAATTTAAAATCAAAGAAACTGGTGTCTTTAATATTATTATATGTATATGCCAACACCCATTGGCTTGATCTACCGTAAGAAGAAGAGGAAAAAGAAGGGGGAGAAAAACAAAGAAACAAAAAAACCTTCATTGACTTATTGGATGGCGTGCATTGAAACTGTTTTTTCTCTTATCAATTACCTATACCTTTCCCCTTTTTCTTTTTCCTCTTTTTTTTTTTTTTTTTCCTTTATCTCTGGCCCACTTTTCTGTATTTTAGACTCATTTTTCTTTTTCATAAACTTTTTTCTCCTTCATGCTCTAAAAAAGAAATACGGAATAAACTAAACAAAGCTAGATGTAACAAAATCCATAGGAAATCATTTAATATAGTGGGTTTTTCATGTGTATCAATTTTTTTTAAAAATGGTTTTACCTTCTTTTATTTCGCACTGTAAGTAAAACAAAAGAGATAGAAAATTTATTATTTAGTATAATTATCATTTTGTCCAAATATTATCAATCATTTTTTGTTTTCAAAATTTTTTTACTAAATTTAGAAGCACAATTTTTTTTTCTTTCTTTTTTTCTTTTTTATAGATGTCAAAGTTTCCTACCTAGTTTATCCTGTCGTCCGTACTTCCATTCTATGAGTCCCATTAAATTATCAATTCTCATCACCAAACTCCTTTGAACATGCTTTCTTTCATTTTCATTCCACTTTTCATTCATACCAAACAAAATTTGATGTTAAGGGCCGTCGATTGTGAAACTCGTGCGTGGTGGTAGTTGAGAAGTTTTACATCGCGTTTTCTTTCAATTGTGAGTACCTGACATCATCGTTTATCTTATCGAAGAGTGATGATATGGACAGCAATGGTTTTAAAACGACATTGAAATAAATTAAAAATTGAGGGAAAGATAAATTGTAGTACACAACTTGCATATACGTCTTTTCTTTTCAGAGAATCTTTCTACTAATAAAAACAATCCTACGTTTTGGAGCTGGGTTGTCTTATTTACAATGTTGTTCCTAGGAAAGCTAGGATTATTTTCTTTTACATTTTAGTGGCCTACCTCCGGCCTGTTCTTTCTTTCTTTTTCTTTTTCTTTTTTTTAATATATTTTTTTTCTTTGAGCATTCCAAGGGTAAATGGACATACATATTAAAAAAAAAAAAAAAAAAAGGCGGTCATTCGTTGAAATTTTTTTAGTTGTAATAGTAAATTTTTTTAAATTTTTAGAAAAGACCTTTTTGGGAAAAAGACAAAAATTTTTTGGGAAAAGACAAAAAAAGTGAGTGTGACGGTCAACTATTAAGGTCTCGTTTGACTTATTAACTCAAATTTAAAATTTTTATCTCAGTTTTTATCTTTTTTTGAAAATTTTTTTTAGTTTTTTTTGATCTTTTCTGAAAAAAGTTTTTATTTTCTCTAAAAAGTCAATATAAATTTACTATTGAAACTTAAAATTTCCAACTCAAACTCATTCACTAAACGGACTCTAAAGGATTTCAATGTTCAAAAAATTAGTTAGTAAAAAATGACAATTATATGATGTAGCTAAGAACAAACACAAGAAACGAGAATTAGCCCAAAAAAAAAAAAAAAAAAATCAACGACAATAAAAGTGTTGAAAGCAAGCATATTTTGCTAATCCCTAGACTTGCAAAAACTCTCGCTTCATTTACAGTTGTGGGAGCTTATGTTTGCAAAAAAAAAGACATGTCTCAAACCATCGTCAACATATTTTTCAATCTCAATATTATGTTTTTCTCAAACCATACACAATGTTATTTTTAATGTTTTTTCTACTTTTTGTCATCATTATTATGTTTTAAAACTTGTGTAAGTCAACTTTAGCATTAAATAATTAAAAAGAAAATATAATAATTGATTATATGAAAAATTGATCAAGACATAATTAATAAGAATCAAATGTTAAATTTGGTATTGATTACACCTTATTAAAAATTTACAACAAAGTAAAATATATGATAAATTTGACATCGAAAATAGCACCCTATTTGAGACCTTTTTTTTTTTTTTTTTAACCAAATCATTTGGTACATAATAATTTAACATTACATTAGAGATGCTTTCTTAGACCAATTTGCCATTATACAACTTTAGTGTCAATAATCTTGAAAATCTAAAATTAAAAAAAAATCTCGATCTTAAAATTAAAAACCACAATGCCTCCAGTTCAAGCTAATACATTTTTACATTGAACCCTTATAATACTATATACTAGGTTTGTAGCACGTCTATGTGGTAATATACATATGTGGTAATGTATGTATATTACCACATAGACGTTCATATGTATATTACCAGATATATGTATACATATTTGGTACTATATGCATAGAAGGACGTGCATATGTGGTAATATACATCTTTTTAAAAGATTAAAATATAACTTGTAGAATGTTCTAATTTAATTATTAATAATACTGGTAAAAAACTAATAGTTACATTTTTTAGGGTAAACGTATTAGTATTTAATAACTTTGTCAAAAACAAAAAAAAAAAAAAAATCATATCTTTATTTTTAATAAATTAATATAACTTCTTTTGTGGAGTAAAAATGCTTAACAATACTTTTTACTACTTATCTACTTTCTTCCATTTTTCTTTATATCATTATATATATATATATATATGTATATTTATAAAGATAATGAATGCTAATTCACTCTGTTTTCCTAACATTAGTCGATGAAGAAATATTCTGCAAAACATAGAAAGAAGTTTAAAAAGAAGAGAGATGATAATTTTTTAAGTTCTCTTTGTTTTTCTAGTACGTTAACTATGAAGAAGGAAATAATTATCTTATTTTTTGTTTTTCTACTACACTAATCATGAAGAAGGAGAAATGAATATAATTCAACAAAAAAAAAAAAAAAAAACTTTAAGTCGATTAATTTAACTTCTAAGATATTAGTTTAGTACATTTGCAAGTATAGGTTTAGAGTGAGGTATAAGGCATGAAGGTACTTAGAACAAAAATATTTTAGTGTGAGGTGTGAGAGCATAGACAAGCCATACGGATTAAAAATTAACCATTAAATATAAACTAAATGAAAAGATCAGAATAAGTTTGAATCATTAGATTGATTCAACAAAAAGGATGAAGTACAAAAGCTACTCTCCCTTCTATCTAAGTTATAAGTATATATATATACACACACACACATAAACAAGAGATAATAATAATAATAATAAATCATGCAAGGAGGTGAAACTAGCATGTAAGTTGGAATAAACATTTTTTTTTTCTATATCATCATTTTTTATATGTAGTAATAGATATAATAATGCACTTCATCTTGAGATACACCCGTTCTTCTTGATATATACTATAGTTGCTCATCTCTCAATTTATTGGGAAAAATAAATCCAGAAACAACCACAAACTAAAATTCAACGTCAACAGAGAAAACCTCATCGGTCTACTGGGTCTTCTTGTAGCTTTCTAACTTTTCTTATTACAACAAAGGAATGATATAAACAAACAGCCGGTACGTTAAGAATTAGAAACAAATTACATGATTTTCCGAAGTGGCCCTTTTCAGTAGTTGAGTGGTCATATATAAGCAATGGGAATCAAGTGCAAATTATCCCTTCTACCAACCGCTATGCCAAACAACTCGGTCATATCCAAATCTTCATGTTTCATTCCATTGGGGAGCTTCCAATCAAAATGATAAAGCAACATTGCAAGAGGAAACTCAATGTTGATGAGACCAAACAACATTCCCGGGCACATTCTCCTTCCAGCACCAAATGGGATATTCTCAAAATTTGCTCCTTTGTAGCTAATAGAGCTATCAAGAAACCTCTCTGGTATAAAACTGTCTGGTTCAGTCCAATATTTAGGATCCCTTGCAATAGCCCAGGCATTAACTATTACCCTGGTTTTCACCGGTATCTCGTAACCATCAATCTCACATTTCTCTCTACTTTCTCTTGGAACTAACAAGGGACCGGACGGGTGTAACCTTAGTGTCTCTTTGACAACCGACTTCAAATATGTCATCTCGCTAATGGCCGTTTCATCAACTGACCCTTTTCTTTTAAAGACTTCTCTAACTTCATTCTGTACTTTTTTCATGACTCTCGGATTCTTTACTAGTTCAGCCATTGCCCAATCCAAAGCGATAGATGATGTATCGGTTCCAGCAACAAAGATGTCCTGAAAGTTAACGTCACTAGTGTTATCTAATTCTTTTTTTTTTTTCTTTAAGTTTTTAGCCAAAGAAATATAATTTTGATTATTCAGTAAGTCGATAATTGTATACAATTCTTGCAATAACGAAAAAGGAATGGTTTCTCGGTCAAAGCTTTTCTACAGTGTCTGAACATTTTAAATATTTTAGTCTTGCATGTATATGTACAGGAGAATTTGTGCAATATACTATGTAAATCTCAACTTAATGAGAGGAAGGAAAACTTGAATCTGTAATAATTTGTGCAAATATTTTTTTTCTGATGATCATCACCAGATCGATGGCTTATAAAAAACTGAAGTATAAAGATGAAGGCCCAAGAACAATCAGGGACGAAGTTTAAGTATGCCGTTAAACTTTTCTTATTTTGAAATTAAGCCTAATATACTTTATGATTTTCGTTTTTTATTTTCCCCACTCAAAATCAGTTTTGTCAATTAAGTCCCCATTAAAACTTTATTATTTACCTTATAAACTCACTGATGGCATATATCAAGGGAGAAATTTTCAATCGTATTATAAAGGAAGTTTAATACAAGACTTTCAAATTA
Organism: Ficus microcarpa; assembly: GCA_025413485.1. Classification (NCBI taxonomy): domain Eukaryota; kingdom Viridiplantae; phylum Streptophyta; class Magnoliopsida; order Rosales; family Moraceae; genus Ficus; species Ficus microcarpa. The sequence continues at coordinate 16,909,188 of CM046381.1, read as the reverse complement.
TGAGAAGTACATATCATCAACTTTTTAAAATATATTTAATGATTTTTTATGTATCTATATAAGTGTTTGGTAGTTTTACAAAAATACATTAATTTTTTTAAAAAATATTTTCCATATCATATATCTAAAACAAAACAAGTTTTAGCCGAGAACCATATGCCCAATAATTGAACTTCGTTATTACATACATGATAATTGAAGCAATAATAATTATGACTATAATTATAATGATAACAGAGGAGAAAACGTATGGCTTGGAAGCTTTAAAATATATTGCCAAATGTAGGGTCAAGTCAAATCTTCTAATAAATTTATAACCAAAAAAAAAAAAAAATTCTTGTGATAAACGGTAAGCCACGTTGGTGGCATTAATTTGGTCCATACAAGTCAAGTCAACTTTTTATCTTCTAAAATTTTTTCTTTGCCTAGTGTGAACTAAAGTGTTAATTTTTCGGTCCAAGTGTCGTTTCAATTTAATAAAAATATGCGAGTGATGTACGTGCGGCAAATCATCCCGTGGCCGCTGGATGCAAAGTCGAAGGCAACGACGAGAGGGTGTGATGGGATACCACCCAAGAAAGAAATTATCCTAGAGAGAAAGAAAGGTGTTTGAGTGATGATGGCTTCATAGCACGAGTAGCAAACCCTCATCCTCGTCTTTGGTGGCGGTGGAGTCAACGGAGTCAGAAGCCGTGAATCGCATAGTATTCCGGCGAGATCTCCATGGAATCAGATTGTCCATGGTGAATCGGAGCCGATGGGGGCCGTCCCGTCCTCACGATGTGTCGTGCCCGCCACCGTCGAAGAGTCGTCTTTGCGCCCTGTGCTGCGTCTTCGCGATAAGTTTCGGCGACGATCACCATAATTTCTGGCAAAATCCTCGGGAGCCTCCGAAATGGCTTTTTGGCCAAGCCCACCAATAGAGAGAGAGAGAGAATGCTGTTACCAGAGCTCGTGGAAAACGTGACCGCAGATGGAGACGGCTTGGAGATCTTTGATGACGGGCTTGAGGTCTTCGTAGCAGATTGAGCAAATGGTTTTCCCAAATGTGTTGTTGCCGTTGATCGTATCTCTCTTCTCTCTCTCTCTCTCTCTCTCTCTCCGCCGGACATCCGGCTACCGTACGCGTGACTATTCCTAAAATTATAATCTCTTGATGCCAATTTGATTTTGAAACTCTACCGATGTGAATATATAATGTCTATATATATATATATATTTAGATCTCTCTTTCATAACTATATATGAAAATATAAGAATATAACGCAGCAGAGATAGAATAGTGATATTATGCAGCAGAGATTGAACATACTTACAAAAATTACTGCTTTAAGATTGTCAGTTGTCAGCGAAAACCCAACGTTGTTGTTATGAAACTTGAGAAGAACATGCACTAGATCTTCAGTTTCACCACTTTTTGCTTTTGCCTCCTCCGCTTTATGTTCCTCAATGATGTTCCCAAGTATCCTGTCACATTGTTGGTGCAGCTTCTCGAGTTTAGCCCTCGTACCGAAGATCAAAGGATCAAGAAAACCGAAGGAGGGAAAGACATCGACAAGATCAAAACCCGATGCTATCCTCACAGAAGCCAGCACGATCGATTTGAACTCCACTTGATCTTTGTTCTTCTTCCCAAAGGCTGCTCGGCTTGTAATGGCGTAAGTTGTGGAGTGGATTTTCTCGGTGAGGTTGATAGTAGATCCAACCTTTGAAGCAATCCATTTTACAAGATTTGACATCTCTTCCTCTCTAACCGGTCTAAAGGATTGAACTCTCGCCGCGCTCAAGAGCTCCTGAGTACAAATTTTTCGCACCTGTCTCCAGTACTCTCCATACGGGGAAAAAATTATGTCTGTAAAATTATAGTGCAGGATCTTCGAAAAGGTAAGAGATGGCCTAGATGCAAAGACGGCGTCATGAGTTTTCATCACCTGTTCAGCGTACTCCGGCGACGAAACTACTAAAGTTGGGACCTGTCCGATTCTGATGTACATCAAGGGTCCATATTTATTGGCCAGGTCTCTTAATGCATGATGGGGAAAAGGGCTTAGAAGCTGGTGCAAATTTCCTATGATGGGCAACTTCCATGGTCCTGGGGGTAGTTTGGATGTGGATTTAATGGTCTTTGATGATTTTATTTTGAGTATGTTGAGAAGAAAAAACACGAAGAGGATTAAACTGAGAAGAACTGGAAAGGAGAGAAGTTGGAGAGCCATGGAGAAAGTGGAGCGAAAGATTTGAACAACAGAAGGCTACAATTCTTTGTTGATTTTTTATGCTTTTATATATATATATATATATATATAAGCCACCAGGGCTAGTTTAGCTGGTGAGAGAAGAAGGGTTTAAGGTTTTAAGACTCATAAGTCTTTCAATCCTTGATTGGGGTGCTTACATGCTAAAAATTATATGCACGTGCATATTGATATTTATTTCTTCTCATCCGTACTTCCATTCTATCAGTCCCATTAAATTATCAATTTTCATCACCAAACTCCTTTGAACATGCTTTCTTTCATTTTTATTCCACGTTTCATTCATACCAAACAAAATATAATATTAAGGACAGTTGATTGTGAAACTCGTGCGTGGTGGTAGTTGAGAAGTTTTACATCGCGTTTTCTTTCAATTGTGAGTACTTGACATCATCGTTTATCTTATCAAATAGTGATGATATGGACAGCAATGGTTTTGTCCTAAGTACTTGGGGAAATCCAACGTTGGAGGACGGTTGTTTATTTTCAACGAAAAAGAAATCTAATATGAATTGAAAATTTGAAATACGAGAGAGATTAATTCACTCACGGAATTAGCTTTTGAGGAATACTCTTATATTTAGCAGCCGGATAAATTTGACAATTGTAACTTCCCATTAACAACTTATAATAACTAGTTGATCTATTTATAGCATCATAATTTTAGCAATTATTGATGCATTGTATAAGTACACTAAAAAATATGACAATAAAATCAAACGTATAAACTACTTATAAGGCCGGCAACCAAATAAGATAGTATACCTAACTGTTTAATAATTTAATTTAGTTAGATAAAATTTTAAATGATGTGGTAGAATTTTTTACACACTCAACAATAAAAAAGGACAATTCATATATCATATAAATTGATACTTAAAATTTAAAATCGAAACAGGAGTAATATCATTATATGTATATGTCAACTCCCATTGGCTTGATCTACCATAAGAAGAAGGAGAAAAGACAATAACCTTCATTGACTTATGGGATGGCGTGTATTGAAACTCTTTTTTCTCTTATCAATTACCAATAGCTTTCCCCTTTTTCTTTTTCTTGTTTTTTTTTTAATTTTTTATAGACTGGGTTTTGTTGTTCATAAACTTTCCTTAATCTTTCTCCTTCATGCTCTTAAAAAGAAACTAAACAAAGCTAGATGGAACAAAATCCATAGGAAATCATTTAATATAGTGGGCTTTTCATGTGTATCATTTTTTTCGAAAATGGTTTTACCTTCTTTTATTTAGCACTGTATGCAAAACAAAAGAGATAGGAAAATTATTATTTACTATAATTATCATTTTGTCCAAATATTATCAATCATTTTTTGTTTCCAAAATTTTTTTACTAGATTTAGAAACACAACCTACTTTTTTTTTTTTTTTTTTTAATTGGTGTCAGTTTTCTATAACAAAATTCACAATATGATGGGATTCATCTTCTAGTTTTTCCACCTAGTTTAATAATCATTGTTTGTTTTCACATTTTTTTTACTAGATTTAGAAACATAATTTAGTAATTCTTCTTTTTTTCTTTTTTTCTTTTTTTCTTTTTCTTTTTTTAATTGATGTCAAAGTTTCCGACCTGGTTTATCTTGTCATCCCTACTTTCTTTCTATCAGTCCCATTATATTATCAATTTTCATCACCAAACTCCTTTTAACATATGTTCTTTCATTTCCCTTTTTCTTCCAGTTTTCATTCATACGAAACAAAATATAGGATTCAGGGCCGTTGATTGTTATTGTGCGGTGGTAGTTGAGAAGTTTGACATCGCGTTTTCTTTCAATTATGAGTATTTGACATCATCGTTTATCTAATCAAATAGTGATGATATGGACAGTACGTAATGGTTTTGTCCTAATCTAATATTGGAGGACGGTGGTTTATTTTCAACGAAAAAGAAATCTTATATGAATTGAAAATTTGAAATATGAGAGAGATTAATTTACTCATGGAATAAACTTTTTAGGAATACTTTAATATTCAGCAATTAGATAGATTCGACAATTGTAACTTCCTCACAAACAACTTATAATAACTAATTGATCTATTTTATAATTAACATCGTAATTTTAGCAACTATTGATGCATTATATAAGTATCGTTGAAATATATTACAATAAATTTAACTAATTATTATAATAACGTATAAACTGCTTACAAGACTTCAAAAAGCCTAATGCTTGGCTAAGTAAACTATTATTGAGTCTTATAAGATTATAAGAACTCAAATATAATCTGATAAAATTAAATCAAATATTTTACATAAATATTCATATTTCTTGATCATGAATAAGCAAAAAAGTTGGCTACTACAAATTTGGCATTATTTCTTCCACGTGAAGTCTTTTAACTCTTATCTGCCGGCCCATAAATCTAGGCTCTGGCATTGAAAAAGTCTGTCACGAAATATAGACAATAGATGTGTTTCAACTGCAGCACTTAAAAAAAAAAAAAAAACTACTCTCGAAGACAAACGGCTCAGAACGTAACAATCAAGAATAAAAAACATTTAATAAATATTTCCTCGAAAATAAGATACCATTTATTTATGTTTAGATTCCGTTTGAGATGCTTTGATACTACTACTGACCTAACAATATGCTGATAATGGTATCAACCGAGCGCAAGAATCTTTCAGAAGGAAAAGACACTCTATGCAACGTCATACATAACATATACAAGAAAAAAAAATATAACTACATATATATATATATATTATAGCTGTATCAATTTAATGAAAAATTAGCCAGCAAAAATATTAGTCCATTCCTCCTCTGTACTCTCCCAATGGAGCTCCAAATCCCCTCCTTATTGCCATTCCTTTTTGGTTTCTTCATCTTTATGTTTATGTTGCTCAAGATATTCAAAAGAGACAGAACCATAAACCAAACTTCAAAACTACCCCCGGGACCTTGGAAGCTGCCCATAATAGGAAATCTACACCAACTTGCCGGCTCTCTACCGCATCGCGCACTTAGAGACTTGGCAATGATCCATGGACCGTTGATGCACCTACGGCTAGGACAAGTTCCAACCATAGTAGTTTCGTCGCCGGAAGTCGCCAAGGAGGTAATGAAAACACATGATGTTACCTTTGCATCCAGGCCCCGAATTCTTGCCACGGACATCATGTCCTATAATTCTATCAACCTCGCCTTTGCGCCTTACGGTGATTATTGGAGACAACTTAGGAAAATTTGCATACAAGAGCTTTTGAGCAATGCACGGGTTCAATCTTACAAACCAATTAGAGAAGAGGAGCTATCCGATCTCATTAAGCGGATAGCTTCCCAAGTTGGATCTCCTGTCAATCTTACCGAGGGAGTTTATGCGACAACATTTAGCATCACGTCGCGGTCAGCCTTTGGTAAGAAGAACGAAGACCAGGAGAAGTTCTTAAAGGTTGTGCAGGACTCCATTAAGGTTGCTGGAGGTTTTGAAGCTGCAGATTTGTTTCCTTCCGTCAAGATTCTTCGCTTACTAAGCAGCGCAAGGCTTACACTTGAGAGGTTGCACCGAGAGGCCGATAGGATGTTGGAGAACATCATCAATGAACACAGAGAGGGCAGAGATGCAACAAAAAATGGCCTTCTCGAGAAGGAAGAAGATCTGGTAGATGTTCTTTTAAGATTTCACGACTGCGGTGACACTGGTTTTTCCCTGACAACCAACAGCATTAAAGCAGTAATCTTGGTAAGTATGCTCTCTTGCTGCTACATAATTAGTTTGTTTTATTTCACATATTCCTTTTCTCGAGTCTGTGATTCAAAACTAAATAGGATTAGTTTTTCCAACTTCGCATGACCAGAAAAATAAACTAAGCATAAAAAAAGAGAAAATTCATTAGTTGTCTCAAACATGTATATATAGCCACTCTAAGGGCCTCTTTGGCAGAGTTTTTAAGAAACTGCTTTTAGTTTCGTAGGTCCAAAAGCTACTTCTAAAAGTATTTGGATAATCGGTAAAAGATGCTTTTAGTCTCCAAAAGAGCAATGAGGATTGCTGAAAAAGACCTATAAATCGTGGGCATCTATAGAGCAATTAAGACGATAAGTAATTCAGGATTGCTGGAGTGATGAGTAGTCATGATCGTAGACAAAGATTTCAACAGAGTTAGATACTGATAAGGGAAATTTTATCCAAGAAAAATTAAGCTTATTGAATTCCCTAGTATCTATAAAATAACAACTTAATCATCTTTTTTCCCCCTTTCTATTTCATTACCTTCCCATTCCATCACTGCAACCAAACATGCCCTTAAGTCTATCTGGAGTGCTCTTTTCACTAAGAAAATTTCTTCTTTTTATTTACGGTACCATATGCTCTTTTTACAAGAATTAATAATCATTTTAATTAATGGAGGTCAAATAATTACTTTCAGGACATCTTTGGTGCTGGGAGTGAAACATCATCCACAGCTGTAGACTGGGCAATGGTAGAAATGATAAGGAATCCAAGAATGTTGAAAAAGGCACAGGAAGAGGTAAGAGAAGTCTTTAGGAGAAAAGGGTCGGTCGATGAAACAGGCATTAGCGAGATGACATATTTGAAATGTATTGTCAAAGAAATTTTGAGATTACATCCTTCTGCTCCCTTGTTAGTTCCAAGAGAATGTAGAGAGAAGTGCGAGATTAACGGCTATGAGATACCAGAGAAAACCAAAGTCATAGTTAACGCATGGGCTATTGGAAGAGATCCAAGATATTGGAATGAACCAGAAAGTTTTATACCGGAGCGGTTCCTTGATAGCTCTATAGACTATAAGGGAACAAATTTTGAGTTTATCCCGTTTGGGGCTGGAAGGCGAATATGTCCTGGAATGTCATTTGGTGTGATCAATGTGGAGCTTCCTCTTGCATTGTTGTTGTACCATTTTGACTGGAAACTCCCTGACGGAATAAAAGCAGAAGACCTGGACATGACCGAGGCCTTCGGCGCAACTGTCAGAAGAAAGGATGATCTGCTCTTGGTTCCCATTGCTTATCATCCTTCACCTTGTGAAAAGGCAAAAGGGAAATTGATTATGTAACTTCTGTAAGTAACCTTACATATACGCCTGTGATGACAAGAAGGAAAAACGATAAAAGAAGATGGAGTTGTCCATGAATTACATTCTAGCTATTATATATGTATACACACACACACACACACACCAGATCAGTTAAATAAAGGAGATTAAGGTTACTTCCCACTTGTGTACTCTAATGACCTCTAAGAAATACACGAGTAAATCAGTATTTTATTTGGTTATTTGCGTGTTAAGCACTCCAGAAAGTTTTTTTGGGAATTGGATAGTACTACCATTTTATAAACCTAAAAAAAAAAAAAAAAAAAAAAAATCACAAAGACAATAAATGAAACCAAAAATGTTAAATTTTTATAGGGTTTGTGTAAACGTGTGATTGGGTATTATTTTTTAGCTATTGCAGTAATTTATTATGATGATCAAGAAGTTTATAAGATGTTTATAAGGTCGAACCATGTATTGTCTCTGCATCAGAATAAAATTAGGGGTAAATTGTGGTGACAATTGGAGTTTGAGTTTTGGAGATGTTTTGATTGAAAATGAGTTGGAGATTTGGAAATATGTGTTGGTTGAAAATGAACTGTTTGGTGTTAAAAATTTTAAAAATTTAAAAATATGTTCACAAAAATATAGTAAAATGGATCTTATTTCGTTCTTGATCATCATTATTTGTAATTTTAAATTTAAAAAATTTATCTTATTTTGACTTGAAATAAAAAAATTATAGATTTTTAAATTTTATATTTTTTTTAAATGAAAAAGAGAAATTTGAAACCCCTTGATATTAATTTGAATTTGGAAATGTGAAACGCAAAGAAACGGTACCACTTAATATTACGAACAAGAATGTCAATTTAAAAACCCCTTAATATTAATTAATTTTTTGTTGAAGGTCAATGCCGAACATACATATACTCTTAATAAGTTTTCACGTGTTAATAATTATTTGATTATGTGAAAGGATATTATAGTAATTATAGTGATGAGATTTTTATTCCTAAGTTTAATAAATACTGAAAAAGAGAATTTCATTATTTTCTATTACATTATATAACAAACAAGTAAAGACTAAATAGATAATCACTGATCCTAATTTTTATTCATTTATTTTCCTTTTCAATCATGTTATTTTTTTCTTTTGTTTTTTAAAATTATTTAGGATTGAGATTTAAACTCTACATTTTATGATTAAATCAGATGTGAAATTATCACCATTACTTTTGTTCTCCTAATCTTGGGCCGGCTTCTTATTAGTTTTGTAATTGTGATGAGTAAGCAACTACAAATATTTGTATAAACACAAACACAAAAGTGATACTTGTTTAGTAGTTGGATTCGGCATTATTTCTTCCACTTAAATCTTATTGAGCTCTGCCGACCCTAATCTAACTCTGTTGTGAAAATAAAGCCAACAGATGTGTTTCAACTGCAGCGTTTAAAAATATGTTATTGAAGACAAACAACTTAGAACGTGACAAGTACATAAAATATTAATCAAAGTTTTCTGAAAAGACTATAAGTTTATTTTATTTAGATACCCTTTAGGATGATTTGAATATTCACCTAAGCAATAGTACTAATGTTTCCCAAGTAACTGACGATGATATCAACCCAAAGCCAGAAAGAATCATTTGGAAGGAAAAAAGACACCGGCACTGTGTTACGTCATACACTACATATACATACAAATATATTGTATATCTACATATAAGTATATAATGGATTTAGCAACTTCATGAATAATTAGCCAGCAAGACTACTAGACCATTCCTTCTCTATACTTTCTCAATGGAGCTCCAAATCCCCTCCTTATTCCCATTCCTTTTGGGTTTCTTCATCTTTATGTTTATGGTGATGAAGATATTCAAAAGAGAGAAAAGCATGAACCCAAATTCGAAATTACCCCCCGGACCGCGGAAGCTGCCCATAATAGGAAATCTGCACCAACTTGCCGGATCTTTACCATATCATGCACTTCGAGACATGGCCAAGATCCATGGACCGTTGATGCACCTACGTCTCGGACAAGTTCCAACCGTAGTGGTTTCATCCGCGGAGGTTGCCAAGGAGGTAATGAAAACCCATGATGTTGTATTTGCATCTAGGCCCCGGATTATTGCCACGGATATTATGGCCTATAATTCTATCAACCTTGCCTTTGCACCGTATGGCGAGTATTGGAGGCAACTTCGAAAAATTTGCATACAAGAGCTTTTGAGCAGTGCACGGGTTCAATCTTTCAAACCCATTAGAGAAGAGGAGCTATACAATCTCATCAAGTGGATTGCTTCCCAAGTTGGATCTCCGATCAATCTTACCGAGAGTGTTTTCTCGACGATGTTTACCATCACGTCGCGGTCTGCCTTTGGTAAGAAGAGTAGAGACCAAGAGAAGTTCATAAGGGTCGTGAAGGAATCTATAAAGGTTGCCGGAGGTTTTGAAGCTGCAGATTTGTTTCCTTCTATCAAGATTCTTCGTCTGATTAGTGCTACGAGAATTAAACTTGAGCGGTTGCATCGAGAGGCTGATAGGATGCTGGAAATCTTCATCAATGAACACAAAAAGGACAGAGACGCAGCTAAAAGGGGCCATCTTGAGAAGGAAGAAGATCTTGTAGATGTTCTACTGCGGTTTCATGACCGCAGTGACACTGCTTTTTCCCTAACAACCAATAGTATTAAAGCCGTAATATTGGTAAGTTGACTCCCTTGTTGGTACATGTTTGTTTTTCTCATTCCTTTTAATCGTTGATTCAAAATTAAATATCATTAGTTTCTCAAAATAGTAATAGAAAGTCAAGAAATATAAACAGAGCGTAAAAACAGAGAAAATTCATTAGTTATCTTTAGTCAAGTATAGAAGTTAGGGTTAGTTTGATGAATGAGTTTGAGTTGGAAATTTTAAATTTTAATAGTAATTTTTGTTGACTTTTTAGAAAAGACAAAAAACTTTTTCAGAAAAAAAAAAAAAAAAAGTAAAGTATGGTTTATTTTGAGTTGAACTCAAGCACCAAACTAACCCTAAGTCTACATAGAGTTCACTGTTATAGTAAGAAATTTATTCATTTCTATGCAATTTGTACAAGAGTTCAATGTTTATTTATTTAATAGCAGTCAAATAATTATTCCAGGACATCTTTGGTGGTGGGAGTGATACGTCATCCACAACTGTTGACCGAGCAATGGTAGAAATGACAAGAAATCCAAGAGTGATGAAAAAGGCACAGGAAGAGGTGAGAGAAGTCTTTAGTAGAAAAGGATCGGTCGATGAAACAAGCATCGGCGAGATGACATATTTGAAATGTATTGTCAAAGAGATTCTGAGATTGTATCCTTCTGCTCCCCTTTTAGTTCCAAGAGAATGTGGAGAGAAGTGTGAGATTAATGGCTACGAGATACCGGCGAAAACCAGGGTTATAGTCAATGCATGGGCTATCGCAAGAGACCCTAAATATTGGACTGAACCCGAGAGTTTTATACCGGAGCGGTTCCTTGATAGCTCGATTGACTACAAGGGAACCAATTTCGAGTATATTCCATTTGGGGCTGGAAGGAGAATATGTCCTGGAATGTCGTTTGGTGTGATCAATGTTGAGCTTCTTCTTGCATTGTTGTTGTACCATTTTGACTGGAAACTCCCCAACGGAATGAAAGCGGAAGATCTGGACATGACCGAGGTCTTCGGTGCAACTGCCAGAAGAAGAGATGATTTGCACTTGGTTCCCGTTGCTTATCATCCTTCACCCAGTGAAAAGGAACATGGGAAATTGATTATGTAACTTGTACTTAAGAACCTTTTATAGCTTTATCCTTTATTTTTACATTTGTAGAAAATTACCTTTAAAAACCAGGATACTGTGTAAGAACAGGATGAGCAAGGCTTTGAAGAAATTAGTAGTTGTTTACTTAAGAGTTGCCTCAACACGTATTATTCATGAATTTTAAGGAGTGACAGAAGTTCAGGCGTGGCAAAAAAAAAAATTTTTTTTTTATAGTAAAAGACGAGTTTAATACCCGTGCGCTGCACGGGAAATGAAGAAAAAAAATAAACAAAAAAACTAAATATTATATGATAAAAACAGTTGGTTAAGATAAATATTATAATTATAATTAATATAATTTTTTTCAAGATCTCTTCCAACAATAAATGCAAAATCAAAATAACAATAGAACTAACAATAATAAAAATGAAAATAAAAGCAAAAAAGAAAAAAAAAATATCTTCTGTAGTTATAATCATTTAAAGAAAAATAAAGCAGAAAACAAAAAAAAAAAAGAAAAAAATCTTTAAACTCAAAAGAATCGGAAAAAACTAACCCTAACAAAAACATTATAATAAAATAAAATATATAACTCATTTTCTTCTTTTTTTACTATTTTAAAAAAATAAAAAAAAATTTATCAGGTTATATACATGCAAAAACAAAAAAAAAATGATTTTTAAAATATAAAACAAAACAAACAAAAAAGAAAAAAAATTGCATGCAGAATCCTTAAAAAAATGGGTCTTTAAAAAATAGAATAAAAGAAACAAAAAAGATATACAAAAAAATCCGAAATAAAGATAAAAAATTTAAAGTAAAAAAATTGTTTAAAAAAAAAAAAAGACAAAGTGAGCAAAAACACAATACAACAATAGATCAGAATCTAATATCTAAAATTTCGCGAAAAAAAAAGGGTAAAATATGTGAGAATAAATCTGTCATTCCACTGTAGATAAGCCAAAATCAGTACATAGGATATGGGCAAAATTGACAGTTTAATACAAGAAAAGCAGCGACTGTGCATTACTGTAGGAAAAAAGAACCGTACAGCAAAAGTAACAAAAATCAAAAAAACAAAAACAAAAATCACTGTTTATTAAACAATGAAATATTACATTTTTTTTACTGTAGCAAAACAGTAAAAATAAAAAACAAAACTGTAGCAAAGCAATAAAAGTAAAAAAGAAAACTATTTATTAAATAATAAAGCAAAACAGCGAAAGTAAAAAAAAAAAAACGTAACAAAGCACCAAAAGTAAAAAAAAAAAAACAATAATAACAGAAGCAAAAAAAAAAAAAACAACAACAACAAAAGTAAAAAAAAAAATCAGCAAACATAAAAAAAAAAAAAAAAAGTAAACAACAACAACAACAACAACAAAGAAAAAAAAAGCAGGGAAAAAAAAAGCAAGGAAAAAAGCAGCATATTTGATTCAATAAGGACTTCACCTTATCTAACTAAGATAAGAAAATGAAAAGGTAGCAGCAAAAGAAAAGAAAAGAAAAGAAAAGAAAAGAAGAAAGGAAAAAAAAAAAAAAAGCAGTAACAAACGGAAAAAAAAAAACACTGTTCAATGAAATGAAAAGGTAGCAGCAAAAGAAAAGAAAAGAAAAGAAAAGAAAAGAAGAAAGGAAAAAAAAAAAGAGCAACAAAACGAAAAAAAAAAAAAAAAGCAACGAACGGAAAAAAAAAAAACATTGTTCAATGAAATGAAAAGGTAGCAGCAAAAGAAAAGAAAAGAAAAGAAAGAAAAAAAAAACTATTCAATGAACAGTGAATCACTGTTCATGAACAGTGACGCGCGGGCAGGGACAGGCTGGCAGACAGATTAATGAGGGCAAAATAGTCCGTTCACTGTTCAGGCCCAAAAAGAAGAAGAAACTGAAGGGCAAAAGCGTCATTTTACTGTGCTGCACTGTTTTATTGTGCGGTACTGTGCATTACTGTAGCTATAACGCGAAAAAAAAAAAAACCGAAAAATACTGTAGAGAACTGTTCTTTGAACAGTAAAAGTAGCCTTTCCTTTAGTATATGTATATAATTTGGCTTTTATTGTAACCCGGCAAAGGACTCAGTCAGAATGCTGAGATTTTCCTTCAAACCAACTTTGTTGTTTCAAGGTTTAATCTGTTCTAATTTCACCAGTTATTTTTGTGATTATCATCAGTCTTGTAAATGGTAGGTTGTGTAGTCTCACATCATTTGGGAATGAGTATATATGATAATTCAAAAATAAAGAAACCACCTCTTAATGATGAGATATTTTGGGGTTAAGCCCAAGAACAAAAAATACCGTATGAACATGAAGTCTAAAGTGGACAGTATCATACCAAATGTAGGTACAAGTCGTTAAAAATAGTATCATAGCTTATACCAATTGACATGTGGCCAACGAGAACATTGGTCCCTAAAAGAGGGGTGATTGTAATAGTTATAAATCTCTATAAGAAAATGATAAACTGTATAGTCTCACATCACTTAGTAATAGATATATATGCTAGTTCATAAGTAAAAAGATCACATCTTAATAGTATATGCATGGATGAGGCATTTTGGGATTAAACCCAAGAACGAAACCATTCGAGTACGAGATTTAAAGTGACCAATTTTATACTAACGGGGGCATGGGACATTTCATTCATTTTCAACATATCCACAATTTCTTCACACATCGAAAATAAAAATTTATCCAAGGAGAAATACGAGTGGTAGTGATAGTAGTACTTTTTAGGTGTAGACTTACCGAAATTTTCTTAATTAGGAGTACTTTCCAATAAGGCCAATGTTCATTAATCCATAGTAATAACTTTGTGAGAGGAGGTTACAGTCATTTGGCAATTCATTCTCAGAGAGTCTTGATCGATTTTGTAGCAGAAGATATGTCTTGGGTGTTCATTTGTATTTGGTATTCTCTGCGGTGAAAAATATAATAACCAGATTCTTTATGTCACTAATTCCATTTAAGGAATTACTTTTCATGTTAGGAAGGTATTCATGAAAAAGCTCGATTTAGGGCTTTTGAAAGATTTTGTGAGTTTTAATGGGTCGAGAAGACTCAAAATTGATTGTTAAGCTTAAAAACGGACCTTTTGAGTTGAAAAGGCCGAAAAAGTACATGATTTTACGAAAGTCAACTTTAACCGAAAAAGTCAAAATTTGGCTAAGAAAAGTCAAAGGGTTGACTTTACGACATGTTGAAATGCAGTATGGAAGTATACTGCGAAAAATATTTTTGTGAACTAGATAGCAAGAATAGGCCTTAAAATCACCCTAGAAAATCAAGCACACCAAGTTAAGATTAAGGACAAAAAGGGCTCGGAAAAATAAGAAAAAAATTAAATTGTCCAATTTTACACAGATAAATTTTTGTACTATGGTACAGTATAAAAATACTGTGTATTAGTGAAACACAGTATTAGAATTATCTGTGTAGCACAAAAAAATGGATTTTTGGAGGAAATAAGCCAAACAAGGCTCGTAAGAGATGATGTCACCTTGCTTTGGATTAATGACATCATTAATCCTTAATTAAGCCTTGCAAAGTATTAAAGAAGGCTCTAGACCCCCCTTTGGCCGGCTATCTCATTGGTTCATCAACCAAATATCAAAAATTTTGGGGTAAATTTCACAATTAAGCAAAGTTTCCAAACCTCTATAAATACCCATGTTTCCTATTCATTTTATTCAAGAAATTTGGGGAAACTCTTGCCAAAATTCCTCTTGAAAATCCGAAAATAGGAGTGAGAGAGGGAGAAGAGAAAATCAAAAATTTCTTGAGGGTTTTTGCTTAGGGGAGTTCGGCTTGGAGCTAGGAGAAAGCAAGAAAAAGTTTAGAAAAAATTTGGATCACTTGGGTAGGTGTGACCGTGAGTGAGGGAAGGAGAAAGGGAGAGAAAAAGTTGAAAAATTTTGAGGGCAAATCCTTGTGGTAGAGTCCGGATTTGGTGAGGGTCAAACAAGGAGCCAAGAAAAATTTTTGGTATCCCATTTGGAGGTGGAGCCGTGGGCAAGGAAGCTAGGGAGGAGGAAGAGATTTGTGTGACCAAAACCTAACTTTGGATTCTAGAGCTCTAACTCCTTTATTTGAGTTCAATTTTGAAGTTAATTGGTGGTTCAATTTGGTTGTAAGGACATAAGTCCACTTGCAATTTTCTTGTCCTAAGTTTGGTGTATGTGCTTGATTTGTAGATCTAGGGTATATGGCTTGATTTCTTGCTTAATTTTGTGCTTGTTTGTGCTTGTTGGTTGATTGATTTTCATGCTAGATACTTAGGTTGTGTGTCCCTTGATTTGGTGCAAAAATCTACCCTTAGGCAGTGTGAAGCATGTTAGTTTAAGGGTGTATGTTGATGCTTGTATGCAAAAGTTAGAACCAATGCAAACCTAGATTTATGGCTTTCGGGTTTGGTTTGCATGGATCCATTTGAGCGGCTTATGGGTTCATGTGGGACGTTAGAAATGCTTTGTGTTTGTTATGTAGGCTCCCGAAGTGGTCGGTCGAGATAGATTTCGCGAAATAGGACGTAAACCGGACGTAACTACCGAAACTGCCAAGTTCGGATCCGTAACTGGCCAGTTTCGAGAAAGTGAAAATTTAAGGCCTTTAGAGGCCAAACTGGATAAAACTCAATACACGAAAGTTACTCAGAACAATTTTTCCTAGAGGGCAGCGCAGACAGAATTCCAAAATGAGGCTCCAATGACCTCCGTTTTTATGAAAACCCGTGGCTGATCTGCCTAGACCCAGTTTTCAGGATCAGCCAGTTTCAAACAAAAACTGACACGAATACAAGCGGAATTAGATTTTTTATTAAACACGAAAGTTTTAGCATTTTTTGAGAGCTACAACTTTTGTAAAGACAAGTTTTTCAAATTCCGAATGGATCTTTAAACTGACATTGTTTTATGAAGGGTGTGCAGGGAACCGAAAATTCCTGCACATGAGTTTTTACAAACGTTTTCGAAAAACTGTATTTTGTTTAAAACTGTTGTTTTTAATGATGGAAACTGTTCCAAAGACAGTTTTCAACCTTAAACGACCTTTATAAAGATTTATTTCAAAGATCAGAATTTTTATAAAAGTATTGAAGGAATTTAAAGTTAAATTCCTCAAAATGGCCAAAGGATAAGAAAATGGAGTTTTTAAGATAAAAATTGGTAATCAAGCCGATTGCGGACCGTAATCAGGAATAGTACCCGAGTTACCGGGCTTAGCCCCAAAGCCCAAGGTTGACCCTAAGGGATTGACCATTAGTTGACCAAATGTTAGCTTTGGTTGACCCACATGTATTTAAGTATAACTTTAATTAAGAGTTATCCAACGTAACCCTAAGGACACCTAGAACTTAGAGTTGGGCTAAGAAATAAGGGTTAATAGACTTAACCCAATTAATTATGACATAAGAAGTAAGAGCCCAAGGTTTTAAAGAAAACCTAACCGTATGTCAAGGACCTAGCCCAAGAGGTTATCCAACGTAATCTCTTTAGGAATAATCAAAGAATGATTACTCCTAAACAGTAGGAGGGCTAATTGTGACCAAGTGAGATATCGAGTATTGGGGACATACAACTAAGTTTTAGTAGGCATGTTGGTTAGGGCACCAACATCCCACATCAAGAATCAGAATCTCACCTATGTCCTTACTCAAGCAGGAGAAGGCCTGCAGCTGCGCCCAGTGGAAGGACAGAGTCAAGGAGGACATAGCAAGAGAGGCAAGTACAATTCCGCCGCAGCATAGGCTTTAGTTGATACTTACCTAAGTATGTTAGATGCATGCTAGGAATGTATGCTGATTGTTGTTATGACTTGTTTTGTTGTATGCTTTGTGTTATGTTAGACTGAATGCCATGTTAGGTTATTATGTGCAATATGACATGTGATATGCTATATGGTATGATGATATGCTATGTATGTAAAAGGATGTGCAAGCCAAGCATGAAAAGTAAGACGCAAAGTATATTATGATT
This sequence comes from Ficus microcarpa, assembly GCA_025413485.1. NCBI lineage: Eukaryota > Viridiplantae > Streptophyta > Magnoliopsida > Rosales > Moraceae > Ficus > Ficus microcarpa. The sequence continues at coordinate 16,892,171 of CM046381.1, read as the reverse complement.
TATGTATATAAGTGGCATCACGATGCCTGTTCACTAAAAATAAGATGAGATTAAAGAACAAAAAAGTAAGATGGCAAGCAAGCTTACCAGTGTCGTACCACCCGTCCGAGATCGGGTTAGACTTGTGACGCCCCCTTACTACGTAGGGCCGTCACTCCTTACCTTACATTACTTACTTACTTACTTTTCTTGAAAATTTGAGGATATAATTTTTTTTTTTGACTTTCTTAAAACTCCTTTTTTTTTTTTTTTTTTTGAAACTTACTTATAAAACATTTGTCTTTAGTAATACTTCATTACTACTCAAGTAAACGATTACTTAAGGTATTTAGTTCCAAAATACTATAAAGCATAATTTGTCTTGTACCATACATGCTTATATACAAAAACTTCTTTACATCAAAAGATTTTGCGGAAATTATGCGTAGTGGTATCCATACCGCCTTCGTCTGCCGCCACACCGCTCCAACAATGCCCAGCATTAAGCTGCGGGTTTCTTACCTACAGTATGAAATATAACTGAATGAGCTTTCGCCCAGTAAGCACAAACATAATCTCACAAAACATTTAAACATCATAAAAACATTCATCATCATATGCATATGCATGAACCAATTATGTTCCATTTATGCATTTCTTTTTAACATTCTTACCTTTCTTATGGGCCCCTTAGTGTACGTACCCTTAATAATATAGCGCGCCGCTGAGTACAGTTAGATGGGGTTGCAAGTCCCTAACTGCACCAGGAAACACAAGTGACTCCACCCTCTTACATCAGCGCAAGGGGAATCCATAACTTGTATATAAAAATCCTCCACCTTGGGGAGGTTGGTACGACACTTTACTTGTGACTTCTTACCATGTTATTTATTTTTAGTGAACATACCATATGATGTCACTACATGATAACATACTTTATATCTCATTAATAACATGGCATGGCATTCTTTTCATTCATGGCATTTGCAAATATGACATTTTCATAAACATGGCATTTTGCAAATATAGCACTATTATAATCTTTTACAAAATAGCACTTTTTATCAACATAGCATTTTACGAAAATAGCACCTTCTATAAACATGGCATTTCGTAAAAATAGCACTTTTCATAAACATAGCATTTTACGAAAATAGCGCATTTTATAAACATGGCATTTCGCAAAAATAGCACTTTTCATAAAACATGGCATTTCATAGATATAGCACACAACATATTGCAACACATTTGAAAACCACATACTTGAACATAATTTACTAGTTTTCATACTGCAGGTGAGGTTTGTACTTACCTCTAGTGCCGTGTTCCTTAGAATCGCGTTCCGTAACTCGTCGGCAACGGCAATTTACTTTCCTGATATACCAAAAATATAGGATCAGGATCCTTTCGTAAGGTGTTGATGACCTACCAACACTCATATTTACTTTTGGTTGTATGTCCCCTATACATGTTATCCATCTAGGCTATATTTATCCCTATTCTTTATTGAACTTGGATAATCCTTATGAGGTTACATTGGGTAACCCTTTTTTTTTTTTTTTTTTTTTTTTTTTAGGGTCTTGTTCTCTTATTGGGCTTTGCTCATATATCCTTGTTATTGGGTTATATCCTTTAACCCATTTAATCTTAGCCCAATATTCATGTGGGTATCCCTTAGGGTTATGTTGGGTAACCCTTAAGGTTAACCTTAATTAACCTTGGGTCAACCTCTTGTCAACCCTTGGTTATCCTTGGGTATGTAACTCGGATCTAATATCCGGTTACCGTTCGTAATCGGCTTGTTCACCAATTTTACCATAAAATTCCTCTTCATTATTTTTGGAAAATCTTGTGCAATTTACTTCCCAAAAATCCTTCATTCTTCTTATAAAAATTCTAACTCCTTTTAGTTAGAAAATTCATTAGCTTAATTTTATTATTTCCTTCAACTTGCAAATGTTTGGTTGAAACCCTCTTTTTTCTTTTCTTTATGGAAAATGTGAATTTCAAACCCGAGCCCTTTAAAATTTATGGTTTTCGAAACAAATCTTTTATAAAATCATTTGGGGTCGGAAACCACCTTTGGAATGGTTTCCGATGCTAAAAAGACCATTTTGGAACACTTCATGATTTTTCTAGAAAAGATTTTCGTGAGATTCATTTACTAGTTTTCGGACTCTCTGCGCGTCTCTCACAAAACGCGCCCAGTTTAAAAATCAGCTCGGAATCTGAAAAACTTTTCTTCACGAAAGTTGTAGCTAACGAAAAATGCTAGAACTTTCATGTTTTGCACAAAATCTAGTTCGGCCTAGATCAGTACCAGTTTTTATTTGAAAATGGGTTAGTTCTGGAAAACTGTGTGGAGAACGTCCCAGGGTTCAGCCACGGGTTTCGAGTAAAACGAAGGCCTTTGGAGCCTTATTTCGAGATTCTGTTCGCGTAGTCCTCTAGGAAAAGTTGTTCCGAACAACTTTCGTGTTTTGATTTTTTCCCCGTTTGGCCTCTAAAGGCCTTATATTTACGTTTTTCCAAAACTGCTCAGGTTCGAAACCGAACTGGCAGCTTGGAGAGTCACTTCGGTTTACATCTTAAGCTAGCATACAATAAGGGGGCTGCCTTGGCAGATCTTTGGCCTACACTTATGGGACATACAACCTACTTTCTAGCATAAAAAATCCATCATTTTCAAGCACAAATTTGAAAGCAATCAAGCATTAAAAATCAGCCAACCAACCCTAACCTATCAAGCACATACACACCATCAAAGAGGGCAGAAAATTAAATGGACTTATGTCCTTACAAACCACTTGAATCAATATCAAAAACACTTAAATAAAGCTTAGATTCAAGGTGGTTTAAGAGATTTTACCTTAACCCAAGTTAGGGTTTCGAAATCCCAAAATCTTCCTTGGTTCCTTGACTTGTTCTAGCCCACGGTTTTCTTCATGAAAATGCATCCAAAAATTTTTGTTGTTAGCTCTCCTTGCTTCTAACCAAAACCGAAATTCATATGAAGAAAAACCAAGTTTTTCTTACCTTTTTCTTCTCTTCCTTGTTCGGCCAAGACTTGGAGAAATCCACAAAAATTCTCTCAAGTTTCCTTTGCTCTTGGTTGCTCACGGTTTTGGTACAAAAAAATGAGATCCAAGAGATCCTTTTTGTTAGCTTCTTCTTAACTCAAAACCGAGCATTATCAAGGATGAAATCTAAAAATTTTTCAAGATCACTTACCTCTTTTTCCTCTTGCTCTTGGTCGGCTAACACTCTCTAAAGCTCACCAAAATTTTCTCACTTTTCTTAGCTCTCTTAGAACCGAAACTCCAAGGAGATGGAAACCCAAAACTTTTTGAATCTCTCTCTTTCTCTTTCTCTTTCTAGCTGCCGAATATGCTCAAGGATAAGCAAAGCTTTGGCTCACTTTGACAAGGAAATGAGAAAGAAAAGGATGGGATGTCTTGAATGACTAGAGTGGTTGCTTTGCTTGCCTTGAAACAAGGCTTTTGGTCTTGTCATTTCCCTTCCTTGTTGGCTGCCGAATCCAAGGGAGATATGGAGGGCATGGCTGCTGAAAATTGGGGAGGAATGAGGGACATGTGGCAGCCCTTGGTTGGCTCTAGAAAGCTTCTAGAAAAATCTCCCACTTAACCCACCTTTTGGGTCCTTATTTTATGGCTTTATGCCATACCTTCTTGTCCCCTTTTATTTCTTTTCTTTCTTTCTTTCATTGAGGCAGCCGAATATGATGGGAGGGAGGACAAGCTTACTTATTTAATCTTTGGTGAGTGGAGAATGCTATCACAAGCATGGGTATGTGTCATTGACTTGGTTAGACTTTGGTGGATCATCTAGTTACCAAAACTAACCCATTTCTTTTCTTTTCCTTGTTGGCTGCCGAATTCTTTAAGGGGATGGGGGAGTCCACATGTGTAGCCTTGGGTTGGTGGAGGGTGATGTCAAGAGGTTGATGTCACCTTCCACTAGCTCTCTTAATGCCTTGTTTGGCCGTCTCGTTCTTTCACGGCTCCTTTTGCGCTCTACAGTTATTTCCAACACTGTGATGAGCATTCTTATTTTATATTTTTGTCCAAAAATTATTCCATGTAAATTTGGACCGAAACTCTCTTTCTCCAATTTTTCGGAGACCTTTTTACCCTTAATTCTTTTTCGGTGTGCTTGATTTTTCTAGGGTGGATTTACGGCTTATAAAACTTCATTTTCGGAAATTCTTTTCATATTCCTTCATCATACTTGTAAAGTCGACGTTGTGACCCGTCCCGGTCAAACTTTGACTTTTTGGTCAATCCTTTGACTTTTTGGTCAAACATTTGACTTTTGGTCAAACCTTTGACTTTTGTCAAATTTCATCCTTTTTCATTCTTTTTCCTTTAAAAACTTCATTCTTGGCTCGTAAAACATTAATTGAGTCTCAAAATCATTAAATGAGAACTCGAACATCGTTTAGATAAAATTATGAATTTCTCATTATTATTCATAATTTTTCATATAACACATCATGGATACATAAATTAGACTCTAATTCCTTATGAACAAGGAGATTACAAGTCTTCAAAATTTCGGGTCTTACAAGACTATGGTTTGAGTTGGACTGGGCTGGCTGCCCCAACCACTCCATAGTCGCGCGCCGGGTACAGACACTTACGATATGGGCCCTAAGTAAGATAAGAAAGAATGTAAGTTAAGAATGAAAAAAAAAAACATAATATGAGCATAATCGGACCATACATCTATTATGCAATGCTATGTATGTTATGATGGGAAATGCCATGTTATGATGCTATGTTATGAAGTATGCTATGGGATGCGATGAGACATGTTACGATGAGCTAAGTTAGAATGTGTATGCTAGGTTAAGTATGTGATGTCGCCATTTAGATAGTTGGACTTACTGAGCGTTAGCTCATAGTTTGACGTCTATGCTGTAGGTAAGCCACCTGACAGCAATGGGTGATGCAAGATGGAAGTGCGAGGCGGGACACACTATGAAATTGTGGGAATATGATGCCGCTACACGTTCCGTTCAATATGTATATTCGTATGTTGATATTTTATTCATGACATACTTATTACGTTTAAACGTATATAAGCTAGTATAACAAAAAAAATTCCGCTGCTTTTCATCAGATAAGTAAGTAAGTAAGAAAGTACGTATGTATGTAAGGTAACGGCCTGTGCTAGGCGGGTCGTTACAAAAAACTCCAATATTTTGGGCCTTTACTAGATTATTTGAGTGAACATTAATTCTTTGAGAAATGAGGAAAATAAGGAAGAAAGTATTCAAATGATACAAATTTAGAGATCATTATATCAACATAATACAGAAAATTAATATTAGACAAATACGACATAAAATTAAACTAAAGTTAACCAAATTTGTATCATATTAATCAAGAATTAATGAAAATTTGGTATTCTGTTGGTCAATAAATAAAAAATGTGGTTATTTAGGTAATTTTCTCAGGAAAAAAATTCAAAATGTATAAATTCTAATCGTTTCATATTTAGGGCGTATTTGGATCGCATACTCATTTCCAAAATTTTATTATTTGAAATGAGAAAGTTATTTTATTTTAAGAATAAGATAGCATTTAGATGTGTGTAAAAAAAAAAAAAATTCTTGAAAACAAAAATAGTCTTAAATTTTTATTGGAAAGTTATATAATGAAAAGAAATGTTGTTAGAAATAGTGCATTGAAAGAAGAATTAATTCAAAAAGATTAAAAAAAAAAATTCCAATAGGACTTTAAAATGGTATTGTATGAAACATTTTGAGAATGAGATGTTTGTTCTTTTTCAAAATGTGAAGAATGATAGACAAAGTTAAGAAAAACACTATTTTGTTACTTTTCCACCTATTTTGGAAATATACATTCAAAACAAAAGGAAAAAAAAAAAAAAAAGAAAGAAAGAAAAATCAGACGAAACAAACATGGGGTTAACTGCTTTTCTATGGGGCAAATGTAAAATCAAGAATTTGGCTTCAAAAAATAATGTAAGAGCATGCGCGTGCATTTTTATTTGGGATAAATGTAAAATCACCAATATATTGTATTTGGATTGTTTTATTAAAATATGTCACGTTCTTCTTTAAAACTACGTTAAACCTTTAAGAATTGCATATTTTTGTTTAAATTCAAATTCTTTGACCCGTTAACTGGGAAAATTTGTGGATTACACTGATAGGACTTTTTTGTATGATTAATATCTCGTGATTTTTTTGAATCTAACAATTTAGTCTCTGAATTGAATTTCTCGGCAATTAGAGCACACAGATGGTCGAATTGGTAATCGAGTTACGGTTTCATTCCACATGATGCAATCAGGGTGGTCATCGCAAAAATGCACATCCATTTGTCCATGGCTAAAACCTCCACACTCATTTGGATCTTCAACAAGCTCTTGTCCATTGAATTCACAAGATGCGTATGCCAACTTGACCCCAAACGGCATTGCGGAGATCCAAAATAATGTCATCCTCAAGCTCACAAGCAACACTCTGTGTAATACCCAATATTTTCATGAACTTTCTAATAACACGATAAATGTAGTTAGTATTAAATAACTTCATGATATTTACTGATTTACATATTGTTAATTCAATATTATCAAGTTAATAAGCGAGAGTTAGACTCATTGAGGTACACAAAAACAGTTAGAGGGCTTTGATTCCTCCTCAAGTCAAAAGGATCATGTGTATTATATACGGAATGGGTATATGATCACAAAAATGCAAATTTAAATCAATCAAATATTGATCAACCACAATATATACGGTTGCCATCAAGATTTGTTGATAAGTTGATATCATTGTTCATTGCATATTTGCAAGGAATTTGTTGGGGGACTTAAAAATTTAAAACAAGAGATATTTTGTATATCGAAAGAGTAATCATATCATTATAATTCTTAATTATTTAATTCTTAACACGTTTACGAAATTTTTGTTAAACATAGTTAGAACATGTTAGAAGTCTAACTAAAAAAACAGTCATCGAAAGCATTATCGAAATATATAAATATTATTGAAGAATCAAGAAAGTATTTCATTTTATAAATCCATTTATATTCTATGAAAAGAAAAAAGAATATATTTTTTATTTACATCTGGACCTACTTTTTCCCAGCAGGGAGCTTCACACTAACTGTAACTGGTCATTTGAGTTACAATACTTTTCTACAAAAAAAAAAAAAAAGGCATTTGAGGGCAATTTGGTAACTTTGGGAGCCAAGAGCCAACCTTTTCAAAC
>CM046381.1:16756821-16884827 GCA_025413485.1 Ficus microcarpa | reverse complement strand
TTTCTGAGGCTAGAGTACTATTGCACTTGTCGGATCCCTATCATTGGGGCCCAAAAGAACAGCTCTTTTGTACAATTCTCTTTCCAACAATTCAAAACAAAGATGTCTTTTCTGAAGAATAATTTCATACATGTACGAAATAAAAGCCTAATTAGTCAAGATAACCTTTTTTAAGTTAAAACTAGCCCTCATTTGTCACAGCCCCTTAAATTTAAAAATTTCAATTTGTATTAAGAATCTAAAATAAATGAGTATTTTGAAGAAAGAAAAGTAACTATGGTAAAGATTTCGAAAAAGTGAAGATATTGGTTGGATTTGATTTGAATTATATTTTTCAGATTCAAGATAAAGTATCAAACACACATAGTTTCATTGCACATCGAACTTTATGCCATAATTCATCGAACTTTATGTCAATGAAAAATTTTCCACATAGGTAAGTTCTGGTCCAACTATCCCCTTCTTCAAAAATATAGTACACCCGACATCGATGGTGGTGACGTGATGGCATGATGGTGAAAAAGTTTTACTTAGAGTCTTTAATTTGCTTCTATCAACTTTTAGATTCGAGTCTTGACACACATAATATCTAGCCTTTTGACAAAAAAACTGTTTGGTGGTCTTGAAATCTGAGAATTGTTAGATGTTAAAGACCTAAAGTTAGGATTGTTATCATCTTACATGAGAGCCCAATAAGTTTCTGAATTGACGCTAAAAGAGGATATAAAGACACTACTAATAATCTTCTTTTCCTTTAAAAAATAAAATAAAAAATAAAAAACATAGTATACGCCCAATTTTATTTTCTTGCGGGGCATATGTAGTGACTTTAGTGACGAATTCTTCCCACCCCCGTAAAAACGTCTTTGACTTGGATTAGTGTTCACACATGGTGCGTTTGAATTCTCTCTTCAAATTATTGTCACATTGATATGTTCTCAAGGATATGCCATCCACAGGTTAGTTTGCTTGTTTGGCCTAAGGTTTAACTCAATCCAAACTTGAAAATTTTAATTAATTTTTTTATTTTTTTAAAAAGTCAATCTCAATTTTATTATTCACAGTTTTTATAACTCAGACTCTGTTTGGATTACATGTCTATTTATGAAAAAGAAACTTTTCTTATATTAAATAAGAAAGTCATTTCATTTTGAGATAAGATGATATTTGAATGTGTAAAAAATTATCTTTTTAAAAACAAAAAGTTATTTGAAACGAGAAAAAATGATATTGAAAATAGTGCATTGTAAGAAAATTTCAAAAAAATTCATTTTTTTAAAGAGTAACCATACAAAATAAATTTAAAATGAGATATTTTTTCTTTTTTAAAATGAAAGAAAGTTGAGATAATTTTTTTTTTGCAAAAAATATTCCAATTTCAGAAATTGGATATACCATCCAAACAAAATGTCAAACTTTTAGTAAAAGTCCACTATTTTAGTTTGCATAGATAAATTCAAGTAAGATAATTTTTTTTAAAAAAAATTACATATAGAATTTTGAGAAAAAAAAAAGTTTTATATTGATTTTTTTTTTAACACATTTAAAGTTTTTACACCTTTTAAGTTTAATAATTCAAATACTTCACTAATTACATAACTCAATTCAACTCAATTGCGTAAAATATTTAATTCCGTACATCAAACGTATGCGTACATGTTGCGTTTGACAAGAGCTGTTATATTGAATTTAATTCGCATGGCATTGTCATCGTCAATCAAGATGAAATCGAGCTTTTTGTCATCCATTATCCACAGGAATCCAGGCACGGACCCACATTCCCTCACGTGGGGGTACGTTCCTGCCCCCACTAAAGACTAAAGAGTTAAAAAATATGTATGTAATTATGATGCGGGGTCTATAGGTCTCTCGTGGCTTATGGATATGCATTTAACATAGGCACTTTGTATGGCTAACACTGACACTAGGATGGGGACAAAAAAATAATAGAAGGGAGGGATAAAACTTATTAAAAATGAAAAATTAGAATGAATGAAAAGAAATTAATTTAAGGAGAGAAAATAACGGATAAGTAAAATTATTATATTTATGCAATTATTTATAACATTTGGATGGGTTTGTGTTTTCCATTTACTTTGATCATATTTGGGTAGATTTGTGTTTTGCACTCAATTTTAAAAGGATTAAAAATAGTGGACCTATTGTTTTTCCTCTCATTTTCCTTTTCATTCTCTTTTCCTTCCTATCAAACTACCAGCTCAAACATTCTCCTTCCATTGTTCTCTCATCACAATTCCTTCCTTCCTCTTTTCCATCCTGTCAAATGTAGCAGTATAGGCTTTTTATCCTCCAGTGACGGGATCTAAAATTTTAAGATTTGTTTGGTATTGTTTTGCAAATATTTTGGAAAGGAATATCACGTTTTTTTTTTTTTTTTGGGAAGAAGAATATCGCATTTTTCAATAAAGATGTTTTGAAAATAGTTTTGAAATATTTGTTTATTTTTCACAATATCATAAAACAAAGACAAAAACAAAAAATCGTTTTTGTTTTTTGTTAAGGAATGAGAAAATGAAATAAAATTATTTTCGTATTTCCATTTTCATTTTCTAAGGCTTACATGCTTAACAAATATTTTCATAAATATATACAAACACAGCTTTACTTTTTTCTTTTTTTTTTTTGTTACTCAAATCAATTTTTTTAGAAACACAATCAAACACGGTTTCAAAAAATATATGAGAATTATTCACAAAACAATCTCATTTTTATTTTAGATTCAAAACAAAATCATTCTTAAACTGCTCCCAAACGGACTCTTAGATTTTTTAATTTCTTGTATGAGCTTTTTTATTACTCTAAAAATTGTTTAATTTCTCCCTGCGTTACCAAAAAATCAAACTCTTCTTTTCTTTTCTTTGCTTTTATTTTCTTTTTATTTGGCTTTTTTGCATATCCTTAGAAGCAGTGCTATTTTTCTTCTCAATTATGTTATAAAAATTGAACCAAACAAATGCAACAATTTTAAGGGTTAAAGAAAATAGCCCAACAAAATCAAGTGCCCCTTGGTCTTCCATATTGTCCTTATACCGCAAGGAAAATTTAGGATATATTGTAGAGTTTTGAAAATGATTTTATTTTTGGATATGAAAGTAGAAATGAGAATTTTCTTAATAATGACGTTGACATTGTTTTTAAAATTATATTATGTTGTATTGTTAGGCATAGATTGGATTTCGCACGATAAAAAGTTAAAAAGTCTTGGTCGGTGAGCAATAAAGTGCTTCAAACTGTTAAGTTATGCTTAGTCAAAAGCCCCAACTAAGGCCAGATTTCATTGGTTGTCCTAAAGAAAATACTAATTTGGATCAAAAAAGTTACGTCATTGACAAGGAAACTTTTTTATTTTTCTTTCCTTACTTGTCCTCTATTGGTAGCTCAGTGGATGCTAATGTTCCAATCGTCTTTAATGACAAAAGAATAAATTATTCGTTGCTGACTTCCGTTCCTTTTTCTTTTTCAACGTTAATTTTCTGATTTTTAGTCAAATATGCCTAGTAGGAGTGATTGAGAAATCAAATAAGAAAATTCAATAAATTTGACTAACCATTTTGATTTGAACCGGAGGATTTGAATTAGAATTTGAAACAATGCGCGGATATGTTGTCTAAACTGTATATAAAATGTGAACGAGTATATTTTAAACTCAATTCATTACTGTAGCAATTGCTATAAAGTAATGTAGGTATATAGGATTTAGTAGTTCTCTTTTTTACTACTACACTAGTTTATAAACATGCACCCACATAAGGAATAGATAAATGAAAAAAAAAAAAAAGAAAGAAAGAAAGAAAGAAAGAAAAAAAGCCATATTGTAATTGAAGAATCTATCACGTGATGAGTAACTGAACTGTCATGTAATGGATTACAAAACTATCACATGACAATCCCAGATTAAATTGAGGACAAAATCACTTTAGAGAAGTGATTTGTGTTTTTAACATAAAAGTATACTATATGAATTTAAATTGCATGAACTTATCACGAGTCAAATCCTAAAATCATTAGTTTGAATTGGTTTCTTAAACGTCATTTTTTTTTCTCCCGATCACCGAATTTGATTGGACATCTCATTCAAATTGTTCCAAGGAAATTGAACTACTTTTATGAATATGGATTGAACCATGGCAATTTAAGTGGCCCCACAAGAAATTAGAGTTTGGTGGGGTCTCTTTTTCTGTGTTTCTTCCTATTGCTTTGTCACATACTTTTATTTTTTTATTTTTTTATTTTTGATATTTTGTTATAGACATTGTTCTTTCTGAGAGACAATTTTTCTTACACATCCCATCTTTAGTCCCGCCCCCCTTTTTTTTCCGGTCACCTCCGGTCTATTTTTCTTACAGACATGGGGTTTTCCGGGAAAAAAGAAGGTAGAAAATCTATTCTAGAGGAACCCCTTTTGAATGGAGATGCTCGTGTGGGAAGTGAAACTGTGAATTCCTATTCTAATGCCGGAATTTTCAGTATCCTTACTTTCTCTTGGATGAGTTCTCTAGTTTCTCTTGGCAATAAGAAGACTTTAGATCTCGAAGACGTTCCTCAACTCGACATCGGTGATACCGCATTCCAGTCTTTTCGAGCTTTCAAAAACAAGCTTGAGGTAGCTTGTGGGATAAGTAATCGAGTGACGACACTAAATCTGTTTAAAGCGTTGATCTTTTCGGCCTGGAAAGAGATCCTCTTAACAGCTTTGCTCGCGCTTCTGTACGCTTTCGCTTCTGTAATCGGCCCCTATCTCATCAGCGACTTCGTTCAGTACCTTAATGGGAGCGGAGAGTTCCGACATGAGGGCTACGTTTTGGTCTCGGCTTTTCTCGCTGGGAAGCTTGTGGAGTGCTTCTCACAAAGGTATTGCTTTTTCAAGACCCGCCAGGTAGGCATGAGAGTCCGAGCAGCGTTGGTCGCGATGATCTTCGATAAGGGGTTGAGTCTTTCGTGCCAGTCAAGGCAGGAGAAAACCAGTGGGGAGATTATCAATGTCATGACCGTTGATGCTGATCGAATCGGCGAATTCTGTTGGGACATGCACGATCCGTGGATAGTCCTTGTCCAAGTTGTATTGGCTTTTGTCATTTTGTATAAGAACGTCGGTCTCGCTGTGATTGTAACGCTTTTTGCGACGGTTTTACTAATGCTGGCCAATATCCCTTTAGGGAAATTGCAAGAAAAGTTTCAAGAGAAGTTGATGGCGTCGAAAGACACTCGGATGAAGGCGACGTCGGAGATTTTGAGGAACATGAGGATTCTCAAGCTACAAGGATGGGAGATGAAGTTTTTGTCGAAGATTATCGAGATTAGGAGAACCGAGGCAGGTTGGTTGAGAAGATATCTCTACACTACGGCGATGTTCTCGTTTGTCTTCTCGGTTTCCCCCATCTTTGTTTCCGCGGTCACTTTCATTTCTTGTATGCTTCTGGCCGTGCCACTTGATGCCGGCAAGATCTTATCCGCTATTGCGACATTCAGGATTATTCAAGCTTCCATGTTTTGTATTCCGGAAATTTTTTCAATGATGGTGCAAGCTAAGGTTTCCCTCGACAGAATCGCATCGTTCCTTTGTCTCGACGACTTGCAGCCCGATGTTATAGAGAAGCTTCCGAGAGGTAGTTCCACTACAGCCATTGAGATAGCCGATGGTAATTTCTCTTGGGATTTATCTTCCCCGAATCCGACTCTAAGAGATATAAATTTTAAAGTGTTTAACGGTATGCGAGTTGCTGTTTGTGGTACCGTTGGCTCGGGGAAGTCAAGCTTGCTTTCCTCTATCTTAGGAGAAATTCCAAAGATCTCCGGGACTGTTAAGTTGTGTGGGACGAAGGCTTATGTGGCTCAGTCGCCGTGGATACAGAGCGGCACGGTAGAGGAGAACATCTTGTTCGGTAAGGAGATGGACAGAGAAAGGTATGAGAATATTCTAGAAGCTTGTTCACTCAAGAAGGACCTGGAGATCCTCTCGTTTGGCGATCAGACGGTCATCGGGGAAAGGGGAATCAATTTAAGCGGCGGGCAAAAGCAGAGGATACAAATAGCACGTGCCTTGTACCAAGATGCTGATATCTATCTGTTTGATGATCCTTTTAGTGCTGTGGATGCTCATACCGGATCTCACCTCTTCAAGGTAATACATGATTAAACTCGGATTTCCGTTTAATTTATTATCATAAGCGATTGGAAATTCAACAAAACCGGATAAAAAATTTTGCTTTTCTAAAACAGGAATGCTTGCTTGGCCTTTTGAGTTCGAAAACAGTGATGTATGCAACTCATCAAGTTGAATTCTTATCAGCAGCTGATCTTATCTTGGTATGCAAGTAATCGGAATTTTTCTTCTCGGTTGTTGTTTAGTACATATAACGCTTTTTGTTTCCGCTTCAAATTGTATCATATGAAACTCATCCCAAGTTTATAGGTCATGAAAGATGGAAGGATTACCCAAGCTGGAAAGTACAATGACATTCTCAGCTCCGGAACCGACTTTATGGAACTAGTTCGTGCACACAAAGAAGCCTTCTCCATGGTTAGTTCTGAAGAGGCGGGTCCATCGGAAAAGGATTGCATCAGCCAGAAAGATGGAAATTCAGAAACTAATAACGGGGTTTTGGAGAAAGAAGAAAGTAGAGATATCAAAGATGGTGAAACCGATGATGGGGTTGGGCCGAGAGGGCAGCTTGTTCAAGAAGAAGAGAGAGAGAAAGGAAAAGTTGGATTTTCAGTCTATTGGCAGTATCTCACAACAGCATATAGAGGAGCTCTTGTGCCTCTTATACTGCTGGTACAGATTTTATTGCAGACTCTCCAAATCGGCAGCAACTATTGGATGGCTTGGGCAAGTCCTGTTTCCGAGGAGGCAGAACCTGCTGTTGGAGGCACCACACTTATAACGGTATATGTCGCTTTGTCCATTGGAAGTTCGTTTTGTGTACTTCTGAGAGCCGTACTTCTTGTAACAGCCGGATATAAGATAGCCAGTCGACTTTTCAACAAAATGCATCACTGCATTTTCCGCGCACCCATGTCATTCTTTGACGCCACTCCAAGTGGACGGATCCTTAACAGAGTAAGTGAAGAACATTTTAGGCATGCTATTTAACCACCATTTCTGATTCCTTACTTAGATCACTTAGATCACACTAACGGAAAATATTCTCGTCTCAGGCTTCAACCGATCAAAGTGCGGTTGATATGAGCATTTGGAGTCTAGTTTCGTCGTTTGCTTTCTCCATCATCCAGCTCTTGGGAATTGTTGCGGTTATGTCCCAGGTTGCATGGCAGATTCTCGTCGTTTTTGTCCCCGTGGTTGCAATTTGTATCTGGTATCAGGTATTCCTTTGAATGCAACACGAAATATGTTATCTAATTTATGATGTCAATACAAGATTCCGAAATAAGTTTCCTTTAAGTAGGAACTAATGTGACAGAGGGGTTCTCACAAAAGTATCGTTATGCAGCGATACTACATTTCTTCTGCGCGAGAGCTAGCGCGGTTAGAAGGGGTCTGCAAAGCTCCCGTGATACAACATTTTGCAGAATCGCTTTCGGGGTCAACGACCATAAGGAGCTTTGATCAAGAAGCGAGATTCCACGACACAAACATGAAATTGATGGATGCATTTACCAGGCCTAAGTTCTATAACTCGGGCGCTATGGAATGGCTAAGCATCCGTTTGGATGTGTTGTCGTCTATGACATTTGCGTTTCTTTTGATTTTCTTGATCTCAGTTCCGGAGGGAGTCATTGATCCAGGCATGTATTTTTATTGTCCTCTCTGAAACAAATCTATAAAAAAGAAACCAAATCTTTTTTTTTTTCCCCCTTCAATTTCTGATGTATTTCTCCGGTTGGATTAAAAGGCATCGCGGGCTTATCTGTGACGTATGGACTTAATCTAAACATGTTTCAAGTTTGGGTTATATGGACTCTCAGCAATATGGAGAACAAGATAATATCAGTGGAGAGAATACTTCAATACACAAGTATCCAAAGTGAGCCTCCTCTTGTAATCGAATCAAATAGGCCCGATTGCTCCTGGCCATCAGTTGGAGAAGTCGAAATTCGCAATCTGCAGGTACTTATGCACCGTTTTCTTTTCTTTCGATTCGTGCTTATGATCCTAATTCTATTTTCCATGATTGATAGGTTCGATATGCTCCACATCTACCGCTTGTTTTGCGAGGCCTCACGTGCACTTTCCGGGGAGGAATGAAGACCGGCATTGTAGGGAGAACAGGAAGTGGTAAATCAACTCTTATACAAGCGCTTTTTCGAATTGTTGAGCCTACTGCGGGTCGGATTACAATAGATGGCATCGACATTTCTATCATCGGACTGCATGATTTGCGAGCGAGGCTGAGCATCATCCCTCAGGATCCGACAATGTTTGAAGGGACTGTAAGAAGCAACTTGGATCCACTTGAAGAGTACACAGATGGACAAATTTGGGAGGTAGGTGTTTTTTTCTACGCTAATTCTAATTATCATTTTGGTGAACAAGTTTCCTTTTATCACATATAATCTTCAATGTCTTAGGCTTTGGATAAGTGCCAACTTGGAGATGAAGTTAGGAAGAAGGAAGAAAAGTTGAATTCCACAGGTTTGTTATGATCTTTGTTGGATTCAAGGTTTTACATTTTGCATTGCAAATTTTTAATTTGAACATTTATAGATCAGACCATTAAAAAATTAATCCAATAGTCAAAAAACAGTTTCTCGGGTAATATACAATCGGAGGTCCTACCCTAAAAGCTCTCTTGTAGATATACTCTTTCCAATTTATTTTAGACTTACTAGAACTTGTGCCATGTCAATATCTCATAAGTTGGTACTATTGTCCCTTATTTTTCTTTTGATTTACTAGTCACGAGATAATTATAGATTTTTTATCACTTATGTGCCTAACTTCTCCTACTTTACCATTTTCATTTGTAAGAATTATTATTTTAACAATTTAGTCTCTGAACTAGTCTTAAAATTCCCTAAAATGTGCCCGCACTACCGATCGGTTTTAACTTCTACATTTTTAGAAATTTAAAGACCAAATTACCAAGAAAAAATCTTCAAGGCGGAAGTGTCAAACGATGATAAGTTCAGGAGGCACAAGTGCAAGAAAACTTTTTCTTTTTTCTTTTTTCTTTTTTCTTTTCTTTCCCTGTAAGCGAAATATTCACCGAGTTTTCACATGTTTGTCGCAGTTGCGGAAAATGGAGAGAATTGGAGCATGGGGCAGAGACAGCTGGTGTGCCTCGGCCGAGTGCTGCTGAAGAAAAGTAAAGTCCTCGTGCTTGATGAAGCTACTGCGTCAGTTGATACTGCGACAGATAATCTGATCCAGAAGACCCTTAGGAACCACTTTTCTCATTGCACTGTTATCACCATTGCTCATAGAATTACTTCTGTTCTTGACAGTGACATGGTTTTGCTCCTAAGTCAAGGTAAGTGATAACATTATATTAGCACTTCCTTCTTAAACAAATGAAAATTTAACAATTTATTTTCTTTTTAATTCTTCAAATATAAGTTCAAATCGAATTATCAAACTATCAGTTTGTCTCATAATGGTCCTTTATCCCATAACATTGTTAAAAACTGGAATGTAATTTATTTAATATCAAGTTATTTTTGTCATGTTGACCTTCCGGATTTCAATTTCCAAATTTCTAAACTACAATGACAAAATTAACCTTACTCAAACTTACTTGATCTTCACATGATTATTACAGTCCCGTTTTTAATTGTTTTAATAGGGAATGATTATTATGAGATAAATTAATAATTCGAGAACTAATAATCTAGAACGTTTTAAAGTTTGAGGGTTAAAATGGTATTGGACCTAAAAATCATAGATCAAAACTGAAATTAACCCAGAAATAATTATCCTCTTAGACTTGAACTTAAACTTATATATTTTAAATAACTCACACATTCACTATGCACCCAAATAATGTTATAACTTCTCTTGATTAATGCAGGGTGTGTTGAGGAACATAATTCTCCAGCTAGATTGCTAGAGAACAAATCGTCATCTTTTGCTCGGCTTGTAACTGAGTATACCGTGAGATCAAATTCAAGTGTTGGTTAAGTTCATTGGGACTATTTTTTCTTGTCTTTTTTTGTTTTTTTTGTTTTGTTTTGTTTTTTTTTTTTTTTTTCTGGCTAAAATCCAAGAAGAGTTGATGGAGGTTGTCCATTTAGACTAATTGCTTCCCGTTTAGTGTTATTTCAGCAAGTTTCCTTGAAAACAAAAATGCTTTAACATATTTAATACAACGATTGACTCGAGTTAACTTCTTATTAGTTGATTGAAAAATCATATTTCCTTTAAATTATAAGATAATTTTGCCTTGTACTTGTTAGAGAATTAAGAAGAGAACTAAGAAGTGGAATTACAAAATATTATAAGTATTGTGTCTGTTTGTTTAGTAAGTTCATTTCATTTTGGTCTATTTTTAGTCTTGAAATCACATTTGATTTCACAAGTTAACTGTCCATTCTCATTTCATTTTGGGTTTGAAATGAAAATTTTGGCACCATTTCCAAAATGACAACCCCTCATTTCATACTTTTTTGGAATGCATCGTTTAATAGCATTTTTATATTCAAAAGTTTGTACCTTTTCTACTTATGTTTTAAAATATATTAACCTTTTTCCTTTCATTTCATCTCAATTTTTTTCTTTCAATGTTCTCATAATGAAAAATGGGACAAATCCCTATCCATGTACCAAACATAATGTTGTATGAACATTAATGTTTCATTTAGATTTGTTAGAAAATTATTTTCTTTAAATGAATATTTCTAACATCACCTAAATATCATTTCAGAAAGTATTTGTACTTCAAAATGTGACTTTATTTGGAACATCCAATTCCAAACTTTATTTTGGAGTCAAACAAAAACGATATTTCAACTCAAAATTAATTTTCCATTTTCATCTCAAAGTAAAAACAAATTCAATCTACAGAAAAAATCGACATGCTTTCTATCATGAGTAAAACAACCGGTCCAACTCTAACTCATTTTAAATTTTTTTTTATTTTTTTCTTAAAAAGTTTTTATCTTTTTCTCAAAAACTTTTTTATCTTTTCTGAAAATTCAAAAAAATTTACTATTATAATTAAAATATTTTAACTCAAACTAATCTATCAAACACCTCATAAAATATGCCGATATTAGTCCAAAATATTTCTTTTCAACTCACCCAAATGACAGTCATAACTTGGCGTGACCTTTCTCAATGTCCTATTTTTGTGCACACCTCGAGGGATAGTGTCCCAATAAAAACAAAATTCAGAGAAAAGTACAGCATTGATAAGAGCTCCACATCTTTTACTTTTTTCCTTTTATTTTTTTCCTTTACTATTTTTTCACCCAAAGATAGAATTAGCTTTGATGTACAGTGTGATTTTTCGTGCTCCGGGCCAAATTTTTTTTCTTGGGGTTCGTTTATTTACTTACAAAGTTGTGAAACCCCTTATGCACAATAACCATGCTAGCAATTAAATTAAAAAAAAAAAAAAAAGATAAATTGGTAGATTGGTCATGAATTTTTAATTTTGTATAATTTTGATTAATGAATATTTTTTCATAACTGAAATACCATTAAACTTTTAAAATATTACTACAACAATAATTTATATTAATTTTAAGATAAAATTTATTAGCTAACTTCACTTTTTGATCAAATTATTAATGTATTCTATTTAAAAATTAACAAAAATAACTATTTTAACAATATTTTGATAATTTAAGGGCATTGTTTGTTATTTTCTCATAGCTGGAATAATCATAAATTATTAAAAACGTTATTACAGTAGTCATTTTCAGTTAATTTTTTTTTTTACGGAATCCATAGTTACTACCATTTTTTAATTAAATTACTAACAGATTCTATTTAAAATTTGATTAAAAGGACTATTATGGAAACATTTTAAAAGTTTAGAGGTATTTTAACTATAAAAAAAAATTCAAGGAATCAAAGTTGTACAAAATAAAAGTTCAGGAACTAAATAAATAATTTATCCAAAAAAAAATAGCAACTTTTTAAGTAAAAAAATTTCAATATTGTCAATATAACCTAACGATAATTTCATACTTAACTTAACTATAAGATACAAGTTCAAAATCCATCCTCTATTAAAAAAAATAATAATTTTGTCTTTTAAACAATGAGAAAGTTCTTAAACCGATTTGACAAATTATTAAGGTAGGACATAGATGATCATGATAGCCTTTAGAGTGCTAACTAAACTAAAACGAAAATATTTATGATAAAGAAGGCTCTCTTTCACTTTCTTGATAACAAATGTTCTTTGGATCATTGGATCAACTTTTTGTGTGCATCTACTTTATATTAAAAAAGTGTTCTTATATATGGATTGTATCATCAAAAAACTAATCTAATAATTAAAATAGCATATGCTATCAATAATTAAAAACAGCCTTCTTCATAAAACTATAGATTGATAAGTATTAGAAATTAAGGAAGATAATAATTTATTTTGGAGACTTGAAGGAGGCAAAGGTGAAGTTAATGATAAGTTAGCAGTTAACACCCTGTGAAGATCAACACTACTTAAAAGAGGACATTACATAATGAACGATACATTTTTTATGAAGAGGCATATAACTATAAAATGAAAAATTAAAAGATATTATAAGTAAGTTTTCATTTTTAAGGAGGTTATTATGAAATTTTATTAAAAATAATTGGGTAATTTTATTATTATTATTATTATTATTTTAAAAAAGCTGAGGGGCGACCCCTGGCCCCTAGTCCTTGCTTTCCTTCCACCCCTGACATTGTGAGCATTGAGCTCCTCATGATCCACTTTCTCTCATGCCGTATTGGAGCTTTCAAAGTCCAAGTCATCATATATTTTTTGTTTCATTGGCTTGTGATCGGAGAAATTTATGATCTTATCTTGATTTGGCTCATATCTGTCTATCAATCTTTTATTATTTATTTATTCTTTTGCGCGAGCCTTCAACTCCTCGTGACCCACCTTCTCCCATACGCTCCTCTCGAAGTCTCAGTCAACATTTATTTTTGAACGACCATAATCGGCGAAATTTATGATCATTTAAAACTATTTGGCTCATATCTTTATTATTATTTATTTTTCTTTTCTCTTTCGTATCATTTTAATAATATCATCGTACAATAAAATTTTGATAAATAAATATTTGATAGATTAATAATCTCGTTTAAATAATGAAAACTTCCAATCCCAAGTCATGTTAATATAATAAATTAATAATTTTGCTAAGTGCATAAGATAATAGTTTTCTTTCAAATCATTTAGTACCCAACAAAAATATAAATTAATAATTTAACCAAAAAAAATATACAATTCATAATATTAAAGAGTTTTTTTTTTTTTTTCTTGACAACTTATATTTTCTTAATTCAACTCTTTTACAAAACATGCATCCAAAGCATATGTTTTTTCTCTATACCTAAATTGAATTCAACCTTGTGTTTAACAATTTGGGATTCTATCCATGTACATAACAGTAATTAACTTTTTTTTAATAATGTACATGATAACTTTTGCAATTCTCTATATGTACACATATAAATTTTTGACCACATGCCAGTATCTGTCTTATTTATAACTCATGTATTAATCTTGGTAAAAGCAAAGATACATGTACAAAAGTAATTAAAAACATAAAAATTTTCGTAAATTGATAAAAAAAATTTATTTATTGATAAATTAATAAATTAGGTATTTATCGATAAATAAATAATCTCTTTAAAATAATAGTGTTTTCTAGTTTTTTTTCTAGTCGCAACAATATTCGTTTGCAGATGTTTTACTGTACGTTAATGAATTGATAAAGTTTTTTACTTGACATGATATGATTTTTTTACTTCATCGGAAAAATAGATGTCAGTAACGTATGTACGCATGAGTACTTAATAAATATTTTCGACTCAAGTATATCCCTAGAATCTCTCGCCTCGTTACTCACGATTAAAGAAGTACTCGGTGAATGAGTTTAGTTTAAAATTTTTAAGTTTTAATAGTAATTTTTTAAAAAAGATAAAAAAAAATTTTTAAAAAGATAAAAATTATGATAAAAAAATATAATTTAACTTAAAATGAATTTATCACCGAACATAATTGGAGCATGAAGTTCAATGCTGCACAGAAAACAATTGTTAATTAAGAATTAAAAAAGTAGGTAAAAGTAATAAAGCAAGTACACTGAACATTAGCGCATTTTTGGCTTTGTTTGTCTCTTGCTTTGTTTTGTTTCATTTATTTGTTTATCATTTATTTTATGTCCCCTTTCTTCGAAAGAGGAGTTGACAAGTCAATGCAAAAGCAAATGCACATGTAGTCAAGGAATTGACATCAGAGGTGCCACCACAACCCATTTTGTCAAAAACATGGGTTTGAAAATTAGTGAATATTTTACAGTGAAATGAACGGATGAGGAAAGTTCTATGGTATAGTACCAAAGAAAATATCACTTCGGTAGCATATAGTTTTCAACCTTAATATTTTGTCAAATTTTATCTAATGATTTAGAACTCTGTTTTGAATTAACCTTATAAATATCCCGTTATTTACGGATAATATGGATCATTTTTCTATGCTCCCAAACATTCTTCTATGTAATAGAAAATCATCAAAATGTCGTTTTTGTCCACCGTTTATATTATTAGGCCACGATGAATCTGGCGGAAGGTTTCTTTGATGGATGTCACTTTTGAGAAAATTGGGGGAGTTTTTTTTTTTTTTTTTTTAATCCGGATTGACAAGTGAAATTATAATTGACGAATTGGATTTTTACCAAATAATCCTTTATTAATTCATTTTGACATGTTATGTCAGCTATTTAATTTGTTTATAAGCAGATTTAGATGGAATGTGAGTTTTAAACACCTTTATTCGTTTGAAAGGGGTATAATAGCGGGTAATTTACAAATCAATACCAAAATTTTAAGCTATTAAAAGAAGAACCAATGATAGTTTTATATTTGAACAAAAACTATTCTTAAAAAAAAAAAAAAAAAAACAAAGGATGATTTGACATAAGATCAATGATCCAGGGGTGTTATAGAATTTTAATTTATACCACGTCAAACCAATCAATTTAGGAGTGAAAATAGGAGATCTCCTGTTAGAAGTGTTAGAAGTGTATGAAAAGGACATAAGGATGTGTTTCCAATGGTTTGAAAATAGGAGATCTCCGGTGTCCAAAAAAAAAAAAGACCCATAATAGAGGGGTATTTATGAAATTAATCAAGGTATCTTTCATAACGATACTTTAAACATAGAATTCTCTAGGGAAAAGCATATGTTTTGCCACTAGTTTTTGAAAGGGTGTGAGAAACTGTGCAACTCTGGCCATATATTGCTGGAAAGTCTTTGTATTGGGTCCACATGTATTAAACTTAGGCTACGTCTAAGTTTACGTTTGGAAATGGTGTTTTAAAATATAGAAATGGTTTGAATTTTAAAAATATGTATTAAATAAAAATAAATTATTTGAAGTGAAAAAAGTGTAAAAAGTTGAAAGGTGCTCGGAAAAAAAAAAAATTAGCACTCTAGATTTTGTTTTATTCTTTTTAAAATTCTATGCAATATAGAAAAAATTATATTATTTTGACTTAAAATAATAAAATTATGAACTTTTAAAGTTTAAAATTTTAAAAATATTTTAAAAATAAATAATAAAATTAAACAAAAATGACAAAAATAATACTTGAAAACATATTTTCAAATGTGATCCAAAACAGATCACATTTATTTGGTCAGAAGTCACTCTTTTCTCTAAGTTTCAGCCGCACAAAATTTCTCACTTAAATTCTCAAGCGATATTATTTCCCCACTAGACGTCAAAAATTGTTGTCAATTTTCTTGCTGAGCAAACAACGCCTTTTAGAGCGGAATTTATTAGTTTTTTCCATGTTGGCCTTCAACATCAAGATGAGAAGGTATTTTGGGAGTTAGTTGTGCGCCTTGAGCAAGTTTCTTGGCACGCGTGTCGGCAGTTCACAAACTACCACGCGTCGTTAATATTATTTTGGGAGAAAAAGAAGAACATAGAAAAAAAAATTTCAAGGAAAAAAAAGGAAAAAGAAGAAAATTAACAAAGTTAATCGAGAAATAAAAAGCTAATTATATGGGTAGGTTATTTTGGTGATGAATTTTATTATTGTACTACAATCAAGTAGTATAGATATTAAAAATATATATGATGGTACTTACGCCATTAGAAAAATATTTTTGGATGATTTGAGGAAATGATAGGCTTTTAGGAGAACTAAAAATAAACTAGAAATTTCCAAATACATATTATATTACCGATTAAAAGATAAATCTCATATATTTATTAAAATAATTGACTAATCTCAATATATTTCATCATTGGATTAATTTTTAAGTGAGATAATCTCTTATTAAAAGTAATTATACATCATTATGTGTGGACTCTCGACAGATTATTTCATCCAAAGATTAATAATATCCATTGTTAAATGAATAATATCTTTTGAAGTTTTTCAAAAAACTAAATAAGACAAAAAAAAAAAGAAAAAAAAAAGGAAAAATCATTATAAATAGAAGAGAATATTAAAAGTGGTCCTAAATATAATTTAGGGTTTGTTTAGTAATTAAGTTTAACTCCAACTAAACTCTATTTTTTCATCTTAATTTTTGTCTTTTTCTAAAAAGTCAATAGAATTTATAACTAATTTTTAAAAAATCAACCAACTCAAACTTAAAAATTTCATCTCATCTCAAACTCAACTCAAACATCAAATAAACCCTCAGTAAGAATTTCGTACATGATTTTAATAAAATAGAGTTTACTCTATCCTTATTTAACCAAAAAAAAAAAAATCCTAAGGTTATTTTGTTTATTTTTTATATTTACTTTATTTTATACTATATATAGAAAATAAATTTTTTATTAGATTAAATTGTTAACAATCTCATATTAGTATTGAAAAATTTATAATACGGAGGAAAAAATTATTCCTAATCTTAAATTAAACAAGTGAAAAATTTATATTACATTTAAATAATAATTTTATGGACAATAAAAAGTTATTAATGTAGAAATAATATATATTTTTTTAATATTTAAAACCTATTTATGTAATCAAGTTGTTAAAATTTAGAGGAGATGATAAAAAAGATGAATAGGACAGCAAATCTAAATGGATTTGGTTTCTCACGTACCTTTGGCATCCCCTGTTTCCTGGAAAATCGGCACCAACCTTTTCCATCACCAAAAAACGTCGCAGCCAACTTTACTTCTCTGATTCTCCGTCTCATGAGTCTTGCGCACCACGTTTCCTCTTGCCCAAGAAATCCCTCCTTTGACTCCCTCTCTGTTGACTAAACCTCCTCCTCAGCATTCTTTGCTTTTGCATTTATATATATGTATTTATATGTGAGATGTCAGAGCACAAATTCTTCATTCTAAACTTGCATGTTGACAGAACAAAAAACCCACCTCCTCCCCAGTCTCGGAAACTCCTCAACCAGAGCTCCACAGGCAATGGAATCCTCTGCTTCGTTGAAACAGGTCATGTCAACCTTTTTCCCCAAATTTTTTTCCTCGTTTCTAACCTACCCAAGTACTGATTTCCTCCTTAAACCAGTTTTCCTTCGTGGGGTTTCTAGTTCTTTGCATTTACTTTTGTTGTTTGTGTTGTTTGTCTCGTGGGCATGTCATAAATTCAAAGGGGGTAATAGGGAAGGTCCAAAAGAAAGGTCTAAAAACACCACAACTTTTTGGTATAAACAGACTTTGATTTTGTGCCTTTTGGTTTCTGTTTTTAATCTGGTTTTGTTTCTGTTGAGTTACTTTTATTGGTATAGAAATGGTTGGCCTGAAGAAAGGCTAGTGATCCTTTTGGATTTAGCCACTAGAACACTTGCCTGGGGTGTAGTTTCTGTCTATTTACACACCCGATTTTTCGGTTCTGATCGGTCGCAATACCCGTATTTGTTAAGAGTTTGGTGGGGTTTGTACTTCTTTGTTTCCTGTTATTGCCTTGTTATTGACATTGTTCTGTACAAGAAACAAGTTTCCTTACCAGTTCAGTCCTTAATTTTAGATGTGGTATCTGTTGTTTCGGGTTTGTTTTTCGTTGTCGTCGGGGTTTTCGGAAAGAATGAGGGTGAAGACACCATTCTCGAAGAACCCCTTTTGAATGGTCATCGTGGAGAGGATAGAGAGGTAGTGTTAGATAAGTCCAGGGGGGAGGCAACTGTAACCCCGTATTCGAGTGCTGGAATTTTCAGTACTCTTAGTTTCTCTTGGATTGGTGGTCTAATTTCGGTTGGGTATAAGAAGACTTTAGACCTCGAGGATGTTCCTCAACTTGATGTTCAAGATAGCGTGGTTGGAATTTTTTTGACTTTGAAGAGTAAGATCGAGTCAGATGGCGGAGCAGTTAATAGAGTCACAACGCTTAAGTTGGTGAAAGCACTATTCTTGTCTGTCTGGGTAGATATTATCTGGACAGCCTTGGTTGTGCTTCTGTGCACAATGGCTTCCTATGTGGGGCCATATCTTATCGACACTTTCGTTCAATACCTTAATGGGCAGCGAGAGTTCAAAAACGAGGGCTATGTTTTGGTTTCTGCATTTTTCTTGGCGAAGATCGTGGAGTGCCTCACACAAAGGCAATGGTTTTTCAAGACGCAACAGATTGGAATTAGGCTCCGTGCAGCACTTGTTGCGATTATCTACAACAAGGGGCTAACCCTTTCGTGCCAGTCCAAGCAGGGGCACACCAGTGGGGAGATTATCAATTTCATGACTGTTGATGCTGAAAGAATTGGCGACTTCACTTGGTACATGCATGATCCCTGGATGGTCATCCTGCAAGTCGGTTTAGCCTTGTTGATTCTGTATAAAAATCTCGGTCTTGCTGCTATTGCGACGTTTGTGGCGACTGTGTTAGTTATGTTGGCAAATCTCCCTTTGGGGAAGTTGCAAGAGAAGTATCAAGACAAGCTGATGGCGTCAAAAGATGTTAGGATGAAGACGACGTCTGAGATATTGAGGAACATGAGGATTCTCAAGTTACAAGGATGGGAGATGAAGTTTCTGTCCAAGATTATTGAGCTGAGGAAAACCGAGGCTGGATGGTTGAGAAAATATCTCTACACTTCAGCTATGACCTCATTTGTATTCTGGGGTGCCCCCACATTCGTGTCTGTCGTGACTTTCAGTACTTGTATGCTTCTGGGCATCCCACTCGACTCTGGGAAGATCTTATCTGCACTTGCAACTTTCAGAATTCTTCAAGAGCCCATCTATAGTCTGCCAGACACAATTTCCATGATAGCACAAACAAAGGTTTCCTTCGACAGGATATCATCTTTTCTTCGTCTTGACGACTTGCAGTCTGATGTTATTGAAAAGCTTCCAAGAGGTAGTTCTGATACAGCCATTGAGATAGCTGATGGTAATTTCTCTTGGGACGTGCCTTCCAAAAATCCAACCCTGAAAGATATTAGTTTCAAAGCGTCTCGCGGTATGAGAGTTGCTGTTTGTGGAATTGTTGGCTCGGGCAAGTCAAGCTTGCTTTCTTGCATCCTAGGAGAAATTCCAAAGATTTCCGGGACCATTAAGTTGTGTGGGACGAAGGCTTATGTTTCTCAGTCTCCGTGGATTCAGAGTGGCAAGATAGAGGAGAACATCTTGTTCGGTAGGGAGATGGACAGAGAAAGGTATGAGAGTGTTCTAGAAGCTTGTTCACTGAAGAAGGACCTGGAGATCCTCTCATTTGGTGATCAGACGGTCATCGGGGAAAGAGGAATCAATTTGAGTGGTGGGCAAAAGCAGAGGATACAAATTGCGCGTGCCTTGTACCAAGATGCTGATATCTATCTGTTTGATGATCCTTTCAGTGCTGTGGACGCACACACGGGATCCCACCTCTTCAAGGTAACAAAATTTTGATTCCTTTAATATTTATGAATTCGAAGGTATTAGTGCAGGCATTATTTAACGACATTTTTGTTACGCTATCATTGCACTTTCCGATATCACATTTGTTTGTTGACAGGAATGCTTGCTCGGGTTATTGAGTTCGAAAACTGTGATTTATGTCACTCATCAAGTTGAATTCTTACCCACTGCTGATCTGATACTGGTAAGCAAGTAGTCGTAGGCTTTTATTTTTGATATAAAATACGTTTTTCTCTATTTTCTTCCATTTTTTGATGAACGCAAAATTGTTGTAAACTATTAGGTCATGAAAGATGGAAGGATTACCCAAGCTGGCAAGTACAATGAAATCCTGAATTCTGGGACTGATTTTATGGAACTTGTTGGTGCCCACAAGGAAGCATTGTCTACACTTAATTCTGTAGAATCCGGCTCAGTTGAAAAGACGTCTATTGACATGACGGACGGAAATTCAGCAAGTACAAGTGAGGTTATGAAGAAAGAAGAAAACAGAGTTGGACAAGATGGTAAAACCGAAGATGCAGCCGGGTCAAAAGGGCAGCTTGTTCAAGAAGAAGAAAGAGAGAAGGGTAAAGTTGGTTTTTGGGTCTATTGGAAGTACATCACAACAGCATACGGAGGAGCTCTTGTGCCTCTTATAATTCTCGCGCAGATTATATTTCAGCTTCTCCAAATCGGCAGCAACTATTGGATGGCTTGGGCAAGTCCTGTTTCAGAGGGTGATGAGGCTGCTGTTGGAGGCACTACACTTATACTGGTATATGTTGCTTTGGCCATTGGGAGTTCATTTTGTGTCCTTGTGAGAGCTACGCTTCTCGTGACAGCCGGTTATAAGACTGCTACTTTACTCTTCAATAGAATGCATCAATGCATTTTCCGCGCTCCCATGTCGTTCTTTGATTCCACCCCGAGTGGAAGAATCCTCAATAGGGTAAGTGAAGAATATTTTCCTAGCCGTAGTACTTGATTGGCTTATGTAGCAACGTGCTTTATTTTCTTAATTTTCTTGCAGGCTTCGACCGACCAAAGCGCTGTGGATATGACCATATTCTTTCAAGTTGCATCCTTTGCTTTCTCTATGATCCAGCTGTTTGGAATCATTGCGGTGATGTCCCAAGTTGCGTGGCAAGTCTTCATTGTATTTATCCCAGTTATTGCGACTTGTATCTGGTTTCAGGTATTCCTTTTGACCTTGTCAGGCTTTCTTAACTACAACGATGTTTGATATATTTTTATACCTTCATTCTTAGAAGTTTTTGGATGAAAACTGGCAAGAATGGTTTATCGATAATGACAATGCAAATGTACTATCAGCTTAAATGAGAAGAAAGTACTTACTGTTTATATTTATGCAGCAATACTACATACCTTCAGCACGAGAACTGTCACGGTTGGTTGGTGTCTGCAAAGCTCCAGTTATACAGCATTTTTCCGAAACAATTTCGGGGGCAACAACCATAAGGAGCTTTGATGAAGAGTTGAGATTCCGGGAAACGAACATGAAATTGGCAGATGGATATTCCCGACCTAAGTTCCACATCGCCGCTGCAATGGAGTGGCTATGTTTTCGCTTGGATATGTTGTCAGCTATTACATTTGTCTTCTTTTTGGTTTTCTTAATCTCTGTTCCAGAGGGACTCATTAATCCAGGCATTGCGGGCTTAGCAGTCACATATGGACTCAATCTAAATATGTTACAGGCTTGGGTTATTTGGAATCTTTGCAATATGGAGAACAAAATAATATCAGTGGAGAGAATGCTTCAATACACGAATATCCCAAGCGAGCCTCCTCTCGTGATAGAATCAAATCGGCCTGATGGTTCTTGGCCATCACATGGAGAAATCGAAATTCGTGATCTACAGGTATTTTTCTTCTTGTTTCACACCAGGAAATACATAAAAAGTTCTTTGATTGTATGGTTTTGGTTTGTTCTTGTATAACTAATCTTGGATAAATTTTTAGGTTCGATATGCCCCACATATGCCACTTGTGTTGCGAGGTCTCACGTGCACTTTCCCTGGAGGAATGAAGACTGGCATTGTAGGGAGAACAGGCAGCGGAAAATCGACTCTCATACAGACACTTTTCCGAATTGTCGACCCTGCTGCCGGTCAGATTGTGATAGATGGCATCGACATATTGTCAATTGGCCTGCACGATTTGAGGTCAAGGCTGAGCATTATCCCCCAGGATCCGACGATGTTTGAAGGGACTGTAAGAAGCAACTTGGATCCTCTTGAAGAATACACAGATGACCAGATATGGGAGGTCGGTTTTCTTTTATTTTCTTTCTATCTTTCTTTCCGCTCCGATTAATTCTCTTATCGGTGCATATTCTGAATTCCTCTCTTGCATGGTTTAGGCTCTGGATAAGTGCCAACTTGGAGATGAAGTTAGGAAGAAGGAAGGCAAGCTGGACTCTGCAGGTTTGTTTAGCGGCCACTCGGTAAAACATAAGCTGATTTTCTGATGACGGTTGGATTAATTGTCACCCTTACGTAAATATGGATTTTGCAGTTGCTGAGAATGGAGAGAATTGGAGTATGGGACAGAGGCAACTTGTCTGCCTTGGCAGAGTTCTACTCAAGAAAAGCAAGGTTCTGGTGCTTGATGAAGCCACTGCATCCGTCGACACAGCTACCGACAATCTAATTCAGCAAACACTCCGACAACACTTTTCTGATTGCACAGTTATCACCATTGCTCATCGCATTACTTCTGTTCTTGACAGTGACATGGTTTTGCTTCTTAGTCACGGTAAGTATTTTACGACCCTTCAGTTACTACATTCCACTTCTTGCACTCTCCTGATCACCTTTTCTTGATTTTTCATGCAGGGCTTATCGAGGAATACGACTCTCCGGCAAGATTGCTGGAAAACAAGTCATCGTCTTTCGCACAGCTCGTGGCAGAGTACACCGTGAGATCAAATACACAATTTTGAAAAATTTTCAAAATATAAGCAACTGGTTTGTTGAGAGAAGCTTCTTGACAATGATAAAAAATTAAGTAGTGTTGTGTTCGGAGTTGGATAAACAAATTCTGTAGAATATTCAATTAGAAAATGCATTTCTATCACAAAGTTGTACGCATTCTCTAATCTTCTGAGTATCTTAGATGTTGTTATTGTAATGTAGTTACATTTTATTTCAGTTACCATGGTTTGAAGGTGCTCAAATTTGGTCATATTTTGCTTTCTAACATGAGAAGCCATGCAATGGTCATAATGGGAGTTTTTGTTTTACTTTTTAAATTCATTTTCAATTTAATTTAGGACATTTCTCCTCATCTAGTAACTTACTTATCGGGTCTAGGCCGTGGAGGGATGTCATTTTCCCACGATTCCTGCCTGTAATATGGCAGGGATGACTAACGGAATTTTTGGGGCGGGGATGGGGACAATGTAACTGACTTAACTGCACAGCTAGAGTTTTCAACAGGACAAATATGTAATAACTAGCCTTTTTACAAAGCTGTGATTTCCTTTTTAAGGAATTAAAGTTGTATCATGTAGGTATTTATGAAATGCCTGATTTGATTTTTATCAAGTTTTTGTATGAGTCCTTATAGCTTTATAGGACTCAATAATAGATTGCTTAGCTAAGCATATGGTCTTTTGAGGAAAAAGGCAAAACAAAAGTTTATGATTTTATTCCGGTCAAAATTTGACTAGAATGACCTAAGGCATGATTTCGACGGTACTACAGTATAAGCAAGCAATATTAAAGTACTGCGAAAAACCGTCATCATGGGTAAATTAGTAAGAATAAGGTTCAAGACCACTATAGAAAAATCAAGTATATTATTTAGGACATTAAGGGCTAAGTAGCCTTAAGTCATAAGAAAAATTAATAGGCAGTCCAATAATACGCAGATGAATTCTGTACTGTAATCTAGTATAACAGTACTGTTATTAGTAAAAGTAGTATTGATAATATCTACATTAGTATGAAAATAGACTACATTTTAGGAGGAAAGTCAAACGAGACCCTAATGGAAGGATACCTCATTCATGATAAATATGAGATTTTTTTATTAAAAATTTTGAAAATAAATATGCATTAATTATGTGCAAAATGGCACTATGATGGCCAACCACCTTAAGGGGTATATGGCCGATTATTATTATTTTTTTGTAGGGTTAGATATGCAAATAAAGGAATAAAAATAAATCCAAAAAAGAATTATTTTTCACCTATAAATAGGTGATGAGGGGGGAGTTTTTGGGTCATTTTGTTTGATCTTACCCCAAAATTTTGGCTCATTTTCACCTCACTCTCCATTCCCCTTAGCAGTCGAAATCAATAGAGAAAAAAAAAAAGTGGAGGGTCGGTTTTTGGTGGAAGGAAACAAGGAGGAAAAGTTTTGAAACCAAAGCTTAGACCCAACTTCAAGGTGTTAAGGTAACCCTTCCAAATCCCCTAAGCCTTTCAATTAAGTTTTATTTCAAAAATCTAAGTGTATTTCATGTTGGTATGTAAGAGCATAAGCTCATTTTTATTCTTCATGTAATAACTTAGATTTGCTTAGATTTGTGCTTGATTAGAATAAGTGGTTTTAATTTATGTTTTGGTGCATGGTTATGATTTTATTTGTTAGATAGCATGTGGTATGTGTGATTGCCTATTAGATGTTTGCAATATGTCCCCACACACTCTAGAATGATGTTGCATGAATGAGAAGTGAATTGGTGATGTAGGTTGTATGTAAGGTTCAAGGAAACTCTAAAAACCCAAGTTTGGTGAAGGTTCACTGTATGGGTTTGCATGAATGATTGAATGAATGGAAATGTATACATGGCAATGAAAATAGTACGCAATGCGTTGCATGATTGATGTAGGCTCATGGTTTTAACTGTTCAAGTTAGAGTGTGCGTAATTTTACGTAAGAAACAACAAAAATAGAAATTGCCAATTTTCGGATTAAAACTGGACAGCAATCTAGAAACAAGATTTTGAGGCCTTTAGAGGCCGAATTTGAGAAAAGTTAAAATCAGAAAATTGTAGAAAATGGAAAATCCTAGGGGACAACATGGATAGTTTTTAAAAATAAGGCTCCAATGGCCTCCGTTTTTACAAAAATCCAAGCCTGGTCACGCCCATATCCTGTGCACGGCCAAACAGGTTCAATAAGGAAAATGGGTAGGTTAAAGACAAAACTAAGTTTTGAGTAAAGAACAAAAGTTTTAGGATTTTCGAGATCTAAAACTTTCATGAAGAAAACTTTTCCAAATTCCAAACGTATTTTAAGATAAAACTAAATTCTAGAAACTGTGCAGGAAACATGAAATTCCTGCACAAGCTTTTCAAAACAGTGCATGAACAGGCAATTACTATACATGCACTAATCACCAAACTAATGGACTATTTTTCAAAGACATTTTTTAGAATTTTACAAGTTTCATGACCCATATTCAAAAATAAATAATAATAATAAATACATGGGCCAAAATTATTTAAAAAAAACATATTTACATAGAGATGATCATTAGTAACCGGATAGGATACCCAAGTCATTGGGTTAGGCCTAACACCCATGATTACCAATGGTAACCCAAAGGGATATTACTTTAAAAAGTAATTGGGCCTTGGTAATCCAGTAAGAGTAATTGGGGCTAAAACCCATGGTTACCAATAGTAACCTAATAAGATATAACTTTTAAAAATTGGATCTTAGTAACTCAATAAGACTTTGTTCTAGATATAACTTGGGCTTGTACCAAGAGTTACCCAAAGTAACCTAGTAAGATACTATTAAATTGGTTGGACTTTAAGCCCTAAGGTTACATTTAGTAACCAAATGAGTTATCATAAGTATGTGTGGGGGACATATAATTAATGTTACCTATAGATGTTGGTTAGGATACCAACAGTTTATGATTATGATTTATGATAAGATAGGCGATACTTACCTTATGTCCTTTTAAAAAACAGGAAGTAACCTATTGTTGCGACCTGAATTGGAGCAACAAAACCTAGGACGTATCATAACAGGTAAGTACAACTTCGCCTACAGCATATGTACATTGTTTTATTGCTTTACATGTTTTTCAAAGCTCATGCATTCAAGTATGTGATATATATGATTTATGTTATACTATATATTATGGCATCATGAAGCATGCCCACTAATGATAAATCACATGGTAAAAATAAGATCAAGTTTCAAGTAAGAAACTGTTTTCAAGTATGGAATGATTTTCCAAGTATGAAATGGTTTTTCAAATATGTTTCAAAACAAGAACAAGCTTTTAAAGATAATGGCAAGCAAGTTGCCTTATGTCGTATCGACCTGCTCTAGGTCGAGTTTGGTCCATGATTTGAGTTGGATTGGACTGGCTACCCTAACCACTCGATGACTACGCGCTACGGTATGTACACTTATGTTATGTAAGGGGCCCAAAAAGATACTAACATAAGAAAGCATAAATAATGTGATAAGAAAGCATAAATGAATCATGCATACTTTGTCAAAATGGTTTTGCGGATGATAAGTTGTACTTGCTGAGCGAAAGCTCATTACTTACATTTATGCTGTAGGTAAGCAACCTATCAATAATGTATGATACATGATTATGTATGATGGTGTTGTAGATGTGAAATTTGGAATAGACAC
This sequence comes from Ficus microcarpa, assembly GCA_025413485.1. Taxonomy (NCBI): domain Eukaryota; kingdom Viridiplantae; phylum Streptophyta; class Magnoliopsida; order Rosales; family Moraceae; genus Ficus; species Ficus microcarpa. The sequence goes on along the minus strand of CM046381.1, from coordinate 16,858,241 downwards.
CGCCATATGTTTTGAGAGTTCATCATATTATGTAATACTTAGTAAAAGTTGTGTGATATGTTATAAAGGTTGGAACCATACTTCTTAATTAAGTATGTACTTGTATATATATATATATTTATATAAGTATAAGGTTTGGAAAAAAAAAATATTTAGTACTTTTTCATGAAAGAATAAGATAAGAATAAGTAAGGTAACAACTATATATATGTGGGGTGTTACAGAATATGTCAATAATAGTCTCCAGATAATATTACTGTTACATAATCTAATAAGTTACACAAAGTTAACAGATCTCAGATGTCTTGAATTGAAAATAAATGGGATTAAACAAAAAAGTCTTAATTTTATTCGACGGTTGGAGGAGGCTAGAGGGCTAAGTATGAACTCCCGACTTGATAGTGAAGTACTCTGTTGCACACTCTGCACCATTTTGTGAGATCGTCATCTCTGATAATTGGAAGTGTTTGGTTTCGGAGAAATGGTGTCGGTGTCGGGTGTTTGGAGGGGATTTTTACATAATCTCTCAAAGAACCTGATATTCCAAATATTCAAATCCATGCTTGTCCCTGGCAAGATGCAACCATTCCAACACATCATTTGCAGTGACATTCTTCTTATTTTCTTTCAAACTAAAAAAGAGAGAAAAATCACATGTTTAAATGCCGTGAAGTGGTTTTAGTTTTATTTGGTATGTACTTCCACATTGAAACTCAAACACCTTAGCAACAAAATTAAACGGAGAGATATATAGCAACATCTATCCTGATATAATAATAATAATAATAATAATAATAATAATAATAATAAGCAATTAAGAGCGAAATATTAAAAGGTCGAAATTTTGAAAAATTAATTAAAAGGCCCCTTTTTAAAAATGTTTAATCAATTTTCTTAAATGATCAGTTAATGATTGAGCATATAATATTATTAATATGATAAATTAGTAATTGATTGCAATCAATCATAAATTGATCATAATGTAAAGAGTTGAGCATTCAAGAGTAAATCTGAATTGTTTACATTTTTATTTCAAAATCTTATATTTTTTGTGGATTTTTAAGAGTGACAAATTTATTCCTTAATTCTATATTTTAAGGATGATACTTTCTATATTCCTAAATAATGAATTACTCTTTGTTATAGGGTGTAAAATTCCAATCCTTCTACATTCAAATTAAAAAAGAAAAAAAGGAAAAAAAAAGGATGGGGTAAACTCTCTTTTATTAAAATTACTTAATTATTTTTGCAACCATTTTTAATATTCTCTTCTATTATTAATGATTTTTCCTTTTCTTTTTCTTTTTTTCTTTTTTTCTTTTTTGTCTTATTTAGGTTTTGGAAAAACTTCAAAAGATATTATTAATTTAACATGGATATTATTGATCTTTTGATGAAATAGTCCGTTGAGAGTCCACGCATACTGATGTATAATTACTTTTACTAAGAGATTATCTCATTCAAAAGTTAATCCAAGGATTAAATATATTGAGATTAGTCAATTATTTTAATAAAAATACGAGATTTATCTTTTAATCGGTAACATAAAATGTATTTTGGAAATTTCTAGTTTATTTTTAGTTCTCCTTAGAAGCCTATCATTTCCTCAAATCATCCACAAATATTTTTCTTATGGCGTGAGTACCATCATATATATTTTTAATATCTATACTACTTGATTCTAGTACAATAATAAAATTCATAACTAAAATAACCTACCCATATAATTAGTTCTTTATTTCTCGATTAACCATGTTAATATTTATAACGACCCAACTATGTAGGCCGTTACTATGCTTGCTGAAATTAAATCTTAATTTTAAATGATTAAACTTATTGAAAATTTCATAATAAATTTTTTTTTAAAACACCATATAAATAGACTAGTTCATATAGGTAAACCTTCCGTCCACACACATTACTTGTTTATCAAACTAAAAAGTCATATATAATCCTTACATTTAACCCAAGTCTTTAAACATCATATACATAATTTAACACAATTTATTTAAATATATATTTATATATTTATAGCTCAAAATAATTTGCAAAAAAGTCTGCGTAGTGGTATCCCACACCACCCTTCACTTGCTGCATCGTTCTTATGGCCCACCAATTAAGCTGCAGGCTTTTGACGTACAGTATAAAATATATTAATGAGCTTACGCTCAGCAAGTACATATTTAATCTCACAAAAACATAACAAGTATCATATAATTTATGCACGAACCATTTATGGTCGATTATAGATCTCTTATCTTCCATTATGAACTTGTTATCTTCTTTAACATGTGGGCCCTTTGTGTATGTACCAAATGTGCACAATCTACAGAAAATTAAGATTTGCAAGGTTCCTAACAATTTTAGAAATCATAAAATATACACAATCTTTCACAATCTACGGAATGTCTGGGAATCTTAATACATACATAATGATCCACAATTTACGGGATATTGGTACGACACTCTACTTATCTTGATTTAGTCTTAGTCTTGTTACTTAATTCTTCCATTGTAGACTTATTATCTTGCTTAACATGTGGACCATTTGTATACGTACCAGATGTGCATAATCCACAGAAAGTTAGGGTTTATAAGGTCCCTAACAATCTGAAAATCTTAAAACATACAACCCTTCACAATCTATGGAAGGTCTGGGAATCTTAAAACATACATAATCCTCCACGATTTACGAAAGGTTGGTACAACACTTTACTTGTCTTGGTTTAGTCTTATTAGTCATGATATATATGATACATAAATATGGCATGACATAAAGGTTAATGTTATAAAATAACTCGTAGCATGTTTATAAAACATGACACTATTTTAAACCATGACATTATCGTAAACCATGGCACAATAGTAAAATATGGCATAGTTGAAATCATGGCATTATTGTAAAACATAGCATAATCATAAAGTGTGCCATAATCATAAAGTGTAGCATATATATGATCATGATATATTGGTAAAAACATGGCATATATATAAACATGGCATGTTATGGCATATATGTAAACATGTCATGCTCGAAAATAATTTACTATTTTTGATATTGTAGGTGAGGTTTGTATCTACAAATTGTCCCACGCTCTTGCTCTAGCATTCCAAAAAGGTAAGATAACATGCTATATTCCTGTTTTCAAATAATGTGTAAGAATCGTTCTACATTACTACAAACCATAACATATTTATTACATAGTAAAGGTAAACCGGTCTCCAACTCGATTACCATCCGTCATAGAATTGTTACTTAGTTTCATAAGTAGCTTTGGTTTATTTTATTAAAATTTCCTTTTTCTTAAAAATACCTTATGTTTTTAGAAAATATCTTATTTACTTGAAAAATATCTTAATTCCATAAATCAAGTATTATCTTGATTTAATACTTAAAATTACCTTTTTTTAAAAAAAATTACTTATCAAATTTCAAATTTTTAAATGGGTTCAAAACCTCTTTTGAAACTATTTTCATAAAGCCATAATTCCTTCGTAAAACTGTAAAACTTTGAAAACTACTTTCTAAAATGCCTTTTAATTTAATGGAAAAATATGTGTGTTGGAATTTCTTCTTTCCTGCATAGTTTTGAAATTTTAATTTTATCTTTAAATTGGTTTAAAATTTGAAAAATTTTTCTTCACAGAAGTTGTAGATCTCTTCGAAACCTACAACTTTGATGTTCTTGAAGCTCAAATATGCCTTTAACTTACTCATTTTTCCTCTTGAAAAGTTCTGGCCTTGTACAATACTTGGACTGACCAATTTTGAAAACTAATAAAAACAAAGGCCTTTGAAACCGTTTTTTCAAAATTTGTACCCCATAGGGTTTTTTGTTTTTTTACAACTTTGTAATTATAATTTTTTACCAAATTTGGCCTTTAAGGAGCTCAAAATTGGGTTTACAGAAAACAATCTAGATTATTTTTAAAAACCGGCAATTTGTATTTTGTGGATTCTTCACTTAAAAATCCGCACACACTACCTCAAACGATTAAAGCTGTGAGCCTACGTCAACATGCAATGCATTGGTTTTATTCTTAATATTCAAACATACACTTATCTCATAGTCTTGATAAACACAATATTGATAACTTACTTGTTTATCAACTTGTGTCTTGAAGTTAATTTCTTAACTAACATACCTATAATATTCACATCATCATCGTCATCATCATTTATAAAATCTCCCTACTTAAACATGTGAGAGCATAATCACAAACACATGATGAGCACACATAACCTTATCACTCATCTTAGAGCATAAAATCAACCCCATGCTTAGAGTTAGCAAACAAGATAGCCTAAGCAAAGATCTAGTATAAACCAATCATATAAAAACCATAATCTAGCAAAATAAGAACATCAGTTATGCTTTTACAACTCATAACTTGAAATATACATAAATCCTCAAACCAAACCCTAATAAAATTCTTAGTTAGAGGATCAAGAGTAATACCTTTAAGCTTGGAAAGGTTGCTCTAGATCATGGGATGAGAGAAATTTACTCCACCACCTCCACCATACCAACCGGCCATCACCCCCCCTTTTTTTCCTAAGACTAAAAAGGAATAGTTGAGAAAGAACTAGAAGTTAAGAGACTAACTAAAATTGTTCAATTCTCACAACCCACCTCTATTTATAGGTGGAAAATTAATAATTTTCTATAATAATTTTTTTTTCTTATATTCTCCTTGAATTGCAAATTGGTCCTTAAAACACACAATTTTGCCTTCCATACCCTCAAGGTGGCCGGCCATGTGGAGCAATTTGGGCTAAAAATCCTTTCCTAATTATCCACTTTTCCATAATTTTAAAAATCCCCAAAATTACATAATTATCTATGATGAGGTGTCCTCCAAGTAGGGTCATGTTTGGCATTTCCTTCTAAAACGCAGTCTATTTTCTTAATAATCGAGATAATACTAATACTGTTTTAACTATCAACAGTATAGTATTATTGGACTGCAGTTCAGAATTTATCTACACTTAAACGGACCGTGTATAGGTTCTTTTTTAAGACTTGAAACTACTTAGTCCTCCTTACTTTAAATATTATTTTTGATTATTCTAGAGTGATTTCAATCCTTATTCTCAATTCTACATCCGTAATGACGGTTGGCCACAATATAATTTCAGTACTGCTTATTATATAGCAGTACTGCCTTATTTATGTCGTAAATTATCCTGGTTATTCATTGGCCAGAGTAAAACCATAATTATGATTTTGCTTTTATCACCATAAGGCCTCATCCTTGACTTAATAGATCGTTATTGAGTCTTATAACACTATAAGAATTCAAACATATTCTGATAATCAAATCAAATTATGAACTTCATATTGACATATATAGAACAAACTTTAATTTTCTTTACACCCATGGAAAGCACAAATTTGTAAAAAATCGGTTGTTACAATATTCTTCTTTTTCCCTTTTTTGCCTTCAAAATGTTTTTCTATGTTCTTTCTTTCTTTTTTCTCCAAAATAATATTGACAGACAAGTGGCAATTTGTGAAGTGCCGACCCGTGAGGCAAGAAACTTGGTCAAGACGCACAACTAAAACCCAAAATACCTTATCATCTTGATATTGAAGGCCGACATGTAAAAACGCCAAAAATTTCCTCTCTAAAAGGTGGTGTTTGCTCGGCAAGAAAATTGTCTACACATTTTGACTTCTAGTGGGGAAATAGTATTGTTTGAGAATTTAAGTGAGAAATTTTGTGCGGCTGAAACTTAGAGAAAAGAGTGACTTCTAACCAAATAAATGTGATCTAAAGATATGTTTTTGGGTCACAATTGGAAACAGGTTTTTAAATATTTTTTTGTCATTTTTCTCCAATTTTATTATTCATTTTTCCAAACATTTTTAAAAAACTTAAACTTTAAAAGTCCATAATTTTACCATTTTAAGTCAAAATGAGATGATTTTTTTTTTTCAAATTGTATAGAATTTCGAGAAAAACAAAACAAGATTCATATTGCTATTTTTTTTTTCAAATATCTTCCAAGTTTTTACACATTTTCACTATAAACAGTTCATTTTCATCAAATACACATTTTTAAAACTCAAAAAATTTCCAACCTCCAAAACACCATCTCCAAATGCGTCCCCAAATAGAGCCTAAGTTTAACACGTGTGGACCCAATACCAAGACTTATGAGCGATACATGGCCTAAGTTGCACAGTTTTTCACACCCTTCCCAAAACTAGTGGCAAAATATATGATTTTCCTTATAGAATTCTACGTTTAAAGTATATATAAAAGATACCTTGATTAATTTCATAAATACCCCACTATTATGGGTCTTTTTTTTTTTTTTTTTGGTACATGGGAGATCCCATATTTTCAAAACCGTTCAAAACACGTCCTTATATGTCCTTTTTCATACACTTCTGACAATATCCTAAATAGATTGATTTGACATGATACAAATTATAATTCCATAATCCCCCGAAGTCATTGACTTCATGTCTAATCATCCTTTGTTTATTTAGAATAATTATCGTTCAAATATAAAATTATTATTGGTTCTTCTTTTAATAACTTAAATTTTTTGGATTGATTTATAAAGTACCCGCTATTATACCCCCCTTCAAACGAATAATGGGGTTTAAAATTCACATTCCATCTAAATCTACTTATAAACTAATGAAATAGCTGACATAACATGTCAAAATGAGTTAATAAAGGATTATTTGGTAAAACTCCACCTTAGTGAATTATAATTTCACTCGTCAACCCGAACTAAAAAAAAAAAAAAAAAACTCCCCCAATTTCCTAGAAGTGGCGTCGACCAAGGAAACTTTCTACCATATTGATCATGGGTTAATAATATAAACAAAAGGTGGACACAAACGACATTTTGATGAGTTTCTTTTGCATTTGCTTTTGCATTGATTTGTCAACTTCTCTTTTCAAGAATGGAAAGGTCCTGTGGACCCAAAATAAATGATAAACAAATATAAATAAATGATAAAGAAAGCAAAAGACAAACAAAGCCAAAATGTGCTAAGGTTCAGTACTGTACTTGCTTTCTTACGTTTACATATTCTAATTTTTAATTCACAATTGTTTTCTTTGCAGCATTGAACTTCATGCTCCTGTTCATTGCAAGTTATGAAGCGAGAGATTCTAGGATATACTTGAGTCGAAATTATTTATTAAGGACACATGTATACATACATTACAGACATATATATGACCTATGAACTAAAAAAAATCATATCATGTCAAGTAAAAAACTTTATCAATTCATTAACGTATAGTAAAACATCTGTAAACGAATATTGTTGGGACTAGAAAAAACTATTATTTTAAAGAGGTTATTTATTTATCGATAAATGACTAATTTATTAATATATGGATAAATAAATAGTTTATCAATTCACGAAAAGTTTTATGTTTTAATTACTTTTATAAATGTACCCTTTCTTTTATCAAGATTAATGCATGAGTTATAAATAAGAAAGATACTGGTATGTGGTAAAAAAGTAATATGTGTACATAGAGAATTGCAAAAGTTATCATGTACATTATTAAAAAAAATTAATTATTGTTATGTACATTGATAGAATCCCAAAATTGTTAAAGACGAGGTTGAGTTCAATTTAGGTATAAAGAAAAAACAAATGACTTTAGATGCATATTTTGTAAAAGAGTTGAATTGAGAAAATAGAAGTTGTCAAGAGAAAAACTCTTTAATATTATGAATTGTATATGTTTTTTTTTTTAATTTTTTGGTCAATAATTAATTTATATTTCCGTTGGGCACTAAATGATTTGAAAGAAATTTATTATCTTATGCACTTAACGAGATTGTTAATTTAATATATTAGCATGAGTCGGGATTGGAAGTTTTTATTTTTCAAATGAAGTTATTAATCTATCAGTTATTTTATTATCAAGATGTTACTGTATCATGATATTATTAAACGAAAGAGAAAGGACAAAAAAAAAAAAAAAAAAAAAAGATATGAGCCAAATCAGGTTAAAATGATCATAAATTTCTCCGATTACTGGTCATACAAAAATATATGTTGACTTGGACTTCAGAAGGGGCGTATGAGATGAGGTGGGTCACAAGATGCTGAAGGGTCGCGCGAAAAAAAAAAAAAAAAGATAGATAGATAGATACGAGCCAAATCAAGTTAAAATAAGATCATAAATTTCTCCAATTACAACCCAAAGATACAAAAAATATATGTTGACTTGGACTTCAAAAGCTCCAATAGAACATGAGAGATGGGTCATGAGGAGCTCAAGACTCACAATGTCAGGCACGGAGGGAAGCAAGGACTAGCGGTCGCGCCTCAACTTAATAATAATAATAATAACAATAATGTATTATAAGTTTTATGATAAGGAACTTAATAATAATAATAATAATAATAATAATAATAATAATGTATTATAAGTTTTATGATAAGGAAGGCTGTTTTTAATTATTGATAGCAAATACTATTTTAATTATTGGATTAATTTTTTAACTATATAATACATATATAAGAACATTTTTTTAATATAAAGTAGATGCACAAAAAAGTTGACCCAATAATTGAAAGAACATTTATTATCAAGAAAGTGAAAGAGAGCCTTCTCTATCATAGATATTTTCGTTTTAGTTTAGTTAGTACTCTAAAAGCTATCATGATCATCTAAGTCCTACCTTTATAATTTCTCAAATCGGTTTAAGAACTTTCTCATTGTCCAAAACACAAAAAGAAATTTTTTTATTAATAGAGGGCGGATTTTGAACTTATATCTTGTGGTTAAGTCAAGTATGAAATTATCGTTAAGTTATGTTGACAATATTGAACTTGATTTTTTTTTTTTTTTTTTTTGAAAGAAAGTTGCTAATTTTTTTAGGGTAAATTGCTCATTTAGTCTATGAACTTTTAAACTTGTGCAATTTTGGTCTATGAACTTTTTTTCATAACTAAAATGTCCCTGAACTTTTAAAATGATGCTATAATAGTCTCTTCAGTCAATTTTTGAACGGAATATGTTAGTAATTTGATTAAAAAGTAATGGTAATTATGGATTCTGTAAAAAAATTAACGAAAATAAATACTGTAACAATGTTTTTAATAGTTTATAATTATTCGAGCTATGAGAAAAAGAACAAGCAATGCCCCTAAAGTATTAAAGTATTACTATAATAGTTATATCTGTTAATTTTTAGATGGAATATGTTAATACGTTGGTCAAAAAATGATGCTAACTAACAGATTTTGTTTAAAAATTAATGTAAATGACTATTATAGCAACATTTGAAAAGCTTAGGGGCATTTCAGTTATGAAAAAGTTCAAAAACTAAAATTGTACAAAATTAAAAGTTTAAAGGACCAATCTAGTAATTTATCTTTTTTTTTTTTCTTTAATTTATTACTATCATGGTTATTGTGCTTAAGGGTTTCACAACTTTCTAAGCAAAGAAACGAACCCCAAGAACAAATTAGGCCCGGAGCACAAAAAATCACACTGTGAACATCAAAGCTAAGTGGAAATAATATGTGCATATAACAAGAAGATAATTCTGTCTTTAAAGTAAGGGGAAAAAAAAGTAAGGGAAAAAAAAGGACGAAATAAAAGATGAGGAGTTCTTATCAATGCTGTACTTTTCTCTGAATATATATATATATATATATATATATTTTTAGGACTCTATCCTCGAGGTGTGCACAAAAATTGGACATTGAGAAATGTCACGCCTAGTTATGACTGTAATTTGGATGAGTTAAGAAAGAATATTTTTGCTTAATATCGGCGTCTTTTACTCATGATAGAATGTAAGGACTCATAGACAATTTTAAAGAAATTATGTTCACCTATAAATAGTTGAAGGGGGGTGCCTTTTTGGTTCAAAAGAATGTGGAAATATCCCAAAATTATGGCAAAAATTTCCCTCACCCTTTCCCCTTAGAAAGCCGAGTCATATGAGAAGAAAAAAAAGGATGGGAGGGTCGGATTTGAGGAAAACTAGGGAGGAGGAAATTTCGAATCCATAGCTTAGATCCAACTTCAAGTTGATTAAAGTAATCCTCCTAGATTCCCTAAGCTTTTCCATTAAGTTCTAGTTCAAGTTTAAATGTATTTTCATGTGGGAATGTATGAGCTTAAGCTCACTTTATTTCCAATGCCTTAGTTTAGAAGTATTTATGATTTTATACTCTAGAATTGTGCTGAGGGTGTATGCTCACTATATGCTTGCTATATATCCCAATATGTTTATGGTTGAATGTATGGTTATGCATGATGAGATTTTTACGTTAGAAACTCTGCATGTCTGATCTTAGGCTCCCGTGATGGCTGGTTGAGTTAGTGTGCACGTATTAGGACGTAAAATGAACCACATGCAAAACAGCCAATTTTCGGATAAAATTGGACAGTTTTCTGGTAAGTCAATTTTGAGGCGTTTAGAGGCCGAATTTGAAGAAAGTTAAAACTACAAAGTTATAGAAAATGGAATTTTCTAGGGCGCTTTATGGACAGTTTTCAAAAATAATGCTCCAAAGGCCTCCGTTTTTACAGAAACCCGAGCCTAGTTGGCCAGATCCAGTATGCACGACCCGGCAGGTTCAACAAGGAATAAGATCAGGTTAAAGGCAACATCAGGTTTTGAGCAAAACATGAAAGTTGTAGAACTCTTTGAGGTCTACAACTTTGATGAAGAAAGTGTTTTCAAATTCCAAACCAATTTTTAAGATAAAACAGATTTCCAAAAGCTGTGCAAGGTTCAGGAAAATTCCTGCACAGGATTTCTAAAAATAGTGTAAAAGCAGGAAATTCCTGCACATGCACTGATAATCAAGATTCATGAACTGATTTAAGCAGTTTTTAAAAGAGGGACTAAAATTTATCAAGCAAGGGTAAAATAAATAAGATAAGCCCAGTCCTATGGTAAACAACTATAGGATAAATAGTAACCGAGAAGGTTACAACTTTAATGGGCTAATTTACTTAGGTAATATATTGGGTTAGGCCTTACACGCGAGGTCACCAATAGTAACCCAATAGGGTGATTACATCTAATTTTTGGTCGAGGTACGTAATTTCTACTGGGATGACCCGTACCTTTACAAATACTGCCCCGACCAGATCATGAGGCGATGCATTCCTGACGATGAAATTCATAGTGTTCTAAACTTTTACCATAACGATGCATGTAATGGTCATTTCTCCGTGAAGAAGACCGCCGCAAAAATCCTGCAGTATGGTCTTTATTGGCCCACTTTGTTTAAGGACACTAATGAGTTTTGTCGTTCTTGTCTGAGGTGCCAAAAGTTAGGTGCTTTATCCCGTCGCCATATGATGCCCTTGAACCCAATTATTGTGATAGAGATATTCGATTGTTGGGGGATAGACTTTATGGGACCATTTCCATCTTCTTTTGGTTATCTTTACATTCTCCTTGCTGTGGACTATGTTTCTAAATGGGTAGAAGCTGTGTCGTGTCGAACCAATGATAATGCAACAGTTGTGAAGTTCTTGAAAGAAAATGTGTTATCTAGGTTCGGTACTCTGCGTGCCATCATCAGCGATCAAGGAACTCATTTCTACAACCGTTCTTTTGAGGCTCTCATGCGCAAATATGGGGTGATCCACAAAGTTTCAACGGCCAAGCTGAGCTGGCAAACTGAGAGATCAAGCAAATCTTGGAGAAAACGGTAAACCCCGACCGCAAAGATTGGTCTTTGCGCCTTTCCGATGCACTTTGGGCATACCGTACTGCATACAAGTCCACTCTTGGAATGTCTCCTTACAGGCTTGTCTTTGGAAAAGCCTGTCATTTACCTGTAGAGCTTGAACATAAATCTTATTGGGCTATCAAAGCCCTTAACTTTGATCTCAGTGCTGCAGGTATACATCGCAAGCTTCAGCTATCAGAAATTGAGGAGTTGAGAAATGATGCATATAATAACTCCAAGATTTACAAGACTAGAATGAAAGTGGCTCACGACAAGCACATTTTAAGGAAGAACTTCGAGCCAAATCAGAGGGTGCATCTTTATGACTCCCGTCTGCATCTCCACTCAGGTAAGTTAAGGTCGCGGTGGACTGATCCATTTGTGGTGAAACAAGTCTTTCCCAATGGTACTGTCGAGATCGAGGACCCAAGCGATGGGAGAATTTTCAGAGTCAATAGTCAGAGACTGAAGCATTACATTGAACGAGTGAGCCAGGCTGAAGAAATCATTCTTGAGGCCCCGGTTTATGAGTAGTTTGCTTCCAACCCTTTTTGTATCATATTTCTATTTCTTTTATTTTTGTGTGTTTTGTGTGCTTTGTTTTCGGTTTGTTTTGTGTGCTTTTATATTTGTTTGTGTGTTTTGGAGCATCAGATCAGGTAGCTCATCTACGTTTCCACCGGCATCACCCAGGTGTTATCTTTCCTTATTCTCCACATTTATACATATTTTTAGACATTGAGGACACTGTCTGATTTTTGGTTAGGGGTGGTGAGCATATTCATGCGTGAATTCAATTCCTGTCATTTTGGAATCTGGATCAAAAATTTTGCAAAGTTATCTAAGTGTGATTTCAAAATTTTCGGTTTGAGTCAGTTTTTGTTATTTTGACTATTAAGAAATGATTTCCAGAATTCTTTTCGTGCACATGCTAAACCTTGTGGTAAGATGGTTGTTAACACACTTAGTTGAGAAAAATTTCCGAGTTTAAGTGTTTCAATTTTGATGAGTTGTGAGAGTTGAGAAAATAACTTTTTGAACTTTTATTGATATTGCGAGTTGGTATAATCACTATTTGGAACACCACTATTTAACTTGTACTTTTGCTTGAGGGATGATTTTTGGATAGATAGAATTGATATTTTATAATAGCGTCCTGTTCTGTAAGATTTGTCATTTTTTTTTGTATTGTCAAAAAAAAAAACAAAAAAAAAAAAACAAAAAAAACCAAAAAAAAAAAAAAAGAGAGAGCAAGAGCATTCATTTCATCATCAATATTAATGTAGTTCGATTGTAATCTCATTTGGGGTTGCATAACAGTCAAAAGAATCCCTTACTACATTTGTTCTATTAAGCATGATGTCTCTTGTTTAAAAAAAAAAAAAAGTGTTGTATTTTTGTTTGATTGTATTTCACGGCTTTTTATGTAACTTTCTATTTGATCCGAATGAAACCCCGAAAGCTTGTTTATGGTGAAAATGGTGTAATGTTCCGAATATTTAATTCGCCTATCATTTGATCAATGGTTGTTTATTAGCTTGTCCTTAAATTGCCTTCTCTCATGCGAGCATTGACTGATTCCCTTCCAACTTCATGAGTGAAAACCCCTACACTAAAATATTTCCAACACCCGTGAGATAATGGAGTTGAGACTTTTTCTTGGTGAACTTTTCAATACTATTTGTGTTACGGACTGTAGTAAGAAGGATATGGTTTAATGCACACACACACAACTCTAGAATAGTGACTGAAGTAGCTTTGATAACATTTCCTGATTTCTTACTGATGTTTTGTTTCAGTACTTGGATGATTTTTGCAGGTTTCAATTTAAAATTTCAGCTTGACTTGATTTTTCTTGCGCTTGAATTACTAGAGACTAGCAATAAGCTGGTTGGGGGTTGTGATAAATGCATAAAAACACACTTTCGTTCATTTAATTTATTAGATAATTTACAATTTAAATAAGTATTTTTATAATATTAATTCATAATATTTTACTTTGTAATTATTTATAATTTTATTTTGATTTATTTGTTTATTTATTTATTTATTTTCCTTTCTTTCCTTCTTTTCTCTTTCCTTTCTTTCCTTTTCTTTCCCCTTTCTTCCGCAGACCTGCCAGCCCAACCCACGTGTGTGCAGCCCATGAATTCAGCTCCTTAGCCAAGCAGCCAGCCTGCGAATTCCGGGCCGTATCTCCAAGCCCACGTGAAGTCAGCTGCTCCTCCAGCTGCCAGCAGCCAGTCAGGCCCGCGCCAATTTCGGGCCGAAAATCCAACTGGCCCAGCATGAATCTCAGGCCCCCTCCTTCCAGCCGCGCGCGAAATTTTAGCTCAGGCCCGCGAATCTCGAGCCGAATTTTCTCCAGTCCAGGGCCGAAATCTCTTCTAGCCCAGCTGCCAGACCAACCCAGCCACCCTCAGCTCCAGCCAGGCCCACGCCAATCTCAGGCCAATTTCCAGGCCAGCCTGCGCGCGACCAGTCCAACCAACAGCCGATCCTTTAAGGCTGATTTTGTGGGCTGAAATTTCTCCATCACCATTGGACATTGTAGCCTATAAAAGCAAGCCTTTTTAGCAAGCTTGAGACGTTTTTTTTTTCGATGAATTTTTGGTTGAGTTTAGAGCCAACTTCTCTTATTTTCTTAAGGATATTTGTGAGCATGTTAGGCTAATTTCTTGGAGTTCTAAGAAACAAAAGTCCATTGCCCGATCTTCCACTAAGGCTGAATATCACGCCGTTGCATCCACCACATTTGAAATTGCTTGGATTCAGTCTCTTCTACAAGAGCTTGCTATATCACCAACCTCTACACCAACAATCTACTGTGATAACGTTGGCACCACATATCTTTGTGCAAATCCAGTCTTCCATTCCCGAATGAAGCATATTGCAATTGATTTTCATTTCGTCTGCGACAAAGTTCAGGATGGTAGTCTTCGTGTCTCACATGTGTTGTCCAATGATCAGCTCGCCGATGCTCTCACTAAACCACTTACACAACTTCGTCTAAATGCTTTACGGATCAAGATTGGTGTTCATTTCTTGAACTCCATTTTGAGGGGGCATAATAGGGAAAGTAACCCAAAGTCAAACTTGTGGTTTACGGGAATATTTCTAATTGTAAATATTTTCTCTAATTATTGTTTCCTAATTGTGTAATTTCCATTTAATTAGGAGATGGACTTGTATATATATTGTACTATTCATGTCAATGAAATATAGTCATTCTAAAATTTCTACTTTATACTTCTTGTTATTGACATCATAAATTAGATAACATATTTCATATTGCATTCAAAGAAATACTTGATACCAGATACAAATTGCAACCACGGGTACAAAAACAACTAGAATCTGCCATGCAACCTGGGACATAACCGCAACAATTCCCAAGAGCTGGATGATGGAGAAAGCCAACGACGAAACTAGATGCCAAATGCTCATATCAACCGCACTCTGATCGGTTGAAGCCTGAGACGAGAAGATTTTTCGTTAGTGTGATCTAAGTGATCTAAGTAAGGGATCAGAAAAAGTGGTTAAATAGCATGCCTAAAATGTTCTTCACATACTCTGTTAAGGATCCATCCACTTGGAGTGGCGTCAAAGAACGACATGGAAGCGTGGAAAATGCAGTGATACATTTGGTTGAAAAGTCGATTGGCTATCTTATAACCGGCTGTTACAAGAAGTACAGCTCTTAGAAGTACACAAAATGAACTTCCAATGGACAAAGCGACATATACCGTTACAAGTGTGGTGCCTCCAACGGCAGGCTCTGCATCCTCGGAAACAGGACTTGCCCAAGCCATCCAATAGTTGCTGCCGATTTGGAGAGTCTGAAATAAAATCTGTACCAGCAGTATAAGAGGCACAAGAGCTCCTCTATATGCTGTTGTGAGATACTGCCAATAGACCGAAAATCCAACTTTTCCTTTCTGTCTCTCTTCTTCTTGAACAAGCTGCCCTCTCGGCCCATAGAATTATCGAGAAAACTCTCCGGTATGAAACTATCGGGCTCATTCTAACATCAAGGATCTCTCCCGATTGCCCATACGTTAACTAGGACCTTAGTTTTGATACATAGCCATTGATCTAACAGTTACTTTCTCTTGGAAACAAGGGTGCAGATAGATGTAACTTTAGCGTCTCTTTGACGACTGATTTCAAATATGTCATTTCACTAAGGGCTGATTCGTCGACCGACCTGTTCAACGAAAGACTTCTCTCACCTCACTTTGTGCTTTGTTCATGATTCTTAGTTGTTTTATCAGTTCTGCCATTGCCCAACCCAAAGTGGTGGCGGATGTCTCAGCTGCACCAGGAAACATGTCCTGAAAGTTAAAAAATGAGAGATGACAATTGCATAAAATTCTTGCTCTAAAAACTGAACACTATTTCTTTCGGTATCCCTTCAACAAACCCCTTCACTACTCATCCGTGGATAAAACTAACCAAATCGCGTTTAAATAAAGGTGATTTTGACCAATTTGCATTGAATAGTTCAAATTTCCCTCTCTAAAATTTAAAGAAACCTATCCCAAAAAAAAAAAAAAAAAAAGGAACAATTTTAAGTTTCATAAACATTTTTAAGGTATTCTATATGCAATTATGAAACTACTCATAAATATTTTTAGTTTCATCCTGTTAGTTCATGGCCAAAAAAATTTTAATTGCTATTAATTTTAAGTTTCGTATATCATATAGTATATGAACATAATAATATTGCATTTGTTATATATAATTACCAAGATTATTGCTTTAATATTGTCAATTGTAAGGGAATTGTTGTGAAACTTTAGAAGAACATCAACCAGATCTTCCG
Source organism: Ficus microcarpa (assembly GCA_025413485.1). Lineage (NCBI taxonomy): Eukaryota > Viridiplantae > Streptophyta > Magnoliopsida > Rosales > Moraceae > Ficus > Ficus microcarpa. The sequence goes on along the minus strand of CM046381.1, from coordinate 16,841,723 downwards.
TCAATGCATCTTGATCACCACTTTTTTCTTTTGGCTCCTCCATTTTATGTTCATTGATGATGTTTTCAACTATCCTGTCACACTTCCGGTGCAGCTTCCTGAGTTTAGCTCTTGTACCGAAGATCAAAGGATCAAGAAAACTCAAAGAAGGGAACACGTCCGCAAAATAAAAAATCCAATCCTATATTTAGGGTTTCCATCTCAACCAGTATGAACTCCTCTTGATCTTTGCTTTTTTAACCAACGCCGCTCGTACTATGATGGTATAAGTTGAGGAGTGGATTCTTTCGGTAAGATTGATTGTAGATACAACATTTGAAGCAATCCATTTTACAAGATTTGACATCTCTTCCTCTCTGATCGGTTTAAAAGATTGAACTCTTGCTGCGTTCAAGAGCTCCAGCGTGCAAATTTTTCGCAGTTTTCTCCAGTACACTCCATACGGTGAAAAGATTATGTCTGTGGAATTATAGAGTACGATTTGTGAACCAAAAACCAAGGGCCAAGATGCAAAGATGACATCATGAGTTCTCAACACCTCTTTGGCAGACTCCAGTGACGAAACGACTGGAGTTGAAGCCTGGCCGGACGTACATCAACGGTCCATATTTCTTGGCCAATTGTCTCCTCATGCATGATGGGGCAAAGGGCTTAGAAGTTGGTGCAAATTTCCGATGAGGGGCAATTTCCATGGTCGTGGTGGTAGTTTCGAAGTGGATTTGGTGGTTTTTCGTGATCTTTTCGATATGTTGAGAAGCATAAACACAAAGAGGTGTAAACTAAAAAGGATTGGGAAGGACAGAAGTTGGAGAACCATGAAGAAAATGAAGAGAAATATTGGACTAAAAGGGTTGTTTTCTTTGTTGCTTCATGTTGCTTCTACTGTTTTATGTTTATATATATTTCAACTCCATTAACATATTTTAACCACAAAAAAAAAAAAAAAAAAAAACCCCTCTATTGACTTGTTGTATTAATGACCAGAAATATAGAACATATCAGCTGGCGTGTTAAAAAAACTCTCAATATTTTGTATTTGTTTATGTTTGTCTGCAAGATATGTGTTTGATAAAAACATATATATATATATATATATATATATATATTTGTCATGAACATGGGCAAGTTGCATATACTTGACGGTCAACATAGGGAAAGAATAAATATTTTAAGAACGTTAAAAAAAAAGTTAAAAATTGAGGGAAAAAGAAGTAGGCGTGAAACTCGTGTATATTCAAATATATACACATATATGGAAAAAAAAAAAAAAATCTAGCGTATGTCATCATTTGTCTTTAAATGTTAAGGATATTTCTTCTGCTATTAAAAAAAAAAAAATGCTACGTTTAGATTGCGTTGACTTGTGCATTTTACTTTGTGATACGTCCATATGTACATATACATTAAAAAAAAACAAAACAAAAACAAAAATTCTTTCCACCCATAGATAGGTATAGGTATTTAAATATATTCAGAAACCCATCGTCATCCGTCACGAGTTGAATTTTCTTTTCTTTTTTTCTTTTTCTATTTATTTTACTCAATAATGACTGTTGTATTAAAGTTTCAAAAGTCATTTTAATAAGATTAGCACAAGCCATTGCGCAGGGATGGAAAACAAATTAACCTATAATTTTGCAAAACTTTGGGATATTTGTTTTTTAGCCATTGAGTTGCAAATGGGAATATATAGTAAATTATATAGTTACAAAAACTAAAATAAATAAATAATAACATATAAGATTTTCTTCATATATATCTCCTGAATTATAAAATCATGTTCACTTTGTCTCGTAAACTTTAAAACTCTCACTTTGTCGCATGAGCTTTTAATTTGACCTCACTTTACACCTATCAGAAATTTAGTTAAAAACATACGGGAAAAAGTGAGTTAATTGCAGTTATATGGTTTTTTCCATTTGTTTTTAGCAGAAATCCTAATAAAATAGGCTCAGTAAGACTAATGTCCTTATTTTTCAATAAATTTTTAATTAAAATTCTGATTATAAAAAAAGATAATGTGACGTTAAATTGAAAATTTATGAAATAAAATTCAAAACAGAAATGATCTTAAAGTTCATAGATGTGGATAATTATCCTAACAAATTTTACAAACTATTGAGGTTTTTTTTTTTTTTTTTGGTTATTATATTTTAACATATAGACATTATCAGTGCTATAAATTTTTTTATTTGGAACGAATATATATCGGGAAAATATTTTTCCACGCATTCAACTGCTGGAAGAAAATATATTTTATCTTTCGCGCATTCATTAATCAATGCCTTAGATTCTCTAGTTCAAACAACTTAAACGTGTTCCAACTTTTTACATATTAACATTTTTTATAAATCAATTCCTCGTTTTAAAAAGGATATTTTGTTTATTTTTTAAATTTACTTTATTTTATACTACATATAGAAAATAATTTTTTATTAGATTAAATGGTTAACAATCTCATGTTAATACTAAAAATTTATAATACGGGGCATAAAATTATTCCAATCTTAAATCAAACAATTGAAAATTTTATATTACAATTAAATAGTAACTTTTATAGACAATAAAAAGTTATTAATTTAGAAATTATATACAAATCCAATGGTTGTCGGCCAAAAATATTGAGCCCATATCCTTTTTTTCAATATTTAAAACCTATTTATGTAATCAAATTGTTAAAATTTAGAGGAGACGATAAAAAAGATGAATAGGACAGCGAATCTGGATGGATTCGGTTTCTCACATGCCTTTGGCATCCCCTGTTTCCTGGAAAATCCGCAGCAAACTTTTCCATCACCAAAAAACGTCACAGCCAACTTTAGTACTCTGATTCTCCGTCTCATGAGTCTTGCGCACCACGTTTCCTTTCGCCCAAGAAATCCCTCCTTTGACTCCCTCTCTGTTGACTAAACCTCATCCTCAGCATTCTTTGCTTTCACATTTATATATATATAGATATATTTATATATGATATATAAGATCACAAATTCTGTAACGACCCGCCTAGTATAGGCCGTTACACTTACACTTACATACTTACTTATAGGGCCAAAAACACAGTGGAAATTTTTTTTTTTATACATAAATAAAACGTGCACTTAAAAGATGTCTTGACATAAATATAATTACATAATACTGAGTACTAAATTTTTGCAAAACGCGTAGCGGCATTTCTATCCCACGATTTCACAGTTTGCTTCGCCACGCCTCGTCACCTTGCCTCACGCATTGCTGACAGGCTGCTTACCTACAGCATAGACGTAAGATAGTGAGCTTTCGCTTAGCAAGTACAACTGTCTCGTCCGCAACATACATATGACCATATCGAATATATTTCTAACTTAGCATATATAATCACACATATCCATTCTTAATCTCATAACATCATTCATAATTGCATAATCTAACAATGCCTATACATGCACGGTCCAATTATGCTCATCTTTGCGCAACTATGGAGTGGCTAGGGCGGCCAACCCTGTCTAACTCAAACCATAGTTCTACCCGACCTCGGATGGGTGGTACTACACCGGCAAGCTCGCTTGCCTTTTTATCTTTTCTTAACTCAATCTTGAGTTCATTAGTCTTTTAGGGATTAGTGAACATGCATCGTGATGTCACAAAATCCTAATTCATACTAGCATTCATATTATGCTTGACATGGAAATCATACTTGATCATGCTTTCTATAAATTAACATTTCACATGGCATACTAATACTCATAGCATGGCAATTAGCATAACACAGCATCACATTGCACATAATTGCATACACCCATTGCATACATCTAATCTTACTTTGACAAGCATCAACTAAAGCCTATGCTGTAGGCGGAGTTGTACTTACCCCTCTTACTATATCCTCGCGGTCGTCGTCCTAACTTGGAGTACCGCTACAAGCCCTCTCCTGCTTGAGAAAGGACATTGGTGAGATTCTGTTTCTAGATGTAGAATGTTGGTACCCTAACCAACATACCTACTATAACCTAGTTGTATGTCCCCTTCAGATAACTGACTTGTCCAATTTGGCCTTTTATTGATTGGGAATAATTTGAACCTGATTATCCCTTCAAGAGGCTACGTTGGATAACCTTTTGATTAGATCCTTGATCTCCTATTGGGTTTCTTTAAAATTTTGGGCTCTACTCTCTTTCTCTTCTTAGCTTATTGGGTTAATCTCCTTAACCCATTTTTCATGGCCCATTTCAAATTTATGGTAGTCCTTAGGATTACGTTGGATAACCCTTAAAGTTACTCTTTTTTACTTGTGGGGTCAATCAAAGTTAACATTTGGTCAACTACTGGTCAACCCTCGTCAATTCTGGGCTTTTGGGCTAAGCTCGCTAGCTCGGGTCCTATTCCCGGCTACAGCCCGTAATCGGCTTGATTACCAATTTTAATTATAAAAATTCATTTTCTTACCCTAACTTCATTTTCTCTTCATAAACTCTATTTTCTTACTTTTTGTGCTTTTAAAAGATTTAACTTAAAAATCCTTAAAACTCTTTATAAAATTTCGTTTTTTGAAATAACTCCTTGTAAATGTCGTTAGGGGTCGAAAACTGCCCTTGGAATAGTTTTCGTAGTTAAAATAACAGTTTAGAACACTTTACAATTTTTAGAAAACATTTTGTAAAGGCTAAGGTACAGAAATTTTCAGATTCCCTGCGCACCCTTCGTAAAACACGCCCAGTTTAAAATTCCGTTGAGAATCTGAAAAACTTGTCTTCATAAATGTTGTAGCTCTTGAAAAATGATAAAACTTTCATGTTTTACGAAAAATATAATTCTGCCTGTATCGGTACCAGTTTTCATTTGAAAACGGCTGATCCTGAAAAATCTGGGTGAAAACTGGGTCTGGAATCAGCCATGGGTTTTGCTGAAAACGGAGGCTGTTGGAGCCTCATTTTGATATTCTGTTCACGTTGTCCTCTAGGAAAAATTGTTCTGAGAAACTTTCGTGTTTCGTGTTTTACCCCATTCGGCCTCTAGAGGCCTTAAAATTTCACTTTTCCAAAACTGGTCAGATTCGACTCCGAATTTAACAGTTTTGTGTTTACGTCCGGTTTTACGCCATATTTCGCGAATCTAACTCGACCGATCACTTCGGGAGCTTACGATTCAAGCACACAGAGTTTTCTAACGTCCCATAACTGTTCCCATGAATCCGTGCAACCCAAATCCAAATCATAAACCTAGGGTTGCTTTGGTTCTACTTTGCATTCAATCACAAATATGCATCACAAAATCAGCCCTAACTAGCATGCATTAATGGGGGCTGCAAGGGCAGATTTTCGGCCATAACTTATGGACACACAACCTAAGTTTTCTAGCATGAAAATCATTCAAAAATCAACACAAATCAAGCAAGATTTAAAGCCAATCAACCCTAGTTCTAGCAAACCAAGCACACACCAAAAATTAGGGCATAAAAATGAAATTGGATTTATGTCCTTACAACCCAATCGAACCTCAAATTAAACTTGAAATTAAGCTTAAAATTAGAGGTTTAGGGTTCTAGAATTTACCTTGAACCAAAGCTAGTTTGGTTACCCAAAAATTTCTCATTCTCCCCTTTGCTTCAAGACCTTCGGCCACACCTAGGGAATGGGCACCAAAACTTTGTTTTTGGTCTCTTGATTGCTCCTCCTAGAAACCGAACTCCTCCTAGAAGAAAAGCCCCAAAAATTTTTCAAGTTTCTCTCCCTTTTTCCCCTCCTTCCTCTTCGGCCACAAGCCTTAGAACCCACTAAAAATTTCACAACTTTTCCCTTTTGCTCTCACCCTTGAAAAACCGAACACCCAATGAGTGGAAACCCCAAGAAAATTTCTTTGGATCTCTCCACTCCTTCTCTCCCTCTTGCTGCCAAAAATCCTAAGGTAAAAGAGCAAGAGTTTGGCTGCACTTTTACATTAAAAAGAATAGGGAAATGGGAGGGGTTTTTTCTAGACAAAAAGGAGCTTTGGGTGGTTGGTTGCTTGTCCCTAATTTGTGGCTTTTTCCCATGCTTTTTCCCTTGCTGCTGCCGAAGATGGAGTGTGGAAAAGAAGGCTCCACATAAGCTAGCTTAGGTTAGTGGGAAGTGAGGTCATGGGTATGGGCATTAGTCCTTGGCTTGCTATGCCTTGTTTGGCTATTTTGTTTTCCAAAAACTCCATTTTTCTTTTCCTTTGTGCTACACAGATAATTCTAATATTGTGGTTCATCAAAACACAATATTTTTATATTGTACCAAAGTATAAAATTTATCTGTGTGAATTTTGGATCGAAAAAATATTTTCGTTAATTTTTCCGAACCCCTTTTTGCCCTTAAACTTAACTCGGTGTGCTTGATTTTTTAGGGACGTTTTACGGCTTATTCTTGCTATCTAGTTCACACAACATTATCCTCGAAACTCTTTCTGTACTGAACTTTGAAAATCTCGAAAAGTCAACCCTTTGACTTTTCGTCGGTTAAAGTTAACTTTCGTAAAATCTCGCACTGTTGCGGCCCTTTCGACTTGAAAGATCCGTTTTCGAACTTAGAAATCAATTTTGAGTCTTCTCGACTCAATAAAACTCACAAAATCCTTCAAAAGCCCTAAACCAAACTTTTTCACAAATATTTTCGTTAGGTGAAAATAAATCCTTAAAAAGAAAATTGTACATGGAAAAATTCGAATATTACAAATTCTTCATTCTAAACTTGCATGTTGACAGAACAAAAAACCCACCTCCGCCCCGGTCTAGGAAACTCCTCAACCAGAGCTCGACAAGCAATGGAATCCTTAGCCTCGTCGAAACAGGTCATGTCAACCTTTTTTCCCAAAATTTTTTCCTCGTTTCTAAAGTACCCAAGTACTGATTTCCTCCTTAAACCAGTTTTCCTTCGTGGGGTTTCTGGTTCTTTGCATTTACTTTTGTTGTTTGTGTTATTTGTCTCGTGGGCATGTCATAAATTCAAAGGGGGTAACAGGGAAGGTCCAAAAGAAAGTTCTAAAAACACCACAAATTTTTGGTATAAACAGACTTTGATTTTGTGCCTTTTTGTTTCTGTTTTTAACCTGATTTTGTTTCTGTTGAGTTACTTTTATTGCTATAGAAATGGTTGGCCTGAAGTTAAAGATAAGTTAGCAGTTAGCACCTTCTGAAAATCAACACTACTTAAAAGAGGACATTACATAATGAGCGATACATTTTTTATGAAGAGGCATATAACAATAAAATGAAAAATTAAAAGATATTATCAGTAAGTTTTCATTTTTAAGGAGGTTATTATGAAATTTTATTAAAAATAATTGGGTAATTTTATTATTATTATTATTTTTTAAAAAGCTGAGGGGCGACCCCCTAGTCCTTGCCTCCCTTCCATCCCTGACATTGTGAGCCTTGAGCTCCTCATGATCCACTTTCTCTCATGCCGTATTGGAGCTTTCAAAGTCCAAGTCATCATATATTTTTTGTATCGTTGGCTTGTAATCGGAGAAATTTATGATCTTATTTTAACTTGATTTGGCTCATATCTATCTATCAATCTATTATTTATTTATTTATTTTTTTTCTTTTGCGCGAGCCTTCGGCTCCTCATGACCTACCTTCTCTCATACGCTCCTCTTGAAGTCTAACAGCCCGTTTGGTGAATGAGTTTGAATTGAAATTTTTAAGTTTGAATAGTAACTTTTGTTGACTTTTTAAAAAAGTTAAAAAACTTTTCAAAAAAGATAAAAAATTTTTTTCAGAAAAAGACAAAAATTTAAGTTTAAACCTTAAGTTTAAACTTTGACACCAAATAAGCCCTAAGTCATCGTATATTTTTATACGAGCATCAATCGGCGAAATTTATGATCGTTTTAAACTATTTGGCTCATATCTTTATTATTATTATTTTTCCTTTCTCTTTCCTTTTTTTTTTTTTCCCTTTCTCTTTCGTATCATTTTGATAAAATGATCATACAGTAAAACTTTGATAAATAAATATTTGACAGATTAATAATCTCACTTAAATAATAAAAACTTCCAATCCCAAGTCATGCTAATATAATAAATTAATAATTTTGCTAAGTACATAAGATAATAATTTTCTTTCAAATCATTTAGTACCCAACAGAAATATAAATAATTTAACCAAAAAAAAAATACAATTCATAATATTAAAGAGTTTTTTTTCTTCACAACTTATATTTTCTTAATTCAACTCTTTTTACAAAACATGCATCCAAAGCATATGTTTTTTCTCTATACCTAAATTGAAGTCAACCTTGTCTTTAACAATTTTGGGATTCTATCCATGTACATAACAGTAATTAATTTTTTTTAAAAAATAATGTACATGATAACTTTTGCAATTCTGTATATGTACACATATAAATTTTTGACCACATACCGGTATCTTTCTTATTTATAACTCATGCATTAATCTTGGTAAAAGAAAAGATACATGTACAAAAGTAATTTAAAAAAATTTTCGTAAATTGATAAAATATTTATTTATCGATAAATTAATAAATTAGTTATTTATCGATAAATAAATAATCTCTTTAAGATAATAGTTCTTTCTAGTTTTTTCTTTTCCTAGTCCCAACAATATTCGTTTACAGATGTTTTACTGTACGTTAATGAATTGATTAAGTTTTTTACTTGACATGATATGATTTTTTTAGTTCATAGGAAAAATAGATGTCTGTGACGTATGTACGCACGACTCTTTAATAAATATTTTCGACTCAAGTATATCCCTAAAATCTCTTCGGGGTGTTTAGTAACAAAGTTTCACTTAAACTAAATTGTATTTGTTTATCTTAATTTTTAATCTTTTTTTAAAAAATTAACAAAATTTATAATTACTTTTTAAAAAATTAACTCAACTCAAACTCAATCCATTCACAAAACACCTTCTTAATTAAAAATTTAAAAAGTAGGTAAAAGTAAGAAAGCAAGTACACTGAACATTAACGCATTTTGGCTTTGTTTGTCGCTTGCTTTGTTTTGTTTCATTTATTTGTTTATCATTCATTTTATGTCCACATGACCTGTCCTTTCTTCGAAAGAGGAGTTGACAAGTCAGAGACTAACCTGTTTTATTTCACATGTTTACTTTTTCCTATCCGCTATGTATTTCGACCACTTCAGTAGCATATAGTTTTTAACCTTAATTTTTTGTCAAATCTCATCTAATAATTTAGAACTGTATTTTGAATTATTCTTATAAATATCCCGTTATTTACGAATAATATGGATCATTTTTCTATGCTCCCAAACATTCTTTTATGTAATAGAAAATCATCAAAATGTCACTTTCGTCCACCGTTTATATTATTAGGTCACGATCAATCTGACAGAAAGTTTCCTCGGTAGATGTCACTTCTGAGAAAATTGGGGGAGTTTTTTTTTTTTTTTTTAATTTTTAAATTCGGGTTGACAAGTGAAATTATAATTCATGAATTGGATTTTTACCAAATAATCCTTTATTAATTCATTTTGACATGTTATGTCAGCTATTTCATTTGTTTATAAGCAGATTTAGATGGAATATGAGTTTTAAACACCTTTATTCGTTTGAAAGGGATATAATAGCGGGTAATTTACAAATCAATGCGAAAATTTTAAGCTATTAAAAGAAGAAAATAGTTTTATATTTGAACAAAAATTATTCTTAAAAAAAAAAAACACAGGATGATTTGACATAAGATCAATGATCCAACGGTTTGAAAATAGGAGATCTCCTGTGTCAGAAAAAAAAAAAAAAAAGACCCATAATAGAGGGGTATTTATGAAATTAATCAAGGTATCTTTTATAATTATACTTTAAACATAGAATTCTCTAGGGAAAAGCATATGTTTTGCCACCAGTTTTTGGAAAGGTGTGAGAAACTGTGCAACTTTGGCCATATATTGCTGAAAAGTCTTTGTATTGGATCTACATGTATTAAACTTAGAACATGTTTGGTAATATAACTCATTTTAAATTAAATTGTATTTTTTCATTTCAGTTTTTGTCTTATTTTGAAAAAGTTTTTTTGTCTTTTCTGAAAAATCAACAAAAATTACTATTGAAAATTAAAAATCTTATAGGCTTTGGAAATGGTGTTTTAAAAGATAGAGATGGTTTGAATTTTAAAAATATGTATTTAGTAAGAATAAATTATTTGGAATGAAAAAAGTGTAAAAAGTTGAAAGGTATTCGAGAAAAAAAATTAACACTATGGATTTTGTTTTGTTCTTCTTAAAATTCTATGTAATATAGAAAAAAATTATATTATTTTTACTTAAAATAATAAAATTATGAACTTTTTAAAATCTAAATTTTTAAAAATATTTTAAAAAATAAATAATAAAATTAGAGGAAAATGACAAAAAAATATTTGAAAATATATTTTCAAATGTGATCCAAAACAGGTCACATTTATTTGGTTAGAAGTCACTATTCTCTCTAAGTTTCAGCCGCACAAAATTCTCAAGCGACACTATTTCCCCACTAGACGTCAAAAATTGTTGTCAATTTTCTTGCCGAGCAAACAACAGCTTTTAGAGAGGAAATTTTTGGCCTTCAACATCAAGATGACAAGGTATTTTGGGTGTTTGTTGTGCGCCTGGAGCATGTTTCTTGGCTCACGTGTCGGCAGTTCACAAATTACGCGTCGTTAATATTATTTTGGGAGAAAAAGAAGAACATAGAAAAAAAATTTCAAGGAAAAAAAGGAAAAAGAAGAAAATCAACATAGTTAATCGAGAAATAAAAAGCTAATTATATGGGTAGGTTATTTTGGTTATGAATTTTATTATTGTACTACAATCAAGGAGTATAGATATTAAAAATATATATAATGGTACTTACGCCATTAGAAAAATATTTTTGGATGATTTGAGGAAATGATAGGCTTTAGGAGAACTAAAAATAAACTAGAAATTTCCAAATACATTTTATATTACCGATTAAAAGATAAATCTCAAATATTTATTAAAATAATTGACTAATCTTAATATATTTAATCGTTGGATTAATTTTTAAATATGATAATCTCGTACTAAAAGTAATTATACATCCTTATGTGGGGACTCTCGACAGATTATTTCATCGAAAGATTAATAATATCCATTGTTAAATTAATAATATCTTTTGAAGTTTTAAAAAAAACTAAATAAGACAAAAAAAAAAAGACAAAAAAAGAAAAAAAAAAGGAAAAATCATTATAAATAGAAGAGAATATTAAAAGTGGTCGTAAATATAATTTAGAGGGTGTTTGGTGAATGAGTTTAGTTTAAGATTTTTAAGTTTCAATAGTTATTGTTGTTGACTTTTCAGAAAAGACAAAAAACTTTTTCAAAAAAAGACAAAAAAAGTACAGTTTAACTTGAGTTAAACTTGTATCCCAAACAAACCCTTGGTAACAAAGTTTAACACCAACTAAAATATATTTTTTCATCTCAATTTTTGTCTTTTTCTAAAAAGTCAACAAAATTTATAATTAATTTTCAAAAAGTCAACCAATTCAAACTTAAAAATTTCATCTAATCTCAAACTCAGCTCAAATACCAAATAAACCCTTAATAAGAATTTCATACATGATTTTAATAAAAGAGAGTTCACCCTATCCTTATTTAACAAAAAAAAAAAAAAAGAATATCCTAAGGATATTTTGTTTATTTTTTAAATTTACTTTATTTTATACTATATATAGAAAATAAATTTTTTGTTAGATTAAATTGTTAACAATCTCATATTAGTATAGAAAAATTTATAATATGGAGGATAAAATTATTCCTAATCTTAAATTGAACAAGTGAAAATTTTATATTACATTTAAATAATAATTTTATGGACAATAAAAAGTTATTAATGTAGAAATAATATATATTTTTTTAATATTTAAAAACTATTTATGTAATCAAGTTGTTAAAATTTAGAGGAGATGATTAAAAAGATGAATAGGACAGCAAATCTAAATGGATTTGGTTTCTCACGTACCTTTGGCATCCCCTGTTTCCTGGTAAATCGGCACCATACTTTTCCATCACCAAAAAATGTCGCAGCCAACTTTAGTCCTCTGATTCTCCGTCTCATGAGTCTTGCGCCCCACCTTTCCTTTCGCCCAAGAAATCCCTCCTTTGACTCCCTCTCTGTTGACTAAACCTCCTCAGCATTCTTTGCCTTCACATATATATATATATATATATATTATTTATATGTGAGATGTAAGAGCACAAATTCTTCATTCTAAACTTGCAAGTTGACAGAACAAAAAACCCACCTCCTCCCCAGTCTCGGAAACTCCTCAACCAGAGCTCCAGAGGCAATGGAATCCTTAGCTTCGTTGAAACAGGTCATGTCAACCTTTTTCCCCAAATTTTTTTCCTCGTTTCTAACGTACCCAAGTACTGATTTCCTCCTTAAACCAGTTTTCCTTCGTGGGGTTTCTAGTTCTTTGCATTTACTTTTGTTGTTTGTGTTGTTTGTCTCGTGGGCATGTCATAAATTCAAAGGGGGTAATAGGGAAGGTCCAAAAGAAAGGTCTAAAAACACCACAACTTTTTGGTATAAACAGACTTTGATTTTGTGCCTTTTTGTTTCTGTTTTTAATCTGGTTTTGTTTCTGTTGAGTTACTTTTACTGGTATAGAAATGGTTGGCCTGAAGAAAGGCCAGTGATCCTTTTGGATTTAGCCGCTAGAACACTTGCCTGGGGTGTAGTTTCTGTCTATTTGCACACCCGATTTTTCGGTTCTGGTCGGCCGCAATACCCGTATTTGTTGAGAGTTTGGTGGGGTTTGTACTTCTTTGTTTCCTGTTATTGCCTTGTTATTGACATTGTTCTGTACAAGAAACAAGTTTCCTTACCAGTTCAGTCCTTAGTTTTAGATGTGGTATCTGTTGTTTCGGGTTTGTTTTTCGTTGTCGTCGGGGTTTTCGGAAAGAATGAGGGTGAAGACACCATTCTCGAAGAACCCCTTTTGAATGGTCATCGTGGAGAGGATAGAGAGGTAGTGTTAGATAAGTCCACGGGGGAGGCAACTGTAACCCCGTATTCGAGTGCTGGAATTTTCAGTATTCTTAGTTTCTCTTGGATTGGTGGTCTAATTTCGGTTGGGTATAAGAAGACTTTAGACCTTGAGGATGTTCCTCAACTTGATGTTCAAGATAGCGTGGTTGGAATTTTTTTGACTTTGAAGAGTAAGATCGAGTCAGATGGCGGAGCGGTTAATAGAGTCACAACGCTTAAGTTGGTGAAAGCACTATTCTTGTCTGTCTGGGTAGATATTCTCTGGACAGCCTTGGTTGTGCTTCTGTACACAATGGCTTCCTATGTGGGGCCATATCTTATCGACACTTTCGTTCAATACCTTAATGGGCGGCGAGAGTTCAAAAACGAGGGCTATGTTTTGGTTTCTGCATTTTTCTTGGCGAAGATCGTGGAGTGCCTCACACAAAGGCAATGGTTTTTCAAGACGCAACAGATTGGAATTAGGCTCCGTGCAGCACTTGTCGCGATTATCTACAACAAGGGGCTAACCCTTTCGTGCCAATCCAAGCAGGGGCACACCAGTGGGGAGATTATCAATTTCATGACTGTTGATGCGGAAAGAATCGGCGACCTCATTTGGTACATTCATAATCCCTGGATGGTCATCCTGGAAGTCGGTTTAGCCTTGTTGATTCTGTATAAAAATCTCGGTCTCGCTGCTATTTCGACATTTGTGGCGACTGTGTTAGTTATGTTGGCGAATCTCCCTTTGGGGAAGTTCCAAGAGAAGTATCAAGACCAGCTGATGGCGTCAAAAGATGTTAGGATGAAGACGACGTCTGAGATATTGAGGAACATGAAGATTCTCAAGTTACAAGGATGGGAGATGAAGTTTCTGTCCAAGATTATTGAGCTGAGGAAAACCGAGGCCGGATGGTTGAGAAAATATCTCTACACTTCGGCTTTGACCTTTTTTGTCTTCTGGGGTGCCCCTACATTCGTTTCTGTCGTGACTTTCGGCACTTGTATGCTTCTGGGCATCCCACTCGACTCCGGGAAGATCTTATCTGCGCTTGCAACTTTCGGAATTCTTCAAGAGACCATCTATAAACTGCCAGACACAATTTCCATGGTAGCGCAAACAAAGGTTTCCTTCGACAGGATATCATCTTTTCTTCGTCTTGACGACTTGCAGTCTGATGTTATTGAAAAGCTTCCAAGAGGTAGTTCTGATACAGCCATTGAGATAGCTGATGGTAATTTCTCTTGGGATGTGTCTTCTAAAAATCCAACCCTGAAAGATATTAGTTTCAAAGCGTCTCGCGGTATGAGAGTCGCTGTTTGTGGAATTGTTGGCTCGGGCAAGTCAAGCTTGCTTTCTTGCATCCTAGGAGAAATTCCAAAGATTTCCGGGACCATTAAGTTGTGTGGGACGAAGGCTTATGTTTCTCAGTCTCCGTGGATTCAGAGTGGCAAGATAGAGGAGAACATCTTGTTCGGTAGGGAGATGGACAGAGAAAGGTATGAGAGTGTTCTAGAAGCTTGTTCACTGAAGAAGGACCTGGAGATCCTCTCATTTGGCGATCAGACGGTCATCGGGGAAAGAGGAATCAATTTGAGTGGTGGGCAAAAGCAGAGGATACAAATCGCGCGTGCCTTGTACCAAGATGCTGATATCTATCTGTTTGATGATCCTTTTAGTGCTGTGGATGCACACACCGGATCCCACCTCTTTAAGGTAACAAAATTTCAATTCCTTTAATATTTATGAATTCGAAGGAATTAGTATAACGTCCCGACTTTTAGAACCGTTAACTAACTTGTTTATTCTTATTTAATTTAGTCTTAACATTTATTTTTGTTTAGTCCAAAAAAACATATTTTTATTTTTTATTTTTTTTATTTTTTATTTTTACATAAATCATATCCGAATTACAAAAGTTAAATTTACTAAAATTTTTAGTTAAAAAAATTGAAAACCTCTAGATACTAAATATCCTATTTAAATTCATACTTAGATAATATTAAAAAAAACTATAACTTCATATAAGTTAAAAGGAAAGAGTTTTGAGCTTTTTTCTCGTAAAGTATTCATACTAGTTTTTGTAATACCAAAACATTGGAAATATAGTTATAAATATAATCGATACAAAATAATTTATGACGTCTAAATACGGAAATTAAATTCGTGATGGTGTCTCATTCCCTTCCTTCATCACTTTCACACAACTTCACCCGTCCATAAAACGTCTAAGTAGTGGGCTGCTTACCCGCGTTACCTACAACATGAACACACACGTATGAGTTTTTGCTCATTAAATACAAACAATATCTGACAAAATATTTTTATAAAATCATATCATCACATATAACATCATGAATGTTAAAAAATGCATGTGATCTATGTATGTTCTATTATGCTACATTATATACATATCTTGTCTATTTAAAAACCCCTATGTTGTACTTATATACCTGCAACTAATGGGGAGTTGGGGAAGCGACCCTCCAACAACTTCCAAGATCATAACTTATAACTTTCGTTTTTATCATATTCTCTCACTAATTGGAGGTTGGTACGATATTTAATCCTATTTTTTGTTAGCCTCATTCTTATTATTTGTGATAATGTGTAGATTTACATGTCATTATACATATATCATTACGGCATATATATCTGTGCGGCATATTGATCAGATCAGTACAAGAGAAATTATGCACATTAAATGTTCAATCAACGCAATAAATATGGCTCATATACACATCGCTTTATCAAGCCAAATCATAGAAAACATAGAATATCAACAATATGTTATAGGTGAGGTTTGTACTTGCTTGTCTTATGTGCTTAAACTTTCCAGAGTTATATCTCCTACTACGTAAATTTAAGAAATTGTCCTGATTTAACAATATCTCATTATTAGATAGAATAATATTTATATTACTTTATTCATTTATTTAGTTATTTTATAAACTAAAGTGAGCTTAATTTACTTATATCATAATTAATCTTAACAATTAATTATATTAAGTATTAAGTATTAAAATAAATTTTTACTAATTATTATTTAATTAATTTAATTTTTTTTTAAATTTAATTTATTAATTAAATAAATTAACTAATTTATTAGGTAGTAGTTAATTATTATTTTATTTTATTTGGTAATTATAATTAAATTACATGATTTTAATTGACTTATTAATAATTATATTGTTAATAATTTAATTATGTTACTTAAATATTTTTTTTATCATATAGTGCATATTTGGTATGTTAGTTCAAACTATTAGTTTGAACTGGTTTTTTTATCCTTTTCCCAAAAATTTTTTTGTCTTTTCTGAAAAGGTTTTTTGTCTTATCTAAAAAGTCAACAAAAATTACTATTACAACTAAAAAAATCTCAACTCAAACTAACATACCAAACAAATCAATAATAATTATTAATTACTAATGCTGATATTAATAATTAATAATTTGATTAATCTAATAATTAATGTTTGATTAATCTCTAGTTAATCATCCGTAGTTATTTTGATGATTATATCAATGATTAATGATTAATTAATCTCTAATTAATCATGTATTATAATTATGTAGATATTCAACATAATAATCTTAATTATCACCTACTAACTCTTATAATTAATTAATTAATTAATTAATTAATTACTTTTTTAATTATATTTGGTTATGTATTAATTAATTAATTAATCAAGGTGACAAGCAATCACCTAAGTGTATACCTCGCATCTATTATTGGGCTTGTAAGGCACAATCTCCTTAGTTATGATCATTTAGTTGGGCTAAAGTAGTTTCTTGGTAGATACTTAGTAACCTTCTAGTGTACTTTATCTTAATCCATTTAAAACTTGTGATTTAATTTTATAAAATTAGGGTCTTTCACATTATTTGATCATACACTTAATATCAACTCATTTCATAATTAAGTATGTTCATATATTATGACTTACCCTTATTTCAATATTTAATCATTTTATCGGTGTAGGATTTTAACTTGTAAGATTTATTTAGATTGGAGTATGATCTCATTTTGGACACTTGATAACTGTTAGAAAGCTTGAAACATCTAGTTTCTATCTTTATAATTTGTTTTCCAAGATTTTAAGCATTTCAAACATTAATGTGGACGTTTTCCTAAGTATCTTATGGTAAAATCTCAATTTACCAGATTACAATATAATATTATGTGATTTATTAAAATTTATGTACATATCCATTTTAAACTCATGATATTTTATTTTGAAACATGAGATATCTACTTTACAGCGATAAAGTTATTTCTTTTAGTGCTTGAGTCTTTCATACCATTGATTTAGGTTTGTTACTGTTGGTCCGACATTTATACTACAAGTCTAGATTCATGGATAAGTTTAGAAAAATGGTAACAATTAACTTATAAGTCCAAATAAGGTAAAAGATATGTCATTGGAAACTTTATCATGTTTATTTTGTACGATAAGAACAGTTTTGTAAAATATTATGGTTTACTAACTCAAAATATACAAAACCCGTGGCTAGTATAGGGTTCTAGTAAAGACTTTCGATTCGTATTTCAAACTTATAAAATTCACCAAAAATTGTATATTTATCCGTTCAAGACATATATAATATCTTTTTAGAAAGCTTAAAGAATATAGTTTTTAGATCTATAACTTATAATCCAAACTTTTGAGGCTAAAGGGTTCGGAGTATATAAAACCCGTGGCTAAACTGTACCCAATAGGTTCATTTTCTTTCTAGTTTTGTGTTACAGTTTCAAATACACATAACTTTAGACATACAAAAACAAACCAACTGATTCCAAAGCCTAAAATGAAGCTTATTATCTGTAGAATCTTATTATATAATTTATTTTTCATACCAAAGTTTCTAATGCATGCTAAATTACCATAACAATTACAAGCTTAACAAAGTTCGTAAATCTTATCGAAATGCTCCGTGGATCCTTTAAGATCTTGGGCCTCCAAAGTTCTGCTCAAAACTTTTTCCTAGGTAAGAAGAAGTTTAACATTAAGATTATAACTGAACATCATGCTTTAGCTCTCCAAAAATGACTAAAACATAAAGAATACAACTAGGTTACCTCTATTAAAATGTCCTTTAACACTATTTCACATTTCTTCGAACTTGGAATTGGAGTTGCTTAGGGGCGTTTGGTGAATGAGTTTAGTTTAAGATTTTTAAGTTTCAATAGTAATTTTTCAAAAAAAACAAAAAACTTTTTCAAAAAAGACAAAAAAACCTTTTCAGAAAAAGACAAAAATCATGATGAAAAAAGTACAACTTAGTTTAAACTAAATGGATAACCAAACTAACCCTTAGAGCTTAAAAATGGAGGGAGGAGGGTACTAGAGAGGTGTTGGAGATGGAAAATAGTGTTGGTGGTTCTTTTTTCGATTTTGAGCTTGGTTATGACTAGAGAAATTAGGGTTTTTGAGCTTAACTTATGTGAGAATAAAATGAGGTGTTACGGTTTGTTTTCAGCCAATTTTTCCCTTAAGGGAGCTGTATTTTGAAGGGTAAAATTGGAAAATTTTGGCTATTTCTCCCCTTCAAGGCCGCCACTTATAGGGAGAGTGTTGGGGTGATAATTTGGTTCAATAAAGTGGAGACAAGGGATCACATTCACTCGTCTCTTTTTTGGGTCAACTTGCCAAAATAAATCATGACATCTCTTATATGAGGTTGCATGTATGCACCACTTTGCTTTTTTCTCATTTGTTCAAATTTCTTCTTGATTTTTGACCCAAAAATCCAGATCCCCCTATGCCTTATCATTTTTTATTTTGTTTTTTTTTTTTCCTTCCAATTTCCACTATTGATCCAAGATTGTCATCTTTATTCTCATCCATTGGATTATCCATCACACCAATCTTTACCTTGAGCTCTCATTGGTCACTTATCATCCAAAGCTTAGTCATTGATTTGCGTAGGATTTTTTAACATAAAATCTACACTATTGATTTCAAATTTAAGCACAATTCTTAATCAATCTCCCATCTTTGGATTTTCTAAGAACAAATCCTAATTATACATCTTCTATATATGTGACATATTAATTTCTCAATCATACTCTCAAAACTTAACTATTGATATGATCAAAAATAGATACTACGATTGTTAAATTGATCTACTAATAAAAATCAGGGTTCTTCCCAAAAAATTGACATTATCCCTCTAACACAACATAATAAATTTTTCGTATAAATTTATATGTCGTTCAACTCATCTTTTATGTATTTAAAATTTCTCATTTAAATAGAGAAACTCAACATTGTTAAATCATCGACATCATTACATTGATGATACATATATAATCATTCATGATCATGAAATTTAATATTCATTAAAATAATTTATTAGAAGTATATTAACGAAGGAAATCCATAATAATAGTTCATAAATTAAGTTTATGAATTTCTATGACATCAGACATTATATATAATGACTATCGACATTTTTGTTACGGTATCATTGCACTTACCGATATCATATTTGTTTGTTAACAGGAATGCTTGCTCGGCTTATTGAGTTCGAAAACTGTGATTTATGTCACTCATCAAGTTGAATTCTTACCCGCTGCTGATCTGATACTGGTAAGCAAGTAGTCGTAGGCTTTTATCTTCGATATAAAATACGTTTTTGTCTATTTTCTTCCATTTTTTGATGAACACAAAATTGCTGTAAACTATTAGGTCATGAAAGATGGGACGATTACCCAAGCTGGAAAGTACAATGAAATCCTGAATTCCGGGACTGATTTTATGGAACTTGTTGGTGCCCACAAGGAAGCATTGTCTACACTTAATTCTGTAGAATCCGGCTCAGTTGAAAAGACGTCTATTGACGAGATGGACGGAAATTCAGCAAGTACAAGTGAGGTTATGAAGATAGAAGAAAACAGAGTTGGACAAGATGGTAAAACCGAAGATGCAGCCGGGTCAAAAGGGCAGCTTGTTCAAGAAGAAGAAAGAGAGAAGGGTAAAGTTGGTTTTTGGGTCTATTGGAAGTACATCACAACAGCATACGGAGGAGCTCTTGTGCCTCTTATAATTCTCGCGCAGATTCTATTTCAGCTTCTCCAAATCGGCAGCAACTATTGGATGGCTTGGGCAAGTCCTGTTTCAGAGGACGACGAGGCTGCTGTTGGAGGCACGACACTTATACTGGTATACGTTGCTTTGGCCATTGGGAGTTCATTTTGTGTCCTTGCGAGAGATACGCTTCTCGTGACAGCCGGTTATAAGACTGCTACTTTACTCTTTACTAGAATGCATCAATGCATTTTCCGCGCTCCCATGTCGTTCTTTGATTCCACCCCGAGTGGAAGAATCCTCAATAGGGTAAGTGAGGAATATTTTCCTAGCCGTAGTACTTGATTGGCTTATGTAGCAACGTGCTTTATTTTCTTAATTTTCTTGCAGGCTTCGACCGACCAAAGCGCTGTGGATATGACCATATTCTTTCAAGTTGCATTCTTTGCTTTCTCTATGATCCAGCTGTTTGGAATCATTGCGGTGATGTCCCAAGTTGCATGGCAAGTCTTCATTGTATTTATCCCAGTTATTGCCACTTGTATCTGGTTTCAGGTATTCCTTTTGACCTTGTCAGGCTTTCTTAACAACAAAGATGTTTGATATACTTTTATACCTTCATTCTTAGAAGTTTTTGGATGAAAACAGGCAAGAATGGTTTATGATAATGACAATGTGAATGTACTATCAGCGTAAATGAGAAGAAAGTTCTTACTGTTTATATTTATGCAGCAATACTACATACCTTCAGCACGAGAACTGTCACGGTTGGTTGGTGTCTGCAAAGCTCCAGTTATACAGCATTTTTCAGAAACAATTTCGGGGGCAACAACCATAAGGAGCTTTGATGAAGAGTTGAGATTCCAGGAAACGAACATGAAATTGGCAGATGGATATTCCCGACCTAAGTTCCACATCGCCGCTGCAATGGAGTGGCTATGTTTTCGCTTGGATATGTTGTCAGCTATTACATTTGTCTTCTCTTTGGTTTTCTTAGTCTCTGTTCCAGAGGGACTCATTAATCCAGGCATTGCGGGCTTAGCGGTCACATATGGACTCAATCTAAATATGATACAAGCTTGGGTTATTTGGACTCTTTGCAATATGGAGAACAAAATAATATCAGTGGAGAGAATGCTTCAATACACTAATATCCCAAGTGAGCCTCCTCTCGTGATAGAATCAAATCAGCCTGATAGTTCTTGGCCATCACATGGAGAAATCGAAATTCGTGATCTACAGGTATTTTTCTTCTTGTTTGACACAGGAAATACATAAAAAGTTTTTCGAGTGTATGGTTTTGGTTTGTTCTTGTATAACTAATCTTGGATAAATTTTTAGGTTCGATATGCCCCGCATATGCCACTTGTGTTGCGAGGTCTCACGTGCACTTTCCCTGGAGGAATGAAGACTGGCATTGTAGGGAGAACAGGCAGCGGAAAATCAACTCTCATACAGACACTTTTCCGTATTGTCGACCCTGCTGCCGGTAAGATTGTGATAGATGGCATTGACATATTGTCAATTGGCCTGCACGATTTGAGGTCAAGGCTGAGCATTATCCCCCAGGATCCGACGATGTTTGAAGGGACTGTAAGAAGCAACTTGGATCCTCTTGAAGAAAACACAGATGAGCAAATATGGGAGGTCGGTTTTCTTTTCTTTTCTTTCTATCTTTTTTTCTGCTCCGATTAATTCTCTTATCGGTGCATGTTCTGAATTCCTCTCTTGCATGGTTTAGGCTCTGGATAAGTGCCAACTTGGAGATGAAGTTAGGAAGAAGGAAGGAAAGCTGGACTCTGCAGGTTTGTTTAGTGGCTACTTGGTAAAACATAAGCTGATTTTCTGATCACGGTTGGATTAATTGTCGCCTTTACGTAAACATGGATTTTGCAGTTGCTGAGAATGGAGAGAATTGGAGTATGGGACAGAGGCAACTTGTCTGCCTTGGCAGAGTTCTACTCAAGAAAAGCAAGGTTCTGGTGCTTGATGAAGCCACTGCATCTGTCGACACAGCTACCGACAATCTAATTCAGCAAACACTCCGACAACACTTTTCTGATTGCACGGTTATCACCATTGCTCATCGCATTACTTCTGTTCTCCACAGCGACATGGTTTTGCTTCTTACTCACGGTAAGTATTTTACAACCCTTCAATTACTACATTCCAATTCTTGCACTCTCCTGATCACCTTTTCTTGATTTTTCATGCAGGGCTTATCGAGGAATATGACTCTCCGGCAAGATTGCTGGAAAACAAATCATCGTCTTTTGCACAGCTCGTGGCAGAGTACACCGTGAGATCAAATACACAATTTTAAAAAATTTTCAAAATATAAGCAACTGGTTTGTTGAGAGAAGCTTCTTGACAATGATAAAAAATTAAGTAGTGATGTGTTTGGAGTTGGATAAACAAATTCTGTAGAATATTCAATTAGAAAATGCATTTCTATCACAAAGTTGTACGCATACTCTAATCTTCTAAGTATCTTAGATGTTGTTATTGTAATGTAGTCACATTTTATTTCAGTTACTATGGTTTGAACAAGCGTTAAGGTGCTCAAATTTGGCCATTTTTTGCTTTCTAACATGAGAAACCATGCAATGGTCATAATGGGAGTTTTTGTTTTACTTTTCTAATTCATTTTCAATTTAATTTAGGACATTTCTCCTCATCTAGTAACTTACTTATCGGGTCTATGCCGTGGAGGGATGACATTTTCTTACGATTCCCGCCTGTAACAAGGCGGGGATGACTAACGGAATTTTGGGGCGGGGATGGGGACAATGTCACAGGCTTAACTGCACGGCTAGAGTTTTCAACAAGACAAATATGTCAATAGTAGTCTCCAGATGATATTACTGATACATAATCTAATAAGTTACGCAAAGTTAACAAATCTCAGATGTCTTGAATTGAAAATAAACGGGATTAAACAAAAAAAGTCTTAATTTTATTCGACAGTTGGAGGAGGCTAGAGGGCTAAGTATGGACTCCCGACTCGACAGCGAAGTACTCTGTTGCACACTCTGCACCATTTGTGAGATCGTCGTCTCTGATCATTGGAAGTGTCTGGTTTCGGAGAAATGGTGTCGGTGTCGGGGGTTGGGAGGGGATTTTTACATAATCTCTCAAAGAACCTGATATTCCAATTATTCAAATCCATGCTTGTCCCTGGCAAGATGCAACCATTCCAACACATCATTTGCAGTGACATTCTTCAAATTTTCTTTGAAACTGAAAAAGGGAGAAAAATCAGGTGTTTAAATGCTGTGAAGTGGTTTTAGTTTTATTTGGTATGAACTTCCATATTGAAACTCAAACCACCCAGCAACAAAATTAAACGGAGAAATATATAGCAACTTCTGTCCTGATATAACAATAATAATAGTAGTAATAATAATAATAATAATTAGGAATTAAGAGAGAAATAGCTTTTAACAAATGGTCAAAATTTTTAAAATTAAAATAAAAAGGTCCCTTTTCTATAAATGTTTAATCAATTTTCTTAAATAATCAGTCAATGATTGAACACATAATATTATTAATCTGATAAATCAGTAATTAACTGTAATCAATCATAAATTGATCATAACGTAAACTGTTCAGTATTTAAGAGTAAATCTGAATTGTTTTCAGTTTTATTTCAAAATTCTTATATTTTTGGTAGATTTTTATGAGTGACAAATTTATTCATTAATTCTATATTTTAGGGATGGTATTTTTTATATTCCTAAATAATGAATAAATCTCTTTTATAAGGTATAAAATTTCAATCCTTCCACTTTGAAATAAAAAAAGAAAAAAGAAAAAGAAAAAAAAAAGGCTAATATGCATTCACACAGCTTTTACGTCCAATCTTTCTTTAACGACCAATTGATTGAAAAAATATGTTAATATTTAAAAAGTTGGAACACGTGTAAGTTGTTTGAACTGGACAATCTAAGGCATTGATTGATAAATGCGTGGAAAAGATAAAATATATTTTCTTCCAGCAGTTGAATGCGTGGAAACATATTTTACCGATATGTATTCGTTCCAAATAAAAAATTTATAGCACTGATAATGTCTATATGTTAAAATATAATAACCAAAAAAAAAAAAAAACCTCAATAGTTTGTAAAATTTGTTAGGATAATTATTCAAATATATACCTTATGAATTTTAAGGTCACTTCTGTTTTGAATTTTATTTCATAAATTTTCAATTTAATCTCATCTTATCTTTTTTTTTTTTTTTTTAATCAGAATTTTAATTAAAAATTGATTGAAAAATAGGGACATTAGTCTTACTAAACCCATTTTATTAGGATTTCTGTTAAAAATAAATAGAAAAAACCACATAACTGCACTTAATTGGTTTTTCCTGTATGTTTTTAACTGAATTTCTAATATGCGTAAAGTGAGGTCAAATTAAAAGCTTAGGTGACAAAGAGAGAGTTTTAAAGTTTATGAGACAATTAAGTGAGCATAATTTTAAAATTCAGGAGACATGGATGAAGAAAATCTAATATGTTATAATTTATTTATTTTAGTTTTTGTAACTATGTAATTTACTATATATTCCCATTTGGAACTCATTGGCTAAAAAACAAATATCCCAAAGTTTTGCAAAATTATCGGCTAATTTGTTTTCCATCCTTGCGCAATGGCTTTTGCTAGGGGTGGCAATTCGTGTCGCGTGTCGGCTTCGTGTCGTGTTAGAGCCGTGTCGAAATTTTTTTTTTCAGATTCGAACATGACCCGCGACTCGAAAACGACTCGAAACCGTGACACGAACCCGTAACGGGTTGACACGACACGAACTGAACTTGACCCGTGACATGAAACTGACACACGACACGAACAACCCAAAATTGACATGCGACAAAAAATTTAACCTGTGACACGAAATCAACCTGCGACACGAAATTGACCTGAAATTAAAAATTGACACGAAAACTGACCCGAAACTGACACGAAAAAAAGCATGTCATGTTCGGGTTCTGCAGGTCTAACCCGAACACAACCCGTTCTTTTCCGTGTCAATTTCGGGTGACCCGAAATTGACTCGAACCTTATTTTTCCTAACCCGAACCCACGAAATTCGTGTCGTTTTCGAATCGTGTCGTCGTGTCGCAACCCGTATTGCCACCCCAGCTTCTGCTAATCTTATTAAAATGACTTTTGGAACTTTAATAGAACAAAGTCATTATTGAGTAAAATAAATACAAAAAGAAAAAAAGAAAAGAAAATTCAACTCGTGACGGATGACGATGGGTTTCTGAATATATATAAATACCTATACCTATCTATGGGTGGAGAGAATTTTTGTTTTGTTGTTGTTTTGTTTTTTTTTTTAATGTATATGTACATATGGACGGATCACAAAGTAAAATGCACAAGTCAACACAATCTAACCGTTGCAATTTTTTTTTTAATAGCAAAAGAAATATCCTTAACATTTACAGACAAATGATGACATACGCTAGATTTTTTTTTAAATATATGTGTATATATTTGTATATATGCGAGTTTCACGCTTACTTCTTTTTCCTCAATTTTTAACTTTTTTTTTTTTTAACGTTCTTAAAATTTTTATTCTTTCCCTTTGTTGACCGTCAAGTATATGCAACTTGCACATGTTCATGACAAATATATATATATATATATATATATATATATATATTGCACATGTTCATGCATGTTTGTATCGAACACATATCTTGCAGACAAACATAAACAAATACAAAATATGGAGAGTTTTTTTTACACGCCAGCTGATATGCCCTATATTTCTGGTCATTAATACAATAGGTCAATAGAGTTTTTTTTTTTTGGTAAAATATGTTAATGGAGTGAAATATATATATATATATATATATATATATATAACAATAGAAGCAACATGAAGCAACAAAGAAAAATGTTTATGAAACTTAAAATTGTTCCTTTTTTTTTTTTTTTTTGGGATAGGTTTTATTAAATCTTAGAGGGGGAAATTTGAACTATACAATGCAAATTGGTCAAAATCACCTTTATGTAAACACGATTTGGTTAGTTTTATCGACGGATGAGTGGTGAAGGGGTTTTGTTGAACGCTTTTTGGAAGGGGTACCGAAAGAGACATAGTGTTCAGTTTTTATAGCAAGAATTTTATGCAATTATCATCTCTCATTTTTTAACTTTCAAGACATGTTTTTTGCTAGAGCCGAGACATCCGATACCACTTTGGGTTGGGCAATGGCAGAACTGATAAAGCATCCAAGAATCATGAACAAAGTACAAAATGAGGTGAGAGAAGTCTTTCGTAGAAAAGGGTTGGTCGATGAATCAGCCCTGAGTGAAATGACATATTTGAAATCGGTCGTCAAAAAGACGACCTGGACATGACTGAGTCGTTTGGCGCAATAGCTTGCATTAAAAATGATTTGCACTTGATTTCTACTGCGTATGACCGATCCTATTGAAGAAACGACAACTAGGAAAATGAAGTAACTCTTCTCTCATTCTATGGAAGCTGTTTGTTTACATGATTCTGTATTATGTATCGAAAAATTCTAAGGACACCAGTTCTAATATCAATTTTTAGGTACCAATTTATGTAGCAAATGTTATCCTTCTTTTGTTGGGAAGTGGGTTAAAGTTTTATCACATCAATTGATTGGTTCTACTAATGAAAATATAACACATGAGTTGACATACAAAAAGTTGGGATTAGCACTAATTATATATCATACATAAAAATCAAAATGAATAAATAAGGTGTTATTTGTTTTGTGAATCATAAAACGGCATGTAGTATATGTACCAAAAATATAATTTACAAGAAATAGAAAACATTAAAAAACCTTCAAACAGATTATCACGTTGTGCTTCATCTTTTGACTAGACTGTGGACCGATCATATGATGTTTTCTTTCGTTTGTAAATATTTTACATTCCGAGAGATTTTTTATTTTTTATTTAATTTTTTGTTAAAAATCATTTTTATCGTTTGTCTGGCTATTTGTGGTTTTTAAAAGTTGTCTCTCGTTACTTTTTTTTGTCGTTTTTAATCGTTTGTCTGACTTTCATTCCTGTTTTCGCCTTTTTCTCTCTCTCTCTCTCTCTTTTTTTTTTTTTTTTTTAAATGTTCCAAAACGTCGTTCCGTTGAGTTAGTATCCGTTTTGTATTGTCCTTTCTGTTATAAGTCACTTTATAAAGTGCTATTTTCTTTTATCGTTGACCCTTTTTAGTTTCCTATCGCTTTGTCCGCTTTTTATATTTATATTTATATTTATATTTATTTTTTGCTTCTCCAGTATAATTTTTTTGTTCAGGTTTCCTGTCTACTTACTTTTTATTGTCGTTTTGGCAGTGATCCATCATTTCTTCAACCTTTGAAGTTCGAGATTTTTTAGTTTAATTGTCGTTTTACGGTTCATGTCATTTCAAAAGCTTTATACTGTTTTTATTGTAACCATTTTCACGATGTGTGTAGTTATACTTTACTGTCGTAATTTCCTTTATCTGTCGTTCTCAAGTTGTATGTCGTTTTTCACGTCGTGGTCATGTTCTAATTTTAATGTATTTCTTTGTTAAGTTTTGGTTTATAGCTTTTTAAAGAATAAAAATATATGTGAATAGAGCATCATGAAGGACAAAGGTACTGCAAATATTCTTCTATGGTGCGTAGTGATGTAGATATCCTCAAGCTTCAACCAGGAAAAAAATTGGTGAGATATTAGTCTAACTTGCAAGTAAAATTCCTATATAAGAGTGGTTAGCAGGTATAATATAGTATTAATATCATATCTGATTTCACCAAAAAGGTGTAGTATTCGAATCTCCCAAAAGTTTAAAAAAGAAAAAAAAAAAAAAAAAAGAATCCTAATTATTAAGACCTAAACCTTCCATGGAAAATTATTGAGACTGCATATATAGGGGTATGCAGCCAATACATTAATTGTTAACTTTGTGTTTCCTAATACCAATTCCAAGAAGCATATATATATATCTACGTTGCATAGGAACAAGATCGAGACAAAAAGTTTTTAACATAGGTAGGGTAAAATACAAACGCAAACCAAGCTCTTCCCGAATCTTATGTTATCTCATTCAAACAACAATAAATATTCTAACAAACCTGCACTTTTTTGTTCCCAGGTTCAATTTTCCTTCAACACTGATCGAAATTTCATCGGCAGATCACAGAAACATACAAAGTGAACTCCATAAAAAGTAAAGACATTGCATCACTATAAAAATTTTCAACACAATCTAAGTAACATGATACAAAATAAAAAATATATAAAACTGACAAAATTTGATACATAACTGATATTTTTAAATAGAACCTTGGCAACAAGGAGTTTTTCTTACCCTACCATTAAATTATCATAATTTTTTTGTTGAAAATCACACAAAATTTTGTTTGTTTATTTATTTATTTTGAGAATAGTCTTGTAGGTTATAAATCAAATTATCCAAAGGTGAACTAGTCGCTGGATCAAATCCTTCACAATGGAAATGCCCTCTTCTCCTAACCAACTAAAGACAAGCACCCACTGCTAACCAATATATATATATATATATATATATATATATTAAGCAAACTATTTTTCAACTTGTGGCTTGAAGAAACGAGCCGTGGGCATTAAATTTTCAGCTGGTATCAAATCAAAGCTTCCTTGACTAATGGCTCGATATGCAACTTTTCTAACCGCGCATCAAATTTTTATCATGTTCTCTTATTGTTATACATTAAGTCTATTATCATTCTCTAATCTACTTTTTTTCACCCTCTATTTTAAATCTTCCACTAGTTAAATTTTAAATTTTAATTATTGCTTATTACACCACTCATGTTATCCCAAAGATATCCCTACAATTGAATTGTTATTTTTATAATATCTTTCCACCCACCAATGAACATATATACATGTATATATATATATTTATATATCGATTTTGTTTTTCGTCACCCACCTTTTTCTTTTTCTTTTTTTTTTTTTTTCAATTTTACGTTCTCTTTTCTTTTCTTTTCTCTTTTTGAAATCCTTACGTCTGATCTTCTTTCTTTCTTTCTTTCTTTCTTTCTTTTTTTCCCTTCAAATCCCACGATTTTTTATCACATAATATGATATGTATGTGAATCCTTAAGAAACACCCGGTTTGATTTAAAAAAAAAAAAAAAAAAAGAAAAAAGAAAAGAAAGAAAGAAACACTTGGTTAACAAATTTGAACCAAGTGTGTTTATGTATGTATACATATATGGGCCAACTCCATCTCTAAAACAATGGATCTCGTCAATAGCATATTTGAAAATTTTGTAATGGTATTAATTGAATGGTTTTGTGGCAAAACCATCATCTCGACTTCGCCATTTTGATCGTTTCAACGTGTAGCTATTTTAAACTTAATATATATATATATATATATATATATATATCAACGGAAGATTAACGTGATTTTAAAAAAAATTTAGTGCCTCAAAAAAAAAAAAAAAACTAAGGATTTAAATACGCTTGTCCTCAAAAGTAGTTTTACCTATGGGTAAATAAGTATTAATAAAGTTTATTAAATATAATAGACCTCACTTTTTTTACCCCCCTTCATAAGTAGAAAGTTTATTTTAGAGAGAGAAAGAAAAGTCTTTAAAAGCCAAAAATTATTGCTTGAAGTTCAATCCTTTCAACAACAAGAAGTTTCACCAGCTTTCTCCATTCGAATATGCTTTAAAAAAAAAAAAATATGAATATATATGCAAAAAAAATATATTTTGACTACATTTGGTAGACTATATGTAACATGCATCTTAGTAGATTTTTTTTTTTATCAGTAAGGACAATTTAGGTAAAATATATTTAGTTGGAACTTTTGAGCAGTCCTTTTTTTTTTTTTTTTTTTTTTAAATGATAATTGTATTCCAAATCAAGAAAATATAAACACCAATAATGATTGCAATGACTTTATAACACAAGGAAACTTAACCCTAATTACAAATTAATTCCACCAGTGAGTTTTAATGAAGCACATAAGGGGGTAAAATGTGCACCGGATTACAACAACAAGAAATCAAAAAAGTACACTAAGTATCGAGCACACATATGGCTCTTTCAAAAATATCATTACAGTCGATAGAAAACTCCAATTGATTGAGACCAAGAGACCTATAGTAAAAAGGTCACCACTAACACTACGTAGAAATAACTTTAGCAAGTTGGACATACAGCAAATACAAGAGCATGGGAAGACCACCCCTGTTATTATAAAATAGAAACACAAATATAATTTAAAAAAAAAATGCAACACCTACGTAGCAGAAACATCACCACATTTATTTCAAATAAACGACTATCACATATAGGAAAAAAGGACCTAACTCCATGAATTATACCTCCGGTGACAAGCCAAACTATATGACCAAAGAGATCAAAATGTGTCCCATCCAACCATGAAGCCATCTCGCCATCAAAATCGTCACCATGGAATTCAAAAGCATCTTTTTTAGGCTGGGAGTTTGGTAGCCAACCAAAAGGTAGTGCCAGATTCTAACCCTAAAGGAGAAATATGAATGGTATAAACCTTAGCGATAGAGAGAGGGAGAAGGAGAGAGAGAAGGAAAAGAATTGAGCAATCGTCTTAAGCGATAAAGAAGTTAATGTATAAAAAAAATATTGATGACTTAGTACAAAGTTTTTAAAACAGCTGCATTTTTTTTTTTTTTTAATTTCCATGAATGAATATGCAAAAAAAGGAGCATCTAATTGCGGTTATTCGATTAGGATTAGATTGTATATATGCAAAAAAGACTGCCAGGGACAGCTACCAGCTTTCCTTTCGAATATGGTTAGCAAGAGATTCATCGTGTACTTTCTCCAGAAAATGAATATATACCAGACTTGGAAAGAGCTATTTCTATGCCCAAGAAAGACTTCGGAGTACATAGGCTAGGTCTTTAACATCAAAAGCTTGTTTAGATAGTTCTTCAGCCCCCATAACCCAATCAAGTGAACTCCCTTCCGATCATCCCGTAAGGATGATTAGGTTATTAACATAAACTAGAAGAAGAATTTCACCTTATTTCCTATTCTTGACAAAGAGAGTGTGGTCAGTCACTTCTTTTTTCTTAAAAATAAAAAATAAAAAAAGAAACCAAGTTAATATAAAATCATTTTAAGGAGAAAGAGCAAAATATCATTTTTGAGAAGAGTAATAGTAAATTATAGTAGAAAATTTTAAACATAGCAATAGCAATAGTAAATAGCATAATCAAATTTATAATCATATAATACAAAAAAAAAAAAAAAGGAACTCTCTTATTCCTCGTCTCTCTCTCTAACATGAAACTATAGACATAAATTTATTATTAAAAATTACCCATAAATCCAAAATTTTAAGAAAAATCCAAGGAGATCTAAGGATTTACGAAAAGTATATGCTATAATTTTATGATCGTTTGAAATCATGCTATAATCTTCAAAGGTACCTATAAAATAAAATATGTTATTTGCTTCAATTTTCTACCATTTTAAAACCTTTTCTATTGTAAGTTTGAAATATATATAGCATAGCCTGACGATAATACCACATCTTTTTTGAATCTCCCTATCCCAAGTTTATTTAAAAAATAAGAAAAAAAAAGCATTGTGAGGACTGTGAAAAGAAAGATTTACCAACCAAAAAAATAAAAAAATAAAAAAAGGACAATTGCTCTATATCACTATCACAACTGGCCGTGGGGTCCTTCCCATTTATAGGGATTGTTACTCGTCCTTTCAGTTGTCTATTAATTTGGTGAAGATTTAGCCTTTTTCTTTTTTTTTTTTTTTTGAATAAAAGATTTAGCCTTTTATTATGAGTATGTCTTGCCTTTTCCCAGCATCGTTTAAACTTCCTTTTCGGGATCTTGTCCTTAATTTGGGGAAAGCACACGTTTTGGTGATTTGGCTCACCTTTTAATAAATAAAATCCCTGACTATTCCGAATAGAGAGGTATGGATAGAAATTCTTTTGGATATGCCATGATTTTTAGGCCAGATAGTAGTATAATCCTTGAGTCGGGTGATATGATTTTTTAAGGGGTCGATCTTACATCTGGAATATGTCTTTTTTTTTTTTTTTTTTTAATTCTAATTCGTTTTATAATTTTTAATTATTGTGTGTTGACACATGCTTAGTAAAAATGAGGTATGAAATATAATTTGATGACCGACAGATGCTATATTCAACAATTTTGTACGTTAAAGTTTAAAATTGTATTCTTAGTACGCTAAAGTTTAAATTTG
Source organism: Ficus microcarpa (assembly GCA_025413485.1). NCBI lineage: Eukaryota > Viridiplantae > Streptophyta > Magnoliopsida > Rosales > Moraceae > Ficus > Ficus microcarpa. The sequence continues at coordinate 16,809,475 of CM046381.1, read as the reverse complement.
TATCTCCATAGTATTCCCTGCGCAGGCATTTTCAAATTTATTAACGGAACAAAAACCACCAACTTGACAGGTCACGGTATAGGGTTAAAAAAAAAAAAAAAAAAAAGCAAAGGAAATCAAAAATTATTTTGTCTAGGAAGTGTGATGAAGATGTCATTAAAGTCCGACCGACTCATCTTCATTTTTAGTATTTGAGACATATGTGACTGGCATTATAATGACAAAACTTGTAGTTCAGAAAAAAAAAAAAAAAAAAAAAAAAAAAAAAAAAAAAAAAAAAAGAAAAAGAAAAAAAAAAAGAAAAAAGAAAAAAAGAAAAAGAAAAGAAAAAAGAAAAAAAGAAAAAGAAAAAAAGAAAGAAAAGAAAAAAGAAAAAGAAAAAGAAAAAGAAAAAGAAAGGGAAAAAAAAAAAAAGGTGCTTAGGTGGTCGTACTCAGTCCTACAAATTAAAGTTTTGTTCTCTTTCCGTATTCTAATAAAAGAGCTGGCGTGCCACACCATTATTGAATTCGGCAATTGTAGCGCTGGTAATCAAAAAGCTATTTTTTAGAGTGTTTAGATAATTTCCTTAAAAAATATTTAAATAATATATCAGAAGAGTTTTTACTCTCTAAAAAAAGCCAAAGTAAAAAATAAAATATGTAAAAAAAGCTCTTCTTAGTAACCTGTGAAAATTATGTAAGTGTTTACTATGACATTATAAACTCAATCTAAATTTTTAATAATTTCTTATTAAAATTTATATTTGGATCCATTTAAGTTTTTTTAAAAAATTGTTTACAAAACACATACTAAAAATCACCATTTATTAATCATGAATAACATATTTGGTTTTATAATTGTAATTTTATATTTACATACAGCGCTCATTTATAATATTTCTTACTAGTAAATCTTTTTTATTATCCTAGCTTGTGATTGTCTTGTGCCCGTCCTCAAACGAGCACAGGACAATTGTCATGCACTAATGTACCCTTGATCATTCATGCACTCATGTGCCCTCCACTTGCTCCTCTCAATGGTTACCGTCCATGTGCTTGCATGCTCCATTCATGATTTTTGTCCCTGCTTAACTTTATTTTTGTAATAAAATACAAAAAAAAAAAAAAAAAAAAACTACCGTCAAAATTACAATCTCCTATCATAACTCCAACTTAGGAGGGCATACTATGAAAATGTAACGCTTCCTATTTAGTTACCTTCATTAGAAGTTTTGCGTTTATTTTTAAATAAGAAATTTCTTGATATAAAGAAATTTATTAGTTTTATCATGTATTTGTAACTTGTATTTATTTAAGCTCACTCATAATACTCCTTCTTAATGATTCTTCTTCTCTAATCCATGATTTTGAGTAGAGCCTTTTCATGCTGATCAAGTGTACTGTTGAGGATTTTGTTTTCCATTCCTCTCTTTTTTCTTTCTTTTTCTTTCTTTCTTTTTTTCCCCCTTGCTGAGAAAGAAAAACATGTTAATTTGAAAGAGAACTGGCCTTTATCAAAAAGGCTTCTGTGTTTTTGGCTGTCTTTTATTTATGTTCTATATGTAGAAAACCATTATTATAGTGTCTGATTGTCTCATCTCATTGAAGTTCAAAAAGAGATTTACAAATTAATATACTAGAATACCTCGCGAAAACACAACAATTTAGAATTACACAATTACTAGTAATTATTATTTCAGCAATTCTCCATCTACCTAGAAATGCTACTGAAGTGATCATTGAGTATATTCATTCAAATAATGACTCCAGGATCCTGAGATAAATCGAAGGAATTCAATAAATTGAATCATTACCTTTGAAAAGAAAACCCTTCATGTTTGAAAGAAAAAGGATTTCTTGATGTAGAAATGTAAAACCAATGCTTTTTTTTTTTTCTGTTTTTTTTTTTTTTTCAATTTTTCCTTCTCTGTTCTTTTTATTGTCTTTCTTTTTGTTTGGTTTATTGAGGCAGGATTCTAAATTTTATTTTATTTTATTTTTTCTTTACTCTTTAATGAATAGAGTTGTTTGAGTTCCTTAATGATGCCAAACTAATTTAAATGTATGAGGTAAATATATTAAGTTCCTCTAATTCCTCTCTCTCTCTCTATTTACATTTAAAAAAAAAAAGGGAATTTCCTTCATCATATAATTCCTCCTCTAATTAGGCAATTACTTAAAAATATTTACGTAATATTATCTGGTTGATCACGATTCTGCATATTTGAGAAATTTTTTCTCACAAAAAAAAAAAAAAATGTGTTCTTACCGACACAAAGATTTATAATTTGCAATACAAGTGTTTGAATTTATGTCGATTTTCTAAAGTTACAGAGACTTGTCTTGTTCAGCGTACCGTGCAGTACATATGGAAATATCCACATCCCTCCACGCCACATGGTCCTGGCTTTTCATGCTGAAAATGTGGTTGAGGTTTTTGGTTTAACATCTCTCTCTCTCTCTCTCTCTCTAAGGAATGGAAAAATAAAAAATAAAAAATGGTTGAGGGTCTTGGTGTTCAATGCACCGCCTTTCTTCAATGTAGCTTTTGCTTGACATGCGACATGTAAAGGTTGATGGAGGTTGGGTTTAAAATATTTAAATTAAAATTGTTTGATTTTTATAGTACGAAATAATTTATCAAAAAAATTAAAATCAAAAAAAAAGTCAAAAGGCTTACGTGTGGTCCATAATGGATGTCCTCGTATTTCTCACTTATACCATTAATTCAATGAATGTGTCCCGTACATGTCTCTTTAGGGAAGGCAGTAAGTAGTCGATAAGTCAATTTCGAAAGTAGTTTTCCATCTTTGTAATCTAGTAAGAGATGAAAAACCACTTTTGAAATTGACTTATCAACTACTTAGTGCCTTCCATATAAAGACATGTACGAGACACATTCATTGTAACGTCCCGAATTCTGCTCTACGTACGTAGGGCCGTTACTATACTTTCTTAACTTAAACGTCCCGACCACCCACGTAGAATCGATTACGTAAATGTGGGCCGTTACTTAACGTACTTAACTTAATTTTTAAATCTAATACTTAAATTAATCGGGAAATTTTCAGAATAATTTTTTTTTTTCTTTCTTCTTCTTCTTCTTTTTTTTTTTTTTTTTTTTTCAAACTTAAACTTGAAACATCGCATACATACATAAACTTATGCATATGGGTAAATTTTATCACGCCTACCCATTACTTGCTACGCCGATTATAAGGTCATACATGAACCTTTAAACCGGACTTTAAACATTACATGGTACATATTTCTTGTTCATACCTCTACAACATCATGCTTAAAAAGTTTGCGGAAATTCTGCGTAGTGGTATCCCACACCGCCGTTCACTTGCTGCATCGTCTATGGCCCACCAAGTAAAGCTGTAGGCTTTTTACTTTTACCTATAGTATAAAATATAAACTGATGAGCTTTCACCCAGTAAGTACAAACATAATCTCACAAAAACATTTCAAACATTTTAAAAACATGCCAATCATTATTTAATTTATGCATGAACCATTTATGATCGATTTGAATGTCTTATGATTTATTATTATATTGAACTTATTATCTTGATTACATATGGGCCCCTTGTGTGTACGTACCAAATGCGCGCAATCTCCAGAAAGTTAAGGTTTGCAAGGCCCTTAACAGTTCTGGAAATCATAAACATAACATAACCCTTCACGATCTAGCGGAAGGTTGATTATCATATACCCTCACATATTATCGAGAGGTTGATAATCTAAACTTAAACTTGAAATATATGTCCTCCACCTAATGGGAGGTTGGTACGACACCTTACTTGTATATTCTTACTGTGTAGCTTAATATTAGTGAACATGCCTTATGATGTCACTATAAAATAATATTAACCATAACATGACATATCTTAGCATATCATAGCATATTATATCATAACTTAACATGACATATCTTAACATAGCATGGCATATCATAACTTAATATAGCATATCATAGCATAACATAGAATATCATGGAAACATGTCATATACTTGAAAATAGCTTACTATTTTCCATACTGTAGGTGAGGTTTGTACTTACCTGTTATCCTATGCTCTTGACTTAGCATTCCATCCAGTTATATCAACAGGTTCTATTCATGTTTCAATTAGGGCGTAAGATAAGGATTAGCCTATCTTACTATAAATCTTTTTATACAATGTTGGTATCCTTAACCAACCTTCATTAGTAATCCTAGTCATATGTCACCCTATACATATGCATGCTAACTCATTTGGTTACAATAAGTAACCTTAGGGTTCATGGCTTATTATACGTGGATCATAACTTATTTGGTTATTTAAGGTAACCTTGGGTACTAAGCCTATAAATAATGTTAGATTACAACTCTTAACCTTGGGCTTAAGTTTTATCATATTTAATCCATAATCCATTAGGTTACAAGGAGTAACCATAGATTCTAGGCCCAATATAAACTTAGTATCCTGTTGGGTTACATTGGATAACCCTTGGTGTGGACAAACTGTTGGAAAAATCGGATCCGGTATTAGAGTTACGGCGCAGCGGAAGTTTTAAAAATTTTATGCCGTTTCCGGAAAAGAAGCTCATGATGCATATAACAATAAATTAAATTCATGATCAAACGTACCTTATTTCTTGGATTCCGGAATTGCTAGAGCGTTTGACCAACGTGTCTTCTCTACTATTCTCGAGTTCCACGTCTCAGAGTGTGTGTGGGCACACGTTCTATGAATCCAAGCGACCGGTAATTCTTTCCGAAGTCTAGATCCCTCCTTCTCAATTCCGTATTTGATCCAACTTCTTTCTTCAAAACTACAAAACAGAACCGGTTAACCTCCTATGAAAATTATCACTCGGTTTAACCTTCCTCGCAGTTTTGATTCAATGGAATTTTCTTTCTTTTTCTCTCTCACAAGAAAGCCGAATTTTTGATGTGGAAGAAACAAAAATTTTTTTTTTTAAAAAACGTTTTTTCCTTTAAAAATATCAAAAATTGGTTTTTCAAGAACTCCTAGCCTTTATATAGTATTCCAATCCTTTTCAAAATTTATCTCCTCTTGAAAAATAATTAATAATTATTTTCCGGATAAATCTTGAACCAAAAGATCATACAACTTTAGGGCTAGATTCATTGAACCTAAAAACAATTTTCAAGAGGAAATCCCTTTAAAATTCGGCCACAGTAAGATCTTGATTGGTGGTTAAATTTTAAATCAAGAATCTAGACTAGTCAAAAGATCCTAGTCCTATCTAGATTCAAACTTCTTTTAAACCTTTTCGAATTTAAATAGGATTCACATATTTGAATAAATATTTTCCATAAACATTATCCATATTAATTAATTTAAATAATGAAATATTTCAAATTTTCTTTCCTCACAAAAACCATGCACCTCTTTAATTAGGAAAGAAAAATCATGAAATAATCTCCATTATTTAAACCAATTAATAATTTAATGTTAGGAATATATTTAAATAATTTTGAAACAAAATTTTCTTCCTCCACAATTAAAAAACGTGCACCACTTTTAATTAGGAGAAAAAATTTTGTTTTCCAAAATTCAAACACAATCTTATTTTCAAAATTCAAATTAACCAATCACATGTTGACAAATCATTTGTCTACAAATTTCACATGTCCAATCCTTTCTGGATTGCATGTTAGAGAGTACCATGTCTTAATAGACATTACAAAATTCCATTTTTAATTTACCGATCTCATTAGGAACAAATCCCGAGACGCTTCGTGGAACTATATGAGCTAATAGAGGGACCCGATGGAAATATGTAAAGAGGCTCCTATAATTGTGAAAAATTAATCCCAGATTAATTATCCATCAATTATCAACTTCAAAACTATTCCACTAAAAGTTTGAAGCTGAACTCCTGTTTACATACCGTATTACGAAAGCTCTCTCACGTAGTGCTTCTTCCATGATTTATTCATCGCTTGCTTAATCCCCATATGTTATCCATGATTGAATTAAGGACTTTTTCCGTTTTACCTTTTCAATCATTTTAACTTAAAGTTCAATTATTCTCCATTGAAAGAACCACCAATTGTAAAACCATACAATTGGTAAACCACCAGAGAACACAAAGTAAACCGATGGCCAAGATCTTGTTATACTATCTTTCAATCCCCGAATAATACCTTTAAGTAGATAACATTTACTATCATTAAGATAGCTATGGATTCCGTATCTATGAATCTTGATTTCTCCATCCATAAGTCATGCACCCAAAACACAAGTATGTTGACCATGAATTAACAGTGTCTCACCTTTAGTGCATCAAAGTACATAAGTCATGGATGCGAACTCAAGTAATCATTTCAGGATTAAGATTAATGCAGGATGATAATCAAAGTATCATTGATTCTTATAACGGAATTATTAAACCGAATCAATTAACACTTTAGGTCCAGTCCAATGTCATACCTCAATACTGGTATACATTAAAGTTTCTACTCGGAACCTATCCGATGGTCAAGACAAACCATCCCTCCAAGGAAGTAGACAACCTTTACAATCTTATCATGAATAAGATCCCCAAATCTTATTCCGTTGATTGCGGACTATTTATTTAGACTGTTATCAAATTACCACGTCTTCTATGCATACCCGTATACATATGGTAATTCGATATATTACCAACAGCCTAGGAGTATTTTATGTTTGCTCAAAATAATATACAATCAACAAATGAAAGTAAATAGGACACAACTTATTAAACATGAATAATTTCCTCTTATTAATATCAAAATGTCATATTTACAGAAAATCCCTAAGATTTTCTATCCTTAGGGCACCTATAGATCCCAACAATCTCCCACTTGCCCTAAGCGAGTAAATGTGACATATTACGCATCCCCATGCCTTCGACGTGTTCTTCGAATCTTCTGGCCACCAAAGTCTTCGTGAACGGGTCAGCAAGATTGTCCTCCGATGCGATTTTGCAAACCGTCACATTTCCACTCTCAACAAAGCCTCTGATAATGTGATATTTTCTGTCAATGTGCTTACTCCTCTTATGATGCCTAGGATCCTTGGTATTAGCTACTGCTGCACTGTTGTCACAGTAGAGCACCATAGCTTTATCCATACCAGGAACGACCTCAAGGTCACTAAGGAACCTGCGGAGCCAAACCGCTTCCTTTGATGCCTCACTGGCTGCCACATACTCGGCTTCCATGGTCGAGTCAGCAATACAAGATTGCTTAACACTCCTCCACACAACGGCACCACCTCCAAGGGTGAAGACAGATCCTGAAGTCGATTTCCTTGAATCCTGATCTGATTGAAAATCAGAATCTGTATATCCTATAGGAACAAGGTCCTGACCGGAATACACTAGCATATAATCCCTCGTTCTCCGTAGATACTTGAGTATATGCTTGACCGCAGCCCAATGGTTCGGTCCCGGATTCGACTGATATCGACTTACCATACCAACCGCAAAACAAATGTCAGGCCTAGTGCATAACATAGCGTACATAAGACTACCTACCGCTGATGCATAAGGTACATTTTTCATACGCTCCCTTTCTTCCGATGTCTTGGGACAGTCATCTTTAGAAAGTTTGATTCCAATCCTGAAAGGTTGAGCACCTTTCTTGGAATCCTTCATAGAAAACCTCTCAAGTACTTTATCAATGTATAAAGCTTGGGAGAGTGCTATCGTTTTGTTCTTTCTATCTCTAAAGAGTTGAATACCAAGAACATAACTAGCTTCTCCTAAGTCCTTCATGTCAAACTGTTTGGCTAACCAAACTTTGACAGATGATAGTATTGCCACATCGTTTCCAATAAGCAATATATCATCCACATAAGTACAAGGAACACCACTTTCTCGTTCTTGATACATTTATAAACACATGGTTCATCAATGTTTTGTTCGAATCCATAAGTTTTGATCGCTTGATCAAACCTAATATTCCAAGAACGAGATGCTTGCTTTAATCCATAAATGGATTTAAGCAACTTGCATACTTTGTCTTCTTGGCCTTTTGCCTTGAACCGTCTGGTTGTATCATATAGATATCTTCCTCAAGAGAGCCATTTAAGAAAGCTGTCTTGACATCCATTTGCCAGATCTCATAATCGAGAGCAGCCGCAATGGATAAAAGAATGCGGATTGACTTAAGCATTGCTACAGGCGAGAAGGTTTCTTCATAGTCGATTCCTTCTTTCTGCGTATAGCCCTTCGCTACAAGTCTTGCCTTGAAAGTTTCCACTTTCCCATCCACACCTCTCTTCCTCTTGTATACCCACTTACACCCAATCGGTTTTATGCCTTGGGGTAAGTCTACAAGTTTCCAGACTCCGTTGGAATCCATAGATTCCATCTCGGCGTTCATAGCCTTTTGCCAAAGACTAGAATCAACATCCTCCATAGCTTCCTTGTACGTAGCCGGATCATCAATATGTTCTATGGATTCTGCTTCATAAACTTCACCACTGAACATGTACCTTTCAGGTTCCCTGATAATCCTCCCACTACGACGAAGCTCCTGTGGTTGTTGATTCTTTAGTGATTTTTCCGCAGGGTTTTCTGTGACTTTAGGAACATCCAAACCCGAAGTCATCTCCTCAAGCACTACTTTGCTACGAGGTTTAAAGTCTTCCATGTAACTTTCCTCAAGGAATGTTGCATGTGTTGAAACAAAGACTTTATTTTGCTTTGGATTATAGAACAGACCACCTTTTGTCCCTTTTGGATAGCCAACAAACAAGCACACTTCTGATCGTGACTCCAATTTCTTCGCTTCCTTATCCAGGACGTGTGCCGGACAACCCCAAATTCGAATATGATTCAAATTAGGTTTCCTACTCGTCCATAACTCATAAGGAGTTTTAGGAACCGATTTGGAGGGAACGTTATTCAGAAGATAGCATGCAGTTTGTATGGCGTGCCCCCAAAATGATAAAGGTAAAGTGGAATAACTCATCATAGACCGGACCATATCCAATAGGGTCCTATTCCTTCTCTCAGCTACACCATTCTGTTGAGGAGTACCAGGTGCAGTCAACTGGGATTGTATCCCATTCTCTATCAAATATCCTAAGAACTCATCCGATAGGTATTCCCCACCTCGATCCGATCGAAGTGTCTTAATGGACTTGCCTAATTGTTTCTCCGCTTCAGCCCGAAACTCTTTGAACTTGTCAAAGGCTTCGCTTTTGCGGGTCATTAAATAGACATATCCATACCTTGAGTAATCATCAATAAAAGTGATATAATACTCATACCCACCACGTGCTTCTATGTTCATGGGACCACAAACATCTGTATGCACAAGTTCTAAAAGTTTCTCGGCACGACCATCCTTGGCAGCAAAGTGCCGTTTAGTCATCTTGCCCTCCAAACAGGATTCGCATTGTGGCCAAGGTTCAACCTCGTACAAGTCGAGGCATTCATCTTTTACCATCCTTTGAATTCTGTTAAGGCTTATGTGACCAAGTCGTAAATGCCAAAGATATGATTTGTTAGAGTGAGAAGACTTATGTCTTTTAGAGTTCTTTTCCAATTCTGTATCAAGCAGTGAGTGCATCTTAGGTTTGATAAAATAAAGATTTCCATGCATCCATCCATTACAGATAAGAGAATTTTTTTCCTAATAACAACTTTATTATTAAAAGAAACTGAATAAGAATCTTTAATTAAACAAGCTACCGAAATTAGGTTCCTCTTAAAATTAGGAACATAAAAACAATGTCTCAAAACAATAAACCTAAATTCATCAAAATAAAGATGCACTTCTCCCACTGCTTCAGCTCGCACCAACGTCCCATCGCCGGTTCTTAACGTAAAGTCCTCCTCATGCAGACTTCTCGTTACCTTGAACCCCTGTAGAGAAATACAAACATGGTTAGTAGCTCCAGAATCTATAACCCAATTGTCCTTAGATTCTTCCACTAAACAACCCTCAAGATACAGGACATTGAAATTACCTTTCTGCTTTTGCAAAGCCAGGAAATCTCGGCAATCCTTCTTGAAATGTCCTTTCTTCCCACAGTGAAAGCACTTAACCTTTTTGGGGTCCACCTTTTGCTTCTTAGTCTTGGTAGACTTCTTAGAAGCAGGTGCATTCACCGCAGGCTTATTCCCCTTGTTCTTCCCTTTTTCCTTCTTCCTTTTGGGATTAGGAACAGACGAACTAGGTTCAGCCAAATTTGCCTCAGCCTTAGATCCAGAACCCTTAAAAATGTTCTCAAAGGCTTGCAACTCTTCATCAATTCCGTTAAAGACATCTCCTTCCGGTTAAGGTTGTAGGATGCCTGAAACAAATCGAAATCCTTGGATAAGGTTTGAAAAACCATAACCAGTTGAGTTGCAGCATCGATCTCAGCCCCATTTGCCTGAGCTTCAGACAAATAAGCCATGACTGTCATCATGTGCTCCTTGATGGGAGTTCCAACCTTCTGCCTGCAGTTCATGAGACCTTTGATAGCATCGGTCTTAGCCTGGATAGTTTGTTCACCAAACATTTCCTCCAGGTTATCCATGATCTGCCTAGCAGTTTGATGTTCCTCATGCTGTTTCTGGAGCACGTTAGACATGCTCGCCCGAATATAGCACATGGCACTAAGGTTGGAATTGTCCCAGCGCTCAAGCGCTACAAAATCCCTATCAGGAGCATCGATCGCAGGCGTAGGTGGTCGAGGTTGGGTTAGGACAAAACTGTGTTTCTCAAAGTTTAGGACGATTAGCAAGTTCCTTTTCCAGTCATTAAAATTCTCGCCAGTTAATTTGTTTTGCGTAAGTATCATAGATAAAGGGCTTGACATTTTGATATATAATAAGAAAACATGTAATAAGTACGAGCAAACATCCTATCAGTTTATAAAATATGATTTTGTAATGAAACAAAAAGATCTATATGCAATCTAAATGTTCATGTGTAAAACTCTTAAAACACATACCTTACAACGACAATTCCTAGCTACCGCTTTCTAAGCTACCGAGAGGTAGTTATAGAATAACTAGCCAAGAACACGGATCCCTTCCGATTAATACATTTTCGTCCATAGAACAAACTCCATTAAATATGTATTAACTATCGTTTATTTGACCACTACTTTACATAACAGAGCCTCGAGGGAGGGTTAATAAATAAAGTAGTATGAGTGTGTAACCATCGTTTCCAATTTTGAATCCATATTTTATATCCGCTACCGAGGGGTGATCTAAACATAAAATATGCCCAAAAATGTTTTCCTTTCGGAAATCCAAATTAGTGTGCGCTCTAGGTAAGATACCTATCCAAAGGGAATTCCCGGATTGAAACCGAGTAGTAGGCACTACCATACGTAACTATTGGACCAACGATGGAGGTCGTAGGTCTTAGTGTGTAAAACCTTCTCCCACTCAATCTTTTAAATTTGGGTTTTTGTTTTTCATGCATAAACAATATTTATTGAGTGGCACTCCCTAGTCTATATGGCATGTTATCAATACATCATGAAATAGTATACATATTCATCTAGCAAGTCATCATCCATGGTTTGCAAAATATGTAAATAGCCGTGGATCATGATTCCATCCTAGAGAAAAGAAAATTGCAAAATTTACAAAAATTAACCGAAACATATATCGGCCTTCATTTGTAGATCCATGCCTTGTATCCTTCTTCAATGTGTCTTCCTTCTCCAATGTCACATCTTTTTAAATTTAAAATTAAATTTAAATTTCAAAAAAGATTATATGTGATTTTTAATTTTAATCAAAATTACAAAATATCAAAATTTAAATTAAAATCCGGTTTATTAAATTTCAAAATTTAAAATTTGAAATTTGAAATTTCCAAATTTCAAATTTAAATCACAAAATTTTAAAATTCATAATAATATCCATTAAATTTAAATTTAAATTTTCAATTTTGATTTCCAAATTATCAAGATCACATATCATTGGAAAATTAAATTTTCAAAAGATTCTTGTGATTTTTTTTATAAAAAAAAACGTTTTTTTAATTAAAAAAAATTCAAAAAATCAAAAAAATCACATCCTTTGAAAATTTCCATACCTTCGTTCATCTTCAATCTCCTTGAATCCATTGTAGCCCGAATTTTACAAAAAAATTCCTATGCCGTTTCCGGCTTACAAAAATTCTAGGAATTGAAAGAACGACCTAGCGGTGATAATAGACCGCATCTATTACACTTGAAAAACCTAGATACAAATTCTAACCTCTATGGAATCATGACCGGCAAAATTGAACAAGCATCATATATTATCAAAATAATATGAAGCATTCATTCATCCATACATCCATTCATAATATATTTAACATACTCAAAATAAAACCTAGAGTGCCAACTCTCTAAAATATTTCATTAATGCATAGAGAGAAATTTATTTGATCAAATAATTTATGTTATATGCATGATCATGAGTTGGCTCTGATACCAGTTGTTGGAAAAATTGGATCCGGTATTGGAGTTACGGCGCAGCGGAAGTTTTAAAAATTTTATGCCGTTTCCAGAAAAGAAGCTCATGATGCATATAACAATAAATTCAATTCATGATCAAACGTACCTTATCTCTTGGATTCCGGAATTTCTAGAGCGTTTGACCAACATGTCTTCTCTACTATTCTCGAGTTCCACGTCTCAGAGTGTGTGTGGGCACACGTTCTATGAATCCAAGCGACCGATAATTCTTTTCGAAATCTAAATCCCTCCTTCTCAATTCCGATGATCCTCGTTGAGAATTTGATCCAACTTCTTTTTTCAAAACTACAAAACAAGAACCAGTTAACCTCCTATGAAAAATTATCACTCGGTTTAACCTTCATCGCAGTTTTGATTCAATGGAATTTTCTTTCTTTTTCTCTCTCACAAGAAAGTCGAATTTTTGATGTGGAAGAAACCTAAAATAAATTTTTTTTCTTCCAAAAACGTTTTTTCCTTTAAAAAATATCAAAAATTGGTTTTTCAAGAACTCCTAGCCTTTATATAGTATTCCAATCCTTTTCAAAATTTATCTCCTTCTTGAAAAATAATTAATAATTATTTTTCCGGATAAATCTTGAACTAAAAGATCATACAACTTTAGGGCTAGATTCATTGAACCTAAAAACAATTTTTCAAGAGGAAATCCCATTTAAAAATTCGGCCACAAGTAAGATGGATCATGATTGGTTGTTCAAATTTTAAATCAAGAATCTAGACTAGTCAAAAGATCATAGTCCTATCTTGATTCAAATTTCTTTTAAACCTTTTCGAATTTAAATAGGATTCACATATTTGAATAAATATTTTCCATAAACATTATCCATATTAATTAATTTAAATCAATGAAATATTTCAAATTTTCTTTCCTCACAAAAACCATACACCTCTTTAATTAGGAAAGAAAAATCTATGAAATAATCTCCATTATTTAAACCAATTAATAATTTAATGTTAGGAATATATTTAAATAATTTTGAAACAAAATTTTCTTTCTCCACCTATCTAAAAACCGTGCATCACAATTAGATTAGGAAAAAAATTTTGTTTTCCAAAATTAAATAATTCAAACACAATCTTATTTCAAATTCAATTTAACCAATCACATGTTGACAAATCATTTGTCTACAAATTTCACATGTCCAATCCTTTCTGGATTGCATGTTAGAGAGTACCATGTCTTGATAGACATTTCTAAATTCCATTTATAATTTACCGATCTCATTAGGAACAAATCCCGAGACGCTTCGTGGAACTATATGAGCTAATAGAGGGACCCGATGGAAATATGTAAAGAGGCTCCTATAATTGTGAAAAATTAATCCCAGATTAATTATCTATCAATTATCAACTTCAAAACTATTCCACTAAAAGTTTGAAGCTGAACTCCTGTTTACATACCGTATTACGAAAGCTCTCTCACGTAGTGCTTCTTCCATGATTTATTCATCGCTTGCTTAATCCCCATATGTTATCCATGATTGAATTAAGGACTTTTTCCGTTTTACCTTTTCAATATTTTAACTTAAAGTTCCATTATTCTCCATTGAACGAACCACCAATTGTAAAACCATACAATTAGTAAACCACCAGAGAACACAAAGTAAACCGATGGCCAAGATCTTGTTATACTATCTTTCAATCCCCGAATAATACCTTTAAGTAGATAACATTTACTATCATTAAGATAGCTATGGATTCCGTATCTATGAATCTTGATTTCTCCATCCATAAGTCATGCACCCAAAACACAAGTATGTTGACCATGAATTAACAGTGTCTCACCTTTAGTGCATCAAAGTACATAAGTCATGGATGCGAACTCAAGTAATCATTTCAGGATTAAGATTAATGCAGGATGATAATCAAAGTATCATTGATTCTTATAAACGGAATTATTAAACCGAATCAATTAACACTTTAGGTCCAGTCCAATGTCATACCTCAATACTGGTATACATTAAAGTTTCTACTCGGAACCTATCCGATGGTCAAGACAAACCATCCCTCCAAGGAAGTAGACAACCTTTACAATCTTATCATGAATAAGATCCCCAAATCTTATTCCGTTGATTACGAACTATTTATTTAGACTGTTATCAAATTACCACGTCTTCTATGCATACCCCGTATACATATGGTAATTCGATATATTACCAACAGCCTAGGAGTATTTTATGTTTGCTCAAAATAATCATACAATCAACAAATGAAAGTAAATAGGACACAACTTATTAAATATGAATAACTTCCTCTTATTAATATCAAAATGTCATATTTACAGAAAATCCTAAGATTTTCTATCCTTAGGGCACCTATAGATCCCAACACTAACTTGGGTTCACTTAAGTCAACTTTCTATTCGTTCACTATGGGCAACCTTGGGCTTGGGCCCAGTCTAGTAACTCGGGTATCTTCCTGGTTACCATTGGTTCTTATATTATTACTAAATATTAAGACAACTTGTTTCCCTTTGTTTGGAAAAACTTATCATTTTATGTCTTTTTTTTTTTGTACAAAAATCCTTGGTTTTCAACTTGTAAAAATCATAACTTTTGAGTAGGATTTGTAAAACTCACTAAGTATTGGAAACTGCCTTTGGAACAGTTTTCCACTACAACTTATCAGTGTATGTGCAGAAATTTCTTTTTCCTGCACTGTTTTAGAAAATCTTGTGCAGGAATTTCCTATTCTCTGCACAGTTTTTGAAATCCAATTTTTATTTAAAAATCTGGGTTGAATCCGAAAAGGTTTTCTTCATGAAAGTTTTAGATCTTGAAAAACCCTACAATTTTCATGTTTTACTCAAGACCCAGTTCTACCTTCAACTTAGTCAGTTTCCATTTGAAACCTGCTGGCCCTGCACACTAGGTCTGGGCAGACCAGTCTCGGTTTTTCATAAAAACAGAGGCCATTGGAGCCTTATTTTGGAAAACTGTTCATGTTGTTCACTAGGAAAAACCTTCCTCTACAATTTTGTAGTTTTAACTTTTTTCAAATTCAGCCTCTAAGGGTCTCAAAATTGACTTTCCAGAAGGCTGCCCAGTTTTATCCGAAAACTGGCAGTTTTGTTGCTTAAGTTAGTTTTACGACCTAATCGCGTAATCTAACTCAATGAACACGCGAGAGCCTAAAATTCAGACATGCAGCATTTTCTAAAGTACCATCCCCTCATTCCTATATCCATACAACATTTTTAACTTATTGGGGACATATCACAAACACTTAGTGAGCATACCACCTTAGCATGAAATTCTAGAACATAAAATCATGCAACTAAACCTATTGCATGCAAGTAAAAGAGTGCGCTTATACTCTTACATTTCAAACATGGAAATACACTTAAATCTTCAAATTTAAGCTCAAATTGAAAAGCTTAGGGGTAAGGGAGATTACCTTAGTTCACACCAAGATTGGTGCTAGGTTTTGGGTTTAAACTCTTTCCCCCTTACTCATCACCATAACCGGCCATCCCCCTCTAATTGAGGTTCCAATATTTTCGGCCATACACATGAAACAACTACACATAAGCTTGATGCTCCAAACTAAATAAAAACTTAAGGGTTAGAGGTTTTACCTTAACTTATCCAAGGATTTGGCAAGCTTGGTTCAAGCTTCACCCTTTTCTTTCCACCACCCACACAATCGGCCTTCCCTCCAAATGGGGTTCCAAAATTTGGCCACTTAAGCTTAAGCCTCACACAAGGTTCGGCCATCACCACCAAGTCCGGTCAACCCTTTTTTTTTTTCACTCCCTAGGGTTCGGTTTTTGTGGGGAAATGAGTGAGAAGAAAATTGGCAAGAGTTTGGCTTGTTTTTCCCAATTTTTGGGTCCAAAATCCGCCCCCTACCTTTATTTGTAGGCTTTTTGAACTTTTCAAAATTGCTAAAAAGTCCTTGAACTAGGATTTATTTATTTTTCTAAAATTACATATTGGTCCTTGAAGCAAAAATATTTGCTAATTAGTCCCTACATGTGGTGGCCGGCTATTTGCTCCCTTGGTGCCCAAGTTTTTGCTTACCTCATCATGATGACATCATCTTGATGACATCATGTGCTTACCTCATGCTACATCATCATATTTTTTAAAAATTACAGTTTTGCCCCTAAAGTCAAAATATTTGCAATTTGACCCTCCAAGTGGCCGGCCATATTGGGTGCAAGGTGGCAAAGATTTTGATTTCTTTCCACCATTTTTCTTTAATCCAAAAATGATGTCATAAATCTAAGATAGGGTGATGTCATCATAAGGCTTGTTTGGCTTTTCTCTTTATTGCAGTCCATTTTTATGCTAACACAGATATTTCTAATACTGTGTTCACTATTACACAGTACAATTCAGTACTGTTATACTGAACTGCAGTCCACAATTTATCTGTATGTAGTTGGACTGTAAAAATTTTTTTCTTATTTCTTAAAGCCATTAGGATTTTGATATCCTATTTAATGTGCTTAATTTTTCTAGGGTGGTCTCATGGCTTATTCTTGCTTATTCGTCCGTAATGACGGTTTTTTCGTAGTATATTTTCCATACTACTTATCGTATTACAGTACCGTCATATTTTTGACTCCTATGGTCAACCTTTGACTTTTTGGTCAAATTTTGACTTTTTCGGTCAAACTTTGACCAATATAAAATCATGAATTTTTGTGATGCCTTTATCACAAAAAGCCCTATGCATGACTAAGTAACTATTTATTGAGTCTCATAATTAATTAAATGAGAACTCAAACATTTACTATATTTAACTCATATTATGAGTTTTATATCATCATACATGATTAAATCTTAAATTTTCCTTATCTCAAAGGAAATCATAAGTCAGAAAAATTCAGGGTATTACATTCATGCAATTAATAGTACAAGTGGGAAATACTAGGGCATCCATTATGGACCACACGTAAGTCTTTTGATTTTTTTTAATTTTATTTTAATTTTTTTGATAAATTGTTTTGAACTATAAAAAGTTGTATCTTGATCTTTAGCATGCATTTGATGAATAGTGTGGATTTAAAATATTTAAGTTAGAGTTGTTTGATTTTTTAAAAACTAGTTAAAATTTTCGTTTATTTTTTCAGAAAAAGACAAAAATGAGTTAAGTTTTTTGAGTTGAAATTATTACTCCAAACACCTCATTAATTAAAAAAAAAAAAAAAAAAATCCCCCCAAAAAGCCAAAAGGGATACAAAAGAATCCTTTTACTGAAAAAACGTCACTTTTAGACGGAAATTACAATGTGAGCATCATGTAAAGTCAGTTTGCAGTAGAAATATATAAACACCCTCTCTAACACAAAAATATCACCAAAAAAAAAAAAAAAAAAAGAAACACACACACACACACACACACACACACAATTCTTCCACTTTATCTCTCAACCACCATAATCAAAATAAAAAATAAACAAAGAAAACTAAAGTGGTATCCCTGTCGCAGCTCCACGAACGGTTATTTAGGAAAAACCTGGACCTAGCTGTGAATATATGTGCGTGTGTGTGTATTTTGCAACAACAGTCATCAAAGGACAAACTTTGTACCTGCTTCCCATGTTATAAATGACATCTAAAGCTATGTTAGTGATGAGCGATAAAAGGCAACCTCTAAACCCCGTAATCTATACCAAATTTTCTACTAGTGATCAACTTAATGTCCGTTTGGTGGATGTTTAAAGATGGTATTTTAAAGGTTGGAGGTAAGTTGAGTTTTGAAAATGTTCGTTTTGTGAAAATGAACTATTTAGAGTGAAAAAAACGTAAAAGCTTAAAAACGTTTTTAGGGAAAAAAAAATTCAATATAACTCTTATTTCGTTTTTTTTTTTTTTTGAAATTCTATATAATTAGAAAGAAAAAAATCATTTCATATGGACTTTAAATAACAAAGTTATAAACTTCGAGTTTACTATAGACATTTTGAAAAAATGAATAATAAAAAGTAGTTTTGAGTTTAAGAAAAAGACATATATATATTTATATATATATATATTTGGAGATGTCCCCCCAAATTCCCAGTTGTGTTTTTTTTTTTTTTTTTTTTTTTTTTTTTAAAAGAAAAGCTTCACCTCTCACGCTCAACATTAATACATATTTGAACGTGTTTTTGGAGCTGTTCTGATTCTATCTATCTTAGTTGGTTAAACGTCATGCTCATAAGAAAACTAAAACGAAAAAAGTAATCAGCAAAAACTTTATTAAAAGAAAAAGAAATATAATTCAGGGGAAAAAAAAAAAAAGAAAAAAGAAAACAGCCTATAGCATAGAGAAAGTGGAAAAAAGAAACCAATGAGAAATCATGACTATTTTTTTACTTTAAAATCTTTTCCTCTACGACCCCTAAGTTGATAAGATGATGTGTTTCTTGGATTACTTCGAAGTTTCTCTGTTCCATTTTTTTCTAAAATGTCGAGCTCCGCCAATGTATCCTAAAAATCAGAAGTTACAATTTTCTTTTCTTTTTTAGTAAGTGTGTGATTGTTAACCATTATAACAATGTTTGCTTCAAGATTTTGATCTTCTAGAGTATTTGTGTCTACACCATCTTTTATGTTTGCCCAAGATTATTTGGTAACATTCCTCTCATTAAGAGTTATAGGATGAAATACTGTATAACTATATTAGAAGGACAAGTAAGTCTGGCCCTCCAAGTTAATACCTTCGGATTATGAAATTAAACTGCCACTTG
Organism: Ficus microcarpa; assembly: GCA_025413485.1. Taxonomy (NCBI): domain Eukaryota; kingdom Viridiplantae; phylum Streptophyta; class Magnoliopsida; order Rosales; family Moraceae; genus Ficus; species Ficus microcarpa. Next base: position 16,790,351 of record CM046381.1, on the reverse strand, counting down.
TTTCTTTTGGATCATTGCTTGGAGTACTGGAGCTATCTCTTCAAGATTTGGTTTAACGTACTTCTTAATAGGAGGAAATTTAACATTTTTTAGGTTAATGATCTAGATCATTTTGAATTTTTTTTTTAACATGTATATACAAAATATAAATGAGAATGTTTTGTAAATGATAATGATTTGGAAATTGTGTTCGATTGTGTTTTAAGAGAGATTCAATTGAGCATAACCAAAAATAATTGTGTTCTGGTATAGTTATGAAGATACCTTGTCGGGTGTAATTTTACTATTTTATCTTAGTTTATTCCTATTTCACTCACTTTATACCAGAACATAATACTAAAATACATTTGATTAGATAATTATTTCTTGTCGTTCCTATTTTCATCCATCTATATGGTTTAAAATCCTGAAACCGACACTAAATTCCACACACACATCCAGTTCCTCTTCGTTTCATCCAGGAGTATAGAATGGTGGGGGTCATATATTTACACACACACTTACATCTATATATATGCTAATTCTTGCATCATGAATTTAGAAATAGTGTTTTATCAATTATGAATTAATATCCTCTTGTATAATATTCTCATTTTTAGAAGACTTTTTTTTTTTTTTTTTAAAGCCTTTCATCTTCCCATCAAGAACTTTGATGCCCTTTGTTATTTGCCTAGCAACTGTCAAGCGACTTGTCATTTGCCATCTGTCTTAAGCAGAAAAACGACAGGGAAAAATGGAAAATGACAAGTGACTTGACATATACTGGGCAAATAATAAATTCATTGGAGCCCCTACATCACAGTTCTTGATGGGAAGATGAAAGAAAAACAGGTAGTCTTCTCAACTTATACAAATTATACATACATACATACATATATATATATATATATATATAGAAAGGAAAGTATAATTTGAGTTAATAATCAACTATCCAAATATTCTTGATTAGTGATAAACGTGCCTTCCTTGAATAGCAATATATAGGCATTTCGCCCAGTCAATTTTGTTAAAATAATAGAAAAGAAAATAATAAAAAATAAAGACGTTCAACAACCAGAGAAAAAAAAAAAAAAATCTTTAGCAACAACGGTCAGCAAAGGACAAACTTTGTCCCTATCTTCCCATGTTATAAATGACATCTAAAGCTATGTTAGTGATGACCGATAAGAGACAATTTTTCAACTAGTGATCAACTTAGCGTCTGTTTGGTGGAATGTTGGAATATTTAAACATGAAATTTTGAAGGTTGGAAATGATTTGAATTTTTAAAATATTCTTTCCTGAAAATAAACTGTTTGTAGTGAAAAAACATAAAAACTTAAATTAATGTTTTAAGAAAAAAAATAATTAATATAGCTCTTGTTTCGTTTTTATCGAAATTATATGCAATTGAAAAAATGATCTTATTTGAACATGAAATAATAAAGTTATAAACTTTTAAAGTTTGAATTTACTATAGACATTTAGAAAAATGAATCGTTAAAAGTAGTTTTTAGTTAAAGAAAAAGAAGAAAAGAAACATTTGGAGATATGTTTAGAGATGTCCCAAAATGCCCCGTTATTCTTTGGCTTTCATTATAGTCTTTTTTTTTTAAGTTTTAAATAGAAAAGCTTCACCTCCACGCTCAACATTAATACATTCTTGAACGTGTTTTTCGAGCTGTTCTTTTTCTGTCTATCTTAGTTGGTTAAACGTCATGCTCATAAAACTTCATTAAAAGAAAAGGTACCATAAAGAGCCCACAAATTCAGAAAAAAAAAAAAAAAAAAAAAAAGAAAAAAAAGAAAACAGCCTAATAGCATATAGAAAGTGGAAAAAAGAAACCAATAAGAAATCATGATTATTTAATTTATTATTTCAATATCTTTTCATCTCCAACCCTTAAGTTGATAAGATGTTGTGTTCTTCTTGAATTACTTCAAAGGTTCTTTGTTCAATTTTTTTTTTCTTAAAATGTCGAGCTCCGCCAACATGTCCTAAAGATCAAAAGTTACAATTTTCATTTCTTTCTTAGTCAGCGTGTGATTGTTAACCATTATAACAATGGTTGCTTTAAGATCTTCTAGAGTAATTAGATCTACATCATCTTTTATATCTCCCTAAGATCATCTGGTAACGTATCACTCATTAAGAATTAGAGGATTAAAAACTGTATAACCATATATATATATATATATATGGAAGTTCTTGCATCATTAATTTAGAAATAGTGTTTTATCAATAATGAATTCATATCCTCTTGTATAAATTCCTAAAATATCTTTGTTCTCTCATATCTTTTTGAACTATATATGGACAAAAACAAACTTGTTAAGAAAAGTGTTTTTTCCTATTTGTCAAGGGTAGTTGAGAAAACATTCTTTGTCAACTCTATTTATATATCTATATAGAGAAGGGTTATATGACACACTTCGCATTTAAAAAATATAATATTTTTTAATGATACTTATTTTTTGTACCAATATCTAAATTATACCACGTAATAAGATCTTAAATAAGAAGTTAAATGTAAATTAACTAGTTGTTATAAAAATGATTTTAAGTTTTTGTGTTTGAAAATAAAATGTACGTTTATAGTTGTAACATTCTAAGAATTTGAGTGTAATATGTAATGTTAATTTTTTAAAATATTCGTAGGATGCGTCTCTTAAACGGTAATCTTATAGGCCCAGGAGATGCAAATATATTTTTTCTACACTTGTATAATTACTAATTTTTTTGGAACTTTTATTACAGTATATTGTGTTTTATATAGTTGTGTTTCATCACACACACGCACACTAAATCTCCTACTCCAATATTTTAAATAGAAACTTTTACACACACACGAAATCTCCTACTACAATATTTTAAATAGAATTTTCTTTTACACACACACGCGAAAATCTCCTACTCCAATATTTTAAATACACATAACTTTTCAATTTCAGGAAAAAAAAAAAAAAAAAAAACTTTACTTTTACACACACACGCGCGAAAGTTTCGTTCTGCAATATTTTAAGTAGACTTTCCTTTTACACGCCACCCTATCATACGAAATCTCCTACTCGAAAGAATTTACTTTTACACACAAATTCTAGTGATGATTTACGATTTGAATGGAGAGTCCGTTTATGCTAACCCACACATATGCAGCACTGATTCCTTCACAAATGTATCGGTTTGGTTCCTTATTTTTATTTCTTCAAAATTTTTTATAACCAAATGTGTACACATTATATTTCTTTCAAGAAATTGTTATAATATAAATCAAAAAGTGTAGCAAGATATTTTGGTCCGATCAACAACCATTTAGTACTCTTTTTATTTTTCCATCTGTTAAATATTATAATTAAAAAAATAAGAAGTTACAAAGAACTTCCAAACAGGGAAAATAAACAGCCGTCAACGTGAAAACAAAGCCAAACGCCTAACAATAAAATATAATGAAAACAGGAAGGTAGTTTCACGAAACCCTTTTCTTCTTGGAAATAGGCTTCAAATTTGACTCGTTAAAAATTTTCTAGCAAAAATCTAGGAATAAGATCAAAAACCTTCCAAGTAAAATCCAATGGGAAAAATCAAACATCGAAAAAGAGTACTCAATATTGGGTAATTAAAAGAAAAATCTTAAAACTCTGAAACCAGTAATAGTTACCCAAATGGAAAAATGCACTTTTGAAGTTAAATTATTAGCAAGGATGGAAATATCTATACGGAAATATCAGTACTTAAATTTTATAGAAATATTGGCGGAAATGTCGATATCGGTGGAAATTGATGCACAAAATACAAAAATTCATTGATAATACTAATTTTTTTTTATATAAAACTTTATAAAACTCTAAAATAGTTAATAATAAACAAATTCAATGAAACTCTCAATTAAAATACTAGTATATGATAAATTTTCATGGTAAGAAGTTATCATAATACAACAAATGATAAGTATACATTCACCAATGAAGTAAAACAATTAAGAAACAACATAATATTAGTATCTTTATATTCATATTTCACACATAATGAGAAAATATTAATATTAGAAGTAACTTTTAGGAAATTTAAAATTATCGCAATACTTTATTAGTATAAACAATATTGATACCAATATATGACAATTGAGTTTTTTTTTTAATAATAATTTTGGACATGATATATGTGTAACGCCCCGACCACCCACATAGGGCCGACCACGCGAATGGGGGACCGTTACATACTTACATTACTTGCTTAACTTAACTTAACTTAACTTAATTTCTAAATCTAATACTTAGACTAATCGGGAAAATTTCAGAATAATTTTTTTTTCTTTTTCTTTTTGAACTTCATTTTTAAAATCGTAATTTGAAAAACATTACATACATACATAACGTAACTTGATACTTAAACATACTTGAAAAACTTCATAATCAAAGATTTGCGGAAAATATACGTAGTGGTATTCCACACTGCCCTTCACTTGCTGCATCATCTCTATAGCCCACCAAGTAAAGCTGCAGGCCTTTTATCTTTACCTGCAGTATGAAATATATCTGATGAGTTTTCGCTCAACAAGTACAAACTTTAATCTTACAAAAACATTTTAATATTACAAGACATAAGCATGAACCAATTACGTTCAATTTTGTGTCTTTTATGGTTGGTTATTATCTTGAACTTCAATAACCCTCCACCTGATAGGAGGTTAAAACGACACTTTACTTGTGTGATTCTTACCATGTAGTTTAATATTAGTGAGCATACCTTATGATGTCATTATATCATATCATAACTTTACACTTCATTCATAACATGGCATTACGTAAAAACATGGCATTTAAACTTAGTACTTTTCAAACATAGCATTTTTGCAGATATAGCACTTTTGTAAACATGATATTCAAACATGGCATTTAAACATGACATTTAAACATGACATTTAAACCTGGCGTTCAAACATGGCATTATGTAGAACATAGCACAAAACATGTTATAGCATATTTGAAAATAGAATACTATTTCCATACCACATGTGATATTTGTACTTACCTGAGGTCCTATGCTCTTGACTTATTGTTCCTCGTGATATATCAACAGGTTCCTATTCCTGTTTCAATCAAGGTGTAAGATAAGGTTATCTTATCTTACCATAAATCATTACATATGATGTTGGTATCTTAACCAACTTCCATGAATAACCCTAGTTATATGTCCCCCTATATCATCTCATGCTAAACTTGTTTGGTTACGTTCTTTTCTTGTCCTTGGGCTTATGTCTTACTTTTTCTTGATCCGTCATCTATTGGGTTATTATTAATAACCATATGTCTTAGACCATTTTATTAATCTTGGCATCTTTTAGGGTTATATTGGATAGCTCTTAAGGTCAAACGTGGTCAAACTTTTGGTCAACCAAAGTCAACATCTGGTCAACTGAGGTCAACCCCTTTGGTTCAAATTTTGGGCTTTGAGCTTAGCCAGTAACTTAGATATAACTTCCAGTTACTGTAGATGCTGGTTTACTACAGTCAAAAATTTAACAGAGATTAGTGAGATTGAACGGATTAAATAATAGATTGGGCCCCTGATAACCGTTGATGAAACTCATAAAGCAGACCAAAGAATTGAAATATTTATATCACAAAAATATAATGAAAGTAAACACTTGAATCTGAAATGAACAAGAAATAAATGAACACCAAGATTTATAGAGGTTCGTCAAATGAATGTGCTACGTCCTCTGAGAGAGTAATTTCGTATTTATGAAGGTTCAATACAAAGATGATTTCTGGAGATCTTTCGACAGAGTGACAGTAAGTTTTTAGGCAAAAGATTTTCGATCCCTTCTGAAGGGGGGTCTTCCTCTATATATAGAAGAAGAAGCCAGGTCTGAATCCGAATTTTTAGTGAACGGTTATTGTTCCTGCCTACTAGGACACGTGTCAGAAGATTAGTCGTGCAGTTAATTAGACAGTTATCAGATAAAATCGTGGGCTCAGCGGTTGAAATGTGATACTCAGATTGTCAGTTATTGTAAATAATCTGACATGTCATCGATGATCATGAGTTTAACGATTAAGGGGTATTTCGCTTGAAAAGCCTTTCGTAAGGTCGAACGACTAACGATGGACAAAGCGTGAACGTTCGATGCATGATTCATGTGTCATCCATCATTCGTAGTACATTTAACATTCGTATGATCAATCTAGTTCGACGTTCGATCATATATCATAACTTAAACTATATCAAAGGCAGATTGGGTCCGGCCCAATTAATCGAACAATGGATGGATAATGAGGAGCCAGTCTACAACTTGGGCATGGTCCAAATATATTTCATTGAGAATTGAACATCTGTTTAATGTACGTCCAGAGATAACGGCATAGTGGGAAGACGAAGTCTAACCCCAACAGTTACCATTCGTAATCGACTTGCTTGCTAAATCTTAGCTTTAAAATTCTAATTTTTCCTTAACTTGGAAAGTTTTGGGTGAATAAGTCCTAAAAACTCTTTTCTTAACTTGTAAAAATTCATTTTCCTAAAACGGGGCTTTATAAAATCTTTAAGGGCTGAAAACTGCCATTGGAACAGTTTCCATAGTCAAAACAGTGGTTTTGAGAAGAAAAACAATTTTTCCGAACTAGTTTTAGAAAATCCTGTGTAGGAATTTTCTGTTCACTGCACAGTCTTTGGAAAACAGTGTCATTTTAAAGATCCAATCCAAATTTGAAAAACTTGTCTTCACGAAAGTTCTAGCTCTCAAAAAATCCTAAAACTTTTGTGTTTTACAAAAAATCCAGTTCTACCTATATCTTTGTCAGTTTTTGTTTAAATCTCGCTGGTCGTGTAAACTAGGTCTAGGCAGACCAGTCTCGGTTTTCTGTAAAAACGGAGGCCATTGGAGCCTTATTTTAGAAATTTGTCTACGCTGTCCTCTAGGAAAACTCGTTCTGTACAACTTTCATGTTTTACGTTTCACCCGGTTCGGCCTCTAAAGGTCTTAAATTTACACTTTCCCGAAACTGGCCAGTTTCGAATCTGAATTGGCAGTTTCGGTTCTTAAGTCCGATTTACGTCCTAATTCGTGGATTCTATCTCGACCGACCATTTCGGGAGCTTACATAACAATCATGCAGCGTTTCTATCATCCCATACATTCAAACATGCTATCCCAATGTACCCATGCAGCCCCCAAAACCGACTGCCCCAATCCCTTGGGCTGCATGATTTCTAACTTAACATCATATTCAAGCATGCACCATCACATTCACCCTTAAGCTAGCAGCCTAGCATACACTGCCTAGGGCAGATTTTGACCAAAATCAGGCGACATATAACCAATTAAACATTGAGCATGCAAATCATAAAAATTTAAAGCATGCAAACTTAAAAGATCAACCACCCTTAACCTAATCAAGCATATCCTACATATGTCTAAACTTGGGCAATAAATAAGATGAGCTTATGCACTTACATCCAAGCTTGAAATACACTTTAAATCTCCAATTTAAAGCTCAAAATTAAAAGCTTAAAGTTAAGGGAAATTACCTTAGCTAACCCTAGAAATGGGTTAGGGTTTGGGATCCAAGGATTTCTCCTTCCTCCTTGTCCCCTTGCTCTCGGTTTTCCGTTCCAAATGGGTACCAAAATTTTTGTCTCACTTATGGGTTGGTTCTAGCAATATTCGGCCACTCCCCACACTCTCCCTTTTCACCTTTCCTTTCCCCTTTCTTACTCTTCCCACATTCGGCCACTAGGCCAAAAATGGGTTCTAAAATTTTTCCAACTTTTTCCTCTTGGTTCTAGCTCAAATCCGAACTCTCCCCTTGGGGTTTTCCTCTAAATTTTTCAGCTTTTCTCTTCCTTTTCTTCTTCTCCTACAATCGGCTTCTCACCCCAAAAATGGGTATCCATTTTTTTTTCTTCCTTTTTGGTTCTTGGGTTTCTACAGAAAAAGTATGGAAATTCATTTTGGCATGGTTTTGGTATGTTTTTCCAATTTTTTTCTGTTGAAAAACCGCCCCCTTTCAGCCCTATTTATAGCTGAAAATTAATTAATTTTTGGATTTATTTTTATTCCAAAAATTACATTTTGACCACAAAAGTGAAAATATTTACAAAAACACCACCACAAGTGTCACTTGGCCGGCCATCCCCTTGTTCTCCAAGCAAATGACATCATTTTGATGACATCATGTGCTTACCTCATGCTTACATCACCTAATTTCCAAAAATTACATTTTGGCCCCAAATGACAAAATGTTGGCATTTTTATCCCTTAGGTGGCCGGCCATTAACTCGTCCACCAAGGCTTGCTTATCTCATCATGGTGACATCATGTTGATGACATCACTATACTTACATCATCAAATTTCTAAAATTTACACTGTTGCCCAAATGGCAAAATCTTTACATTTTTGCCCCTGAGGTGACCGGCCACCTCAACCATTTTTCTAGAAAATTTCAAAATTCTTTCCATGCGAATTTAATCATTTATGATGTCATAAATCTATGGTGAGGTGATATCATTCTCCAGAGCCTCGTTTGGCTTTTTCCTTAAAACGCAGTCCACTTTTATACTACACAGATATTTTTAATACTGTTATCCACTAATAACAGTATTTTTATACTGCACTGTAGTCTAAAATTTATCTGTGTAAAAACGGACTGTAAAAATTTTTCCTTATTTCTTCGAACCCTTTTTGCCCTTGACCCTAACTTGGTGTGTTTGATTTTTCTAGGGTGGTCTCATAGCTTAGTCTTGCTATCTTGTCTCTAATGACAGTTTTTCACAGTATATTTTTCATACTGCTTATCAAATAACTATACTGTCATGCCTTTAACCTCTCGGGTCAACCTTTGACTTTTTGGTCAAACTTTGACTTTTTCGGTCAAACGTTGACCAACATAAAATCTTAAAATTTTGTGATGCCTTTATCACAAAAAGCCCTATACATGACTAAACAACTATTTATCGAGTCTCATAATTAATTAAATGAGAACTCAAATATTTACTGATAAAATTATGAATTTCATGTTGGTGTTCATAATTTTCATGAAATATCACGTAAATGCATAATACGGACTTCAATTTCTTCAATTGTAAGTCCGTAGAAATTTCGGGGTATTACATCCTACCCTACTTAAAATATTTTCGTCCTCGAAAATTCTGATAATCCTAAGTGGCTTTTCCTAAAGTCCACCATAAATCCATAATGGTCTGTTCATGTTCCAATTTTTAATACTTTAATGGAACCATGTTTTCTTATACAGAACCATAATCTTACTTCTATTTCATCTTAGTTCATACCTCATATCCTCGTACTTTCACGCTTTCATGCTTACTTTCGTCCTTCTTTCATTCTTCATACATACTTTCATCATGCTTTCATACCCTATCATCATACTTTCGTATCTTCATCATTTCATCTTACTTATCATCATACTTTCATTTTTTTTACATATTGCATCACAAGAATTATCTTTATAAAATTACTTAGCAAGTATATCATACAACTTGCTATATTTGAAAAGCATATTATATTATATAGCTTTTCCATACTTGAAAAATGTATCGTATCTTTATAATTAAGATACTTCTTTTTAACTTTAATTGAGGGCCCAGCGAATATATCATATCGAAAATATTTTTCTTTTAATTTAGCTAAAGCTGAGGACCCTCTAGTACAATGTTAACCTTATGCTATTAGAACCATTTTCTTTTCATGGTGGCCCCTATCTTAGAATTTTATTCCTCAAGGATTTGGCCCCTTATATAACATGATGGTCCCTTTCTTGGAATTTTATTCCTCAAGGATTACCATATATAACATGATGTCCCCTTTCTTGGAGTTTTATTCCTTAAGGATTACCATATATAACATAATGGTCCTTTTCTTGGAATTTTTATTCCTCAAGGATTCGGCCCTTTACATAACATGACATGACTTGGTTCTAATAAGCATAAGATCAGACACTATACATGAAAATAACTTCTTTGAATCTTTTCCATATTATTCATGGAAAATAATAATAAATAATATTATTGAAAACATTTTACTTGTTCGAGTGATGCAATAGAAAACATACTACTAGCTACTTGTTAGCTAGTAGAAACTTTTCTTTTTGCCTTTAGTATTCATTTAAAGCATAAAGGCATAATTTGAGCTCTAGGGAATATCTAAAACTTCCCATCATCATATAATTTCTATTACTTAAAAGGTTGCTGTCAATCTCAACCTTATTAACTTCATCATCATTCTTATGATATACCAAATTCTTGTTGGTAACATCTAACTCATATTGGCACATGCCTATTTGCTATTCCCAAATTAAGGCATTATCCATCTTTTCCCCATATCTACTATTATTCTTATGGGCAAAATTTCTAAAATCATGAAACTTAACTTTCATGGTGTCAATCTAACTCCTAAAAAGAAAAAGTTCCTTGTCATCACTACCTGAAGTAAGGTGATAGGCTCTATGCTTTTAAAGCCTATTTCTTTCTTCTGGCTATTTTAGCAATCATAACTTAGCTTCTATAATTGCAAGATTAGACTCTTGCAAAACTTTGGTTCGTTCGTATGCACGGCGAACCATCTTCTATTTCTAGCTTCTAATTCTTCACATTTCTATACCCATCCTTTCATCCATATCTTATCATGTTCTTTCCTGGGAATACCATAACTCATCATGATCTTCTTTACATCATCATCATTATCATTATTAGCTTGCCCCTTTACATACCCATCATGGTAGTTTCTAGGGTCATGGAAATACATATGTATATCATATGTGATCCCATGAAATCAAAAATATTATGGGTATCATTCCCCATGAAACATTAATGAGATAAACTCATTATTTAAACAAGATCTTAAATAATTTAACTTACTTGGGCCGTTGCGGAGACGATGTGAAGCGAAATGAAGTAGGCTGGCAGGATACCGCTCTGATACCACCTTTGTAACGCCCCGACCACCCACGTAGGGCCGACCACGCGAATGGGGGGCCGTTACATTACTTGCTTGACTTAACTTAACTTAATTTCCAAATCTAATAATTAGACTAATCGGGAAAAATTTCAGAATAATTTTTTTTTCTTTTTCTTTTTGAACTTCATTTTTAAAATCGTAATTTGAAAAACATTACATACATACATAACGTAACTTGATACTTAAACATACTTGAAAAACTTCATAATCAAAGATTTGCGGAAAATATACGTAGTGGTATCCCACACCGCCCTTCACTTGCTACATCGTCTCCATAGCCCACCAAGTAAAACTGTAGGCCTATTATCTTTACTTGCAGTACGGAATATATCTGATGAGCTTTCGTTCAGCAAGTACAAACTTTAATCTCACAAAAACATTTTAATATTATAAGACATAAGCATGAACCAATTACGTTCAATTATGTGTCTTTTATGGTTGGTTATTATCTTGAACTTCAATAACCCTCCACCTGATGGGAGGTTGAAACGACACTTTACTTGTGTGATTCTTACCATGTGGTTTAATATTAGTGAGCATATCTCATGATGTCACTATATCATATCATAACTTTTCACTTCATTCATAACATGGTATTACGTAAAAACATGGCATTTAAACTTAGTACTTTTTCAAACATAGCATTTTTGCAGATATAGCATTTTTGTAAACATGACATTCAAACATGGCATTTAAACCTGACATTTAAACATGGCATTTAAACCTGACATTTAAACATGGCATTACGTAGAACATAGCACAAAATATGTTATAGCATATTTGAAAATATAATACTATTTCCATACTACAGGTGAGGTTTGTACTTACCTGAGGTCCTACGTTCTGGAGTTATTGTTCCTCGTGATATATCAACAGGTTCCTATTCCTGTTTCAATCAAGGTGTAAGATAAGGTTATCTTATCTTACCATAAATCATTACATTTGATATTGGTATCTTAACCAACTTCCATGAATAACCCTAGTCATATGTCCCCCCTATATCATCTCATGCTAAACTTGTTTGGTTACTTTCTTTTCTTGTCCTTGGGCTTATATCTTACTTTTTCTTGATCCATAATCTATTGGGTTATTATTAATAACCCTATGTCTTAGCTCATTTTATTAATCTTGGTATCCTTTAGGGTTATATTGGATAGCCCTTAACGTCAAACGTGGTCAAACTTTTGATCAACCAAAGTCAACACTTGGTCAACTGAGGTCACCCCCTTTGGGTCAAACTTTGGGCTTTGAGCTTAGCCCAGTAACTTGGATATAACTTCCGGTTACCATTCGTAATCGACTTGCTTGCTAAATTTTAGCTTTAAAAATCTCATTTTTCTTTAACTTGGAAAGTTTTGGGTGAATAAGTCCCAAAAACTCTTTTCTTAACATGTAAAAATTCATTTTCTTAAAACGGGGCTTCATAAAATCATTAAGGGCTGAAAACTGCCATTGAAACAGTTTCCATAGTCAAAACAGTGGTTTTGAGAAGAAAAACAGTTTTTCCGAACTAGTTTTAGAAAATCCTGTGCAGGAATTTTCTATTCACTGCACAGTCTTTGGAAAACAGTGTCAGTTTAAAGATCCAATCCGAATTTGAAAAACTTGTCTTCACAAGAGTTCTAGCTCTCGAAAAATCCTAAAACTTTTGTGTTTTACGAAAAATCCAGTTCTGCCTATATCTTTGTCAATTTTCGTTTGAATCTCGCTGGTCGTGTAAACTAGGTCTGGGCAGACCAGTCTCGGTTTTCTATAAAAACGGAGGGCATTAGAGTCTTATTTTAGAAATATGTTAGTGTTGTCTTCTAGGAAAACTCGTTCCGAACAACTTTCATGTTTTATGTTTCACCCAGTTCGACCTCTAAGGGTCTTAAATTTCCACTTTCCCGAAACTGGCCAGTTTCGAATCCGAATTGGCAGTTTCGGTTCTTAAGTCTGGTTTACGTCCTAATTCGTGGATTCTATTTCGACCGACCACTTCGGAAGCTTACAAAACAATCATGTAGTGTTTCTATCATCCTATACATTCAAACATGCTATCCCAACGTACCCATGCAGCCCCCAAAACCGACTGCCCCAATCCCTTGGGCTGCATGGTTTCTAACTTAGCATCACATTCAAGCATGCACCATCATATTCACCCCTAAGCTAGCAGCCTAGCATACACTGCCTAGGGCAGATTTTAACCAAAATCAGGGGACATATAACCAATTAAACATTGAGTATGCAAATCATAAAAATTTAAAGCATGCAAACTTAAAAGATTAACCACCCTTAACCTAATCAAGCATATCCTACATATGTCTCAACTTGGGCAATAAATAAGATGAGTTTATGTTCTTACATCCAAGCTTGAAATACACTTTAAATCTCCAATTTAAAGCTCAAAATGAAAAGCTTAAGGCTAAGGGAAATTACCTTAGCTAACCCTAGAAATGGGTTAGGGTTTGGGATCCAAGGATTTCTCCTTCCTCCTTGTCCCTTTGCTCTCGGTTTTCCCTTCCAAATGGGCACCAAATTTTTTGTCTCACTTATGGGTTGGTTCTAGCAATATTCGGCCACTCCCCACACTCTCCCTCTTCATCTTTCCTTTCCCCTTTCTTGCTCTTCCCACATTCAGCCACTAGGCCAAAAATGGGTTCTAAAATTTTTCCAACTTTTTCCTCTTGGTTCTAGCTCAAATCCGAACTTTCCCCTTGGGTTTTTCCTCTAAATTTTTCAGTTTTTCTCTTCCTTTTCTTCTTCTCCTACAGTCGGCTTCTTACCCCAAAAATGGGTATCCATTTTTTTTTTTCCTTCCTTTTTGGTTCTTGGGTTTTGGGTTTTTAGAGAAAAAGTGTGGAAATTCATTTTGGCATGGTTTTGGTATGTTTTTCCAATTTTTTTTTTTGCTGAAAAACCGTCCCCCTTCACCCCTATTTATAGCTGAAAATTAAATAATTTTTACACCCACGTAGGGCCGACCACGCGAATGGGAGACCGTTACATTACTTACTTAACATAAACCTTAGTCTTAAATACTTAACTTTGTAGAAAATTTCAGAATAAATTTTTTTTTTCTTTTAAAACTTGAAACTTCATCCTAAAATCATAACTTGAAAACATTACATACATAGCGTAACATGATACTTGAACATATATGCAAAACTTCATAATTAAAATAGTTTGCGAAAAATATACGTAGTGGTATCCCATACCGCCCTTCACTTGCTGCATCGTCTCCATAGTCCACTAGGTGAATCTGTAGGCCTTTTATCTTTACCTACAATATGGAATATATCTGATGAGCTTTCGTCTAGTAAACACAAATATTATCTCACAAAATATTTAACATCACAAACATCATATAATATACATATGCATGAATCATTTATGTTCATTTATGAGTATTTTATGATCAGTTATTAACTTGAACTTATTATCTTTCTTTAACATGTGGGCCCCTTGTGTACGTACTAGATGCGCGCTCTCCAGATAAAGTTAGGGTTTGTAAGGTCCATAACAGTTCTGGGAATCATTGAACTTGAACATGAATAGTCCTCTATATTTGGGAGGTTGGTACGACACTTTACTTGTGTGTTCTTATCATGTGGTTTAACATTAATGAGCATGCCTCATGATGTCACTATATCACATCATAACTTACACTTCATTCATTACATGGCATGTCTTAAAACATGAAATTTTTACAATCATAGCACTTTTGCAAGCATAACATTTTTGCAAATATAGCACAAAACATGTTATAGTATATTTGAAAATAGATTACTATCTTCCATACTGCAGGTGAGGTTTGTACTTACCTGAGGTCTTATGGGTTTTCAGTTTCTAGAGAGAAAATTGTGAGAAATCATTTTGGCATGGTTTTGGTATGTTTTTCCAATTTTTTTCTGTTGAAAAACCGCCCCCTTTCAGCCCTATTTATAGCTGAAAATTAATTAATTTTTGGATTTATTTTTATTCCAAAAATTACATTTTGATCCCAAAAGTGAAAATATTTGCAAAAACACCCCTACAAGTGTCACTTGGCCGGCCATCCCCTTGTTCTCCAAGCAAATGACATCATCTTGATGACATCATGTGCTTACCTCATGCTTACATCACCTAATTTCTAAAAATTATATTTTGGCCCCAAATGATAAAATCTTGGCATTTTTGCCCCCTAGGTGGCCAGCTATTAACTTGTCCACCAAGGCTTGCTTATCTTATCATGGTGACATCATCTTGATGATATCACTATGCTTACATTATCAAATTTTCAAAATTTACACTTTTGTCCCAAATGGCAAAATCTTTACATTTTTGCCCCTTAGGTGACCAGCCACCTCACCCATTTTTCTAGAGAATTCCAAAATTCTTTCCATGC
This sequence comes from Ficus microcarpa, assembly GCA_025413485.1. Classification (NCBI taxonomy): domain Eukaryota; kingdom Viridiplantae; phylum Streptophyta; class Magnoliopsida; order Rosales; family Moraceae; genus Ficus; species Ficus microcarpa. The sequence continues at coordinate 16,775,029 of CM046381.1, read as the reverse complement.
AAATTTAATCATTTATGATGTTATAAATCTATGGTGAGGTGATATCATCTTCTAGAGCTTCGTTTGGCTTTTTCCTTAAAACGCAGTCCACTTTTATACTACACAGATATTTTTAATACTGTTATCCACTAATAACAGTATTTTTATACTGCACTGCAGTCCAAACTTTATCTGTGTAAAAATAGACTGTAAAAATTTTTCCTTATTTCTTCGAACCCTTTTTGCCCTTGACCCTAACTTGGCGTGCTTGATTTTTCTAGAGTGGTCTCATAGCTTAGTCTTGCTATCTTGTCTCTAATGACAGTTTTTCACTTTTGATCAAATTTTGACTTTTTTGGTCAAACTTTGACCAACATAAAATCATAAATTTTTGTGATGCCTTTATCACAAAAAGCCCTATACATGGCTAAACAACTATTTATCGAGTCTCATAATTAATTAAATGAGAACTCAAATATTTACTGATAAAATTATGAATTTCACGTTGATATTTATAATTTTCATGAAATATCACATAAATGTATAATACGGACTTCAATTTCTTCAATTGTAAGTCCGTAGAAATTTCGGGGTATTACAATATGTCTGTCTCTCAATCTCTACTAACCATCTCTTCATCATATAAAAGCAATTGTAGGTGGATTGAAAAATTCATAAATTTTACTATATTAAAAGCCAAAATAAAATAGATATTAAAATTTGTATTTTACGGATATATTTTTTAATATTTCTACCAAAATTTTCATCGATTTCTATGATATTTTATCATTTACTACTACACCTTTTACGGAAATCAAAATTTCCGTAAAAAAAAATTTGATATTTCCCAAAATTGAAAATTTCACAAATATTATGCGTAAAGATACTACACCTTTATTTCTATGTTGACACTTCCAAAATACGAAAATCTCTGTCCAAATATTGATGAAGATGTCTATTTTTCAATCTTTTCTTTTCAACTACTAAATGCCCTCCCCACAAATAAAGACGTGGAGTCACACTAGGGCCTCCATTGTGTTCCGCAAGTGATTCTTTTAACCTTTTTTTTTCTTTTTTCTTTTTTTAACATATCACATGAGGGAAAAGGTAATGACATTAAAGTTAGGTACTACCATGTATCTTTAGAAATGTGCTATATATATAATGGCCTGGAAATAGAAGTATATCAAGCAAAGCAAGAAGTAGCAAATCAAGAAAGAAATTCTGCATTGCTTCTACACCTGGAATCCTCACTGATTGGCCTTGGAAGCCTCTAGGAAACTTTAAGGTTTCATTTTCGCTACATCCTCTCTCTCCACTCTTCTCTCTCTAAATCTCTCTCTTCTAGTATTCTATACACATACATATATATATATATATGTACATAAATTTTACCATAAAGAGTAAGAATGTGGGAAGGTAAGCAGTTTAGTTACATATAGTACTTACAGTTTGTTAACAAAAAGAAATGAATACACTCAGATCTCGAACTTGAGAGTTCTTACCTAAACTTATTCCATTTCAGCCGTTGACTCTAACAATAGATTATAAAAAAGAAAACGGTTATACAGAGATACATTTTACTTTCATCTTCATATTAATGTTGTTAATTCGCTAACATTATAGTTTTGTTGTGGGATTGCCATTGCAGTACGTGATCTTGGTTCCTTGGATAATAAAGAGCGCACACTCATTTTTGTTCAAGGATGGAGAAGAGAGAAATCTTACTTACTTTCTTGTTTTCCCGTTTATGCTGTGGAGAATGCTTCACAACCAGATCTGGATCACTCTCTCTCGTTATCTTTGCGCCCGAGGCAATCACCGAATTCTAGACAAGGGTATTGAATTTGATCAAGTTGACAGGGAAAGAAATTGGTTAGTACCAAAGAAAATATACAAATCATATTGACTTACATAATTTTACAGTAACACTAATTTTTATCATTCTTTTCCAAATCTAGTTTTTGAAGTTTGAGGTTTTAATGTGATGTCTCTCTTGTTGTTTAGTGCTCTAATTTGGATCATAATTTAAAATTCAATTTTTATCTTTTTTTTGATATGTCAATCTCAGTTTTACTACTATATACAAGTCAAAATGAGATGATTAAAAAAAAAATTTAAATAGAATTTCGAGACGGACGAAAAAAGCTCCATATAGATATTTTTTTTCAAACACATTTCAAATTTTTTCACTTTTTAACTCTAGTAATTCAAATATCTCACTAAACGCACAATTTAATTCAAACCTAATACTACAATCCAAAACTTAGCACCAAATCCAAATCAGTTATTTTCAATCCTTTCTGTTAGGAAGTTTCATGTTTTGTTTAGGTTCTTCGTTTGGTAGCTAGCCTTCGGTCAGAACATTTATTTCTCGCACTGACTTTTCTTTTATATGTACTGTTGAGTGTGGAATTTGGCAGAAGATAAGATGGTTATTAGTGAGTCCCAACCTAATTAGAACGTGCTGATTTTTCATTATACAAGTTATTCCTTCTTGGCGTCTACATTGAAAAACAAATAAGTTTCTCTCTCTCTCTCTTTATTTGACAGGGATGACCAAATATTGTTAAATGCAATCGCGTTCTACATATTTGGCGATCTAATGCCAGAAAAATCAAAGCTGCCAATTTGGAGGACGGATGGTGTAATTATAACAATAATTCTACATTGTAGTGCAGTAGAGTTTCTTTACTATTGGCTTCATAGAGCACTTCACCACCATTTCCTCTACTCACGCTACCATTCCCATCACCATTCCTCCATTGTCACTGAGCCCATTTCTGGTGAGCTTGACCTGCTAAATTCTTCATATATATTGTGTTTTAAAAAAGTAGCCCCTTTTTTAGTTTTTCGTAAAAAAATTAGAGAGAAATTAAACACGTTTTAATCACATGAGCTTTAATTGTAGGTAAATTCGTGATTAAACATTTCTCAATTGTAGCTCTAATTGTTTTTTTTTTATATTTGTGTTTCATCACGAAGGCATGCCTATTTATTTTGTCTGTATATTGCGTTGTGTTTACAAATAATTTATATAATAGTTAATTCTCAATAATTTTCTGAACTAGATTGTCACCATCCAAAGAATTTATCACATACTAAATCCGCTACTCAACCATATGTTAGTGAAAGAAGTAAATATCAGTTTTCAAAAAATATTTCGAGTAATAGCAGGTTTTAAAATATTTCGAGTAAATAATAAATTTGTCAAGTAAATGATTTATTTGTGTCCTTTAAATATAACATTTACATATTAAATATGCTATTTATCTAGTAAATTTTCCATTTACCTTGAAAATTTTTTATATACTTCAAATATTTTAAAACCTTACAATTTATTTCAACTATTTTTGTAAAAATGCAATTTATTATAATTTTCCTAAAAAAAAAAAAAACACTAATCCGCTAATTTCTGATAGTAATCGGTAGTAAAATATTGAGATAAGAGTGAAAATATATAATTTACTTTTAATGTCATTTGAAATTATACTGTTTTTCATTTTCCTAAAATTTTAAACACAATTAATGACACGGTGTTTTTTGTTCTGTATTTTTCTATTGCAGCTGTGATTCATCCATTCGCGGAGCTCGTTGCATACTTTATTCTCTTTGCAATTCCTTTATTGACAACAGTGCTTACCAGAACTGCGTCCATGGCATCGGTTTCTGGTTACGTCATTTATGTAGACTTCATGAACAATTTAGGTCATTGTAATTTTGAGCTAATTCCCAAATGGCTCTTTTCCATGTTACCCCCTCTCAAGTACTTTATGTATACGCCCTCGTAAGCCCCTTAGCCCTATACTTTCAAATATATATATATATATATATATGCAAATATATTATTATATTTAACGTATTACACTCATATATAACTTTTGTACATTATACTGCAGGTTTCACTCATTGCATCATACTCAATTCCGAACTAATTACTCTTTATTTATGCCACTCTATGACTACATATATGATACGATGGATAAATCTTCAGATTCTCTATATGAATTGTCACTCAAAAGAGGAAATGAATCACCAAATGTCGTGTATCTGGTGCATCTAATGACGCCGAGGTCTCTTTACCATCTAGAACTAGGGTTTGCTGGTTTGGCCTCCAAGCCCTACGTCTCAGAATGGTACTTATGGTTAATGTGGCCAGTGACGACATTTCTGTCAATGATGTTATCTTGGATATATGGTCATCATTTCGTGGTCGAGAGGAATCAATTTGATAAGTTAAGCTTACAAACTTGGGCTATACCAAAATACAAAACACAAGTAAGTTTTATTTTCTAAACCCTAGACTTAAAAGCTTTAATTACAAATAATGATATACACTGATATAAAAATTGGTTATTTCGTGATAACTTTTAACCAAACTTTTTTCTTTTTTTGGTTTTTTAACCAAAGCTTTTTTGTGTTAATACTGAATGCTTCATTTAGTCTCAGCTCGACACAACTAATTATTGATGACACGATAATTTATTTATTTATTCATTTTTACTAAAATTTTCTGTGACAGATATATGTCTTTATTTCCTATTATTTTATTTTATTTTATTTTTGTACATGATCCCTACTTGCAGTTATTTATTTTTTCACGTGCATCTTTCAGTATTTGCAACTGAAAAATTCATCTATCGACCGTTTGATTGAGGAAGCTGTACTTGATGCAGAGGAGAACAATGTTGAAGTCTTAAGTCTGGGTCTTTTGAATCAGGCGAGTTTTAGTTCTATCCCAACTAAATTGATACCCATAAAGATGCTCCAAAGTCAAAGGTTTGAATCTTACATATTAATTGCAACACTGGATTTTCATGTCAAATTAGTCTGTGAGAAACTACCATTATTGATTATATGCACTCTTTTTTCTTTTCTCTGATTTTTCCATTGGATTCTATTAGTAGAAGATTATTTATTTTTTTGGAAAGGCTCTTTCGTTATATCATTTTTATTCCGGTTATTTTCGATTGCCTTTCTTATTGCTAAATTCAGTTTCATGTAAAATTTTCAGAGCGAGGAAATGAATGCATATGGTGAGGTTTATGTCAAAAGGCATCCGGAGTTAAAGATGAAGATTGTTGATGGGAGTAGCCTTGCAACGGCTCTAGTACTAAACACCATTCCAAAAGGGACAACCCAAGTGCTTCTCAGAGGCAAACTTACCAAGGTTGCTTATGCCATTGTTTCCTCTTTGTGCCAGGAAGGTGTCCAGGTACATATCTTGTACCATGAAACATATTTACATAGCACAAATCGAAATTTTATTTTATTTTAAACACGTTTTTTTTTTTTTTTTTGTGTGATTAATTGATATTTCAGGTATCAACACTGCACGTGGATGAGTATGGGAAACTTGTCAAATCTTTAACCAATGTCAAGTCTGCGAGTAGGAATTTGCTTCTCTTAAATTGTTACTCACAAAAGGTAATTAGTATACTCGTTTGAATCATATGTTGCATTTAAATATTCATTTAAATTGAATATTTGTTTTCAAATAATTGCATATTCGAGTTCAAATGTGTATTTGCATAGTTTTTGTTAGAGGTAACTGTTGAATTATGTAACATAGAAAAATGAGTGTGGTATAAATTTTTTAAAGTAAAAAATTTAGATTTGAATTTGAGTTGAATTATTGTGATATAGTGAAAATACTTCGATGCACTTGAATGTTTGACATTTATAACACACTATGTTAGACTTAAACAATAAGTATGAGAGATGGTTATCCAATAAACGGATTTTCTCCGTATGTTTGATTGCATTTTGTTACCTATAAATTCTCCTTTTGTATAGGTAAATTCTCTTTTATTTTGGTTATTATTTTAATATATGACTAACTAGTTCTTAATATTTATAAATTACGCGATTTGAGATTATTTATTATGTAACAACTATAGAGTAGTATACTAACGTTAGTAATTTAGCATTTACAGAGAGACATGAAATCAAAATATATTCCAAACATTTTTAAAAATGTGTTCTAACACATGGAAATTATTTTCCAATCAATTAATATTTATGCGTAGATCTGGTTAGTGGGAGATGGGATAACAGAAGAAGAGCAGTTAAAAGCTTCAGAAGGAACAATTTTCATTCCCTTCTCTCAATTCCCAATCAAAAAATTACGAAAAGACTGCTTCTACCACTACACACCAGCATTGTCAATTCCTAAATCTTTTAGGAATGTCCACTCTTGTGAGGTAAGCAAATATGTCGATATTTATTTTCTTTCATTAATTCATATACATTTAGGTCTAAAATTAACCCCAAAAAAAAAATGTATGGCAGAACTGGTTGCCAAGAAGGGTGATGAGCGCGTGGCGTATAGCCGGAATAGTGCACGCCTTAGAAGGTTGGAATGAACACGAGTGCGGCAATAATATTACCGACATCATCAACAATATGAACAAAGTTTGGGAAGCAACCCTTCGCCATGGATTTAAGCCCCTAAACATGTGTTCCTAAACGGAATATTGATTGAAATATGTTATATTTTAATTCGAGTAATGTATTAAATGATGTCCTTTGGACTAGAAGACTTGCAATTTGTCCCTTTCTTTAAACTTTGCCAGGATGTTCTGGGAATCATTGATATAAATTATTCCCTCTCGCTATTTATTAAAGAAAATATTATGAGTGATTTGGTATTTATATGATTTCCCAATATAGTTCTGTATGTGTTTATTTTTGTCAATAATTAATTAGTTATCCAAGCATACAAACCCATGCAATATAAATATGTTTCCTAATGTGATGCTTCCGAATGCATGGGGCGGGAACTAGTTCATTCACTTATGATCCGAATCTTTTATGGGCAACTTTCTAAAAAATATAGAGAAAATTCGACGGAAAGCTAATACATTTTAGACCTTTTTATAATACTGAGACACCAGATTTTTGGTGAGAGTTCTGAAGTTTGGAAGGCGTCAATGTAGGACACACACTCACACACAAATATTTTGGATCGATGGTCCATGATTTGTACCCATACGTGATTATACATTATTTCAATCTCCTCAATGAGAAGAATAGGAATCCGCCTTGATCCATCACTGATATAAAGTGAGTCCCACTCAAAATCAAGCCTGAAAATGGTAACTCAAAATGTGCATCGAGAGCCATTTTCAACATTAAGATCAATGTGATGCTGGAGAGCACAACACTGGAATGTTTGATTGGAAGGTCTACTTGTTCCATCTTTAGAATTATACACCGCTTTACGTCATCTGAAATTTTGTTGTCGTCATAAGTTGAGTGTTGTTTATAGCCTTTCTGTTGTTGGATATTACTTGATATCTTACCTTTCGGATCATGTTCTATATATTAATTTTATTTAAATTTTTTGTAGTCGTTTGGGCGTATCTTCTAGTTTATGTGTATCTTATGTTTATCTGTCGTTTTCATACTGTGGTACTTCTGGTGGTTGTCGTTTTTAAGTCAACCTCGTTTTAATCTGTCTTCGTTTTCTTGTTGGTTCGTGTTGTTTATTCAAGAAACCATTAAAGAATAGTAATTGTCTCAAGAAATGGAGGATGAACAGAGATTAATGCTCCTTCTGCTTCACCTTCTTCTTTTTTTCCTTTCTACAAGCTAAAATTTTAGTAAAAAGAAAAGAAAAGAGAACTTACAAAACTAAAAGCATGAAAAAATAAATAAATAAATAATAAAGGATCCAAAGCAAGCAAACGAAAACAACCAATCAGAAAATCGCTAAAATTTTCTCATTTTAAAACCCTTTTGCTATATGTGAAAATTCTTTAGTGGTCAACACTCAACAATATACAATCTCAGTCTTGTACAAAAAACGACATTTGAGTAGTTTTAGTAAAACAGAAAAACGACAAGTCGTTTGAGAGGGGCTACGTCACAGTTCTTAATGGCAAGCTGTTGAGTTTTTTTTTTTTTTTTTTTTTTTTTTTTTTGGATAATGAAAGCAAGATGCTGAGTTTTCACTTAATTTGCTAGAACTGATCTCTGACTCACAACTTTTTGTTTTTTTGTTTTTTTTTTTTTTAATATAGAACATTGAAATAAATAGTAGACTGTTTTTAAAATAGTTTAGAGCAAATAACAGATTTATTATTTACATCTTATAAATTTTTTATTTACTTAGTAAAATTTTCATTTACATGATGAATCTGTTATTTACTCTAAATATTTTAAAAACTTAATAGTTACTTTAATTATTTTCATAAAAATATTGTTTATTACTATAATTTCTTGTAAAAATATAATAATAATAATAATAATAATGAATATACAAGGGTATTAGCTGGCTACTCCCTTAATAAGTTGACATATTAAGATGGAAGCATATCACTTAACGGTCTCAAATTCAACATAGAATCATAGCCTACAAAATTCAAACAAGCGGCCTAATCCATCCAATACGATATAGGTGACTTAAAAAAAAAAAAAAAAGCACCATTTTACAGGGATGTGTAAAGAGTAAAAAGAAATATGAGTTTCCTATTGTAAAAATATAACAATAATAATAAACATACATGTAAGAGTTTTAAGCTATTTTACTTAATAGGTTGACTTTTTTAAAATAAAAACCCAATCGCTTAGCAGGTAGAGGGTACTCATTCATGATAGGAAACTTCCAACACCCCAAAAAAAAAAAAAAAAAATCAGTTAAGACGGCATCGTCATATCTTCGATTGGCATATGTATGGTAGGTTCATTTGATGATGATTTAATAGTTTTTAATCATAATTAACAATCATTACTATCTCATGTGCCATTTCACAGTGATGATCGGATTTTATGCCAGCGAAACGAGTACCTTTAACTTAATATTTTGTTGGTTTGTAGAGCCTTTTTATTGTTTTCTAGTTTTTTTTATCTTAATTTGCAGCATAGGTAACATTGGAGTTTAGAATAGATTCAAGGGAAGTAGGAGAAAAACAGCTGAAAAAGAGGTCAAAGAGTTGACAAGGCTGAGTGTAACGACCTGACTTTTTAGACTGTTAAACTAACTTATTCTTAATTAATATAGTCTTAACACTTGTTTATTTGTGGTTCTAAAAATACATAACTTTAAAAAATTAAAAACAAATCATATTTGTACTCGAAGAGTTAAATAAACTAAAATTTTAATTGAGAAAATTAAACTATACATATAAGAAATACCATGACCAAATTCATATAGACCCGAATTACTAAATCATATTTCACACCTCATTTTAAAATAGAAACATAGGATACAATAACTTTTCCTTTCGTAAACATGCCCTCGAAACAATGTCATGAATTCTCAAATGCTACTAAAAAGCATAGTTCGAGGACAAAGTTCGATAAGCTTGAGTACTAGCCTACAGCCTTAGAATAAAAAGATAATTATTACTGAATGAAGGACCCCCTTTTCATTATATGTACATATTAAAAGTATCACAGATATATATAGATATATATATATATATCTATGTAAATGTAGCATCATATAGAATTGAATATGATCACAGTTCTCTTCAATGCATTACTGATATATTAATGTTGAATATTAATTTAGAACTTGAATATTACCGCTATCATAAATCTTGATCGTTCTATAGATCCTTATACTACCATTTTATGGCACACAGTATAAATTTATAAACTAATTTCTTTTTACTATGTTTCTCATCAACAGACATATAATTATATATATATATATATATATATATGCACACACATATCATTTAATTAATTAACATTGACCACGTCAATCAAATATAAAACTCTAACAACAGGATTCTGTAGCTTTTCATTACAACATATACTAATCTTTCTTGACAAGAACAAATTCACTTATAGTCTTGATACATATAAATGTAAACACATATGTACATAAGTAACAATGTTAATTTAAACTAAACAACTTACCTCACAGTTGCAAAATAAACTAGAAGGAAGAAGACGCATAGAAAGTGTTCTCTGATCTGTCTTAAATAATTACACGGTGGAAGATGAATTAATTATTTAGTTTTTGTTTCTTTACAAAAAGGTTCATAAACTCATCTGATGAAGTAGAAGAACTTAATATAGATAAGGTAAGAGTTTCATTTTGAAGCAGTGGATAGGAAAAAGAAATCCAACGTTTCGACTGCATAACCATGTGAATAAATATTGAGTCTTCTCTCTCATCCTTTTATTCTTTTTTTTTTTTTTCTTTTTTCTTTTTTTTTTTTTTTTTCTTTTTATTTTTTAAACTCAGCCATGTGTGCTGGTGACTAGAAGTGGTAAACACGTGGACTCGAGGTAACTTGCATTGGACATGTGGACGATGAAGGTCCATTACTGTAACATCTAGTTAAATTCTATTATTTTTATAAATCATAAATAATATATACACACACACACACAAACACTTGTCTACTTAAGATATTTAAGACCTCCAAATAATTTTATAAAATTACCCGCCACTATTTTTCAAACGTATGTTTCATTTTACTAGTAGTAGTAGTAGCATTATTATTATTATTATTATTATTATTATTATTATTATACTTTTACCTCGTTCTTTTTATTTCTTTATGTTTTATCGTAACCATTTTCACGGTGTATGTAGTTATATTTTATTGTCGTAATTTCCTTCATCTGTCGTTTCTCAAGTTGTTTGTCGTTTCTCACGTCATGGTCATGTTCTAATTTGAATGTATTTCTTTGTTAAGTTTTGGTTTATGGCTTTTCAAAGAATAAAAATATATGGGAATAGAGCATCATGAAGGACAAAGGTACTGCAAATATTCTTCTATGGTGCGTAGTGATGCAGATCTCCTCGAGCTTCAACTAGGAAAAAAACTCAAAGGGGGTCAGATATTAGTCTAACTTGCAAGTTAAATTCCTATACATATAAGAGTGGTTAGGAGGCATAATATAGTAGTAATATCACATCTAATTTCACCAAAAAGGTATGGTGTTCGAATCCCCCAACTCCAAGTTAAAAAAAAAAAAAAAAAAAGAATCCTAATTAATAAGACCTAAACCTTCCATGGAAAATTGTTGAGACTGCATATATAGGTGTATGCAACCAATACAGTAATTGTAAACTTCGTGTTTCCTAATACCAATTATAAGAAGAATACACACACACACAGATGTGTGTGTGTGGGTGTGTGTGTATCAACGTTGCATAGGAACAAGATCGAGACAAAAAGTCTTTAACATAGGTAGGGTAAAACACAAAAGCAAACCAAGCTCTTCCCGAATCTTATCTTATCTCATTAAAACAACAATAAATATTTTAACAAGCCTGCACTTTTTTGTTCCCAGGTTCAATTTTCCTTCGACACTTATCGACATTTTATCGGCAGACAAAAACATACAAAGGGAACTCCATAAAAAGTAAAGACTTTGCATCACTACAAGCATTTTCAACACAATCTAAGTAACATGATACAAAATAAAATATATATATAACTGACAAAATTTGATACAGAACTGATATTTTTCAATAGAACCTTAGCAACAAGGAGTTTTTCTTACCCTACCATTAAATTATCATAATTTTGTTGCTGAAAATCACTCAAAATTTTTTTTGTTTATTTATTTATTTATTTTGAGAATAGTCTTGTCGCGTACGTATAAATCAAATTATCCAAAAGTGAACTTGTGGCTGGAAAGAATCCTTCACAATGTAAATGCCCTCTTCTCCTAACCAATCATAGACAAGCACCTACTGCTAACAAAAAAATAAAAAATAAAAAAAAATAATAAAATAATTTAAAAAATTAAGAAAACTATTTTCAACTTGTGGCTTGAAGAAAGGAGCCGTGGGCATCAAACTTTCAGCTGGCATCAAATCAAAGCTTCCTTGACTAATGGCTAGCCATGCAAAATTTCTAACCGTGCATCAAATTTTTATCATATTCTGCTATATTGTTATACGTTAAGTCTATTACCACTCTCTAATCTACTTTTTTCACCCTCTATTTTAAATCGCCCACTAGTTAAATTTTAAATTTTAATTATTGCTTATAACACCCCTCATATTATCCCAAAGATATCCCTACAATTGAATTGTTATTTTTATAATAACTTTTCACCCACCAATGAACATATATACATGTATATATATAATTATCGATTTTGTTTTTTGTCACCCTCCTCATTTTTTTTTATTTTAAAGCTAACGTTCTCTTTTCTTTTCTTTTCTTTTTTCTTTTTTCTTTCTGAAATCCTTACGTCTGATCTTCTTCTTCTTCTTTTTTTTTTTTTTCAAATCCCACGATTTTGTATCACATAATATGATACGTATGTGAATCCTTAAGAAACACCCGGTTTACAAATTGATTTTTAAAAAAAAAAAAAAAAAAGAAAAGAAAGAAAGAAAGAAACACTAGGTTAACAAATTTGAACCAAGTGTTTTTATGCATGTATACAAATATGGGCCAAGTCCATCTCTAAAACAATGGATCTCGTCAATAGCATATGTGAAAATTTTGTATCGGTATTAGGAGGTGTTTAATTCAGAATGGTTTTATGGCAAAACCATCTTCTCGACTTCGCCATTTTGATCGTTTCAATGTGTACACATAAAATAAAAAATAATAATAAAAAAACTATCAATGGAAGATTAACGTGATTTTAAAAAAATAAGTGCCTGAAAAAAAAATTTTTTTTTAAGGATTTAAATACGCTTGTCCTCAAAAGTAATTTTACCTCTGGGTAAATAAGTATTAATAAAGTTTATTGAATATATGACGGTGGGAAGAATAGGTAGAGGGGTGTCAATAGACCTCATTTTTTTTACCCCCTTCATAGGTAGAAATTCTTTTGGATATGCCACGATTTTTAGGCCAGATAGTTGCTTAATCCTTAGAGTCGGGGTGATCTGATTTTTAAAGGCGTCGATCTTGTATCTGGGATATCTTTTTTTTATTCTAATTAGTTTTATAATTTTTAACTATTGTGTGTTGACACGTGCTTAGTAAAAATGAGGTATGAAATATAATTTGATGACCGACGGATGCTATATTCTAAATTTGTATCTCCAAAGTATTCCCTGCGCAGGCATTTTCTAATTCATTGTCGGAACAAATCTCACTGATTTGACAGGTCACGGTATAGGGTGAAAAAAAACAAAAACAAAAGGAAATAAAAATTATTTTGTCTACGAAGTATGATGAAGCTGTCATTAAAGTCCGACCTACTCATCTTCATTTTTAATACTTAAGAAATATGTGACTGGCATTATAATGACAAAATTTATAGTTCAGAAAAAAAAAAAAAGAAAAAAAAAAAAAAACGTGCTCAGGATGGTCCTACCCAGTCCTAAAAATTAAAGTTTTTTTTTCCCTATTCTAATAAAAGAGCTGGCGTGCTACACCATAATTGAATGCCGCAATTGTAGCGCTTTTAATTAAAAAGTTATTTTTTAAAGTGTTTAGATAATTTTTTAAAGAAATGTTTGAATAATATATCAGAAGAGTTTTTATTTTCTAAAAAAACCAAAATAAAAAATACAATATTTAAAAAAAGCTCTTTTTAGTAAGCTTATTATAAACTCAGATCTAAATTTTTAATAACTTCTTATTAAAATTTCTATTTAGATCCATTTTAGTTCTTTTAAAAAATTGGTTCCAAAACACATACTAAAAATCATCATTTATTAATCATGAATAACATATTTGGTTTTATAACTGTAATTTTATATTTACATAGAGCTCATTCATAATGTTTCTTATTAGTAAATCTTTTTTATTATCCTAGCTTGTGATTGTCCTGTGCCCGTCCTCAAACGAGCACAGGACAATTGTCATGCACTAATGTACCCTTGATCATTCATGCACTCATGTGCCCTCCACTTGCGCCCTTATGTCCCTCTCAATGGTTACTGTCCATGTGCTTGCATGCTCCATTCCTGATTTTTGTCCCGGCTTTAACTTTATTTTTGTAATAAAATACAATGAAAGTGACCCAAAAAAAAAAAACTACAAAAAAAATTACCGTCAAAATTACAATCTCCTATCATAACTCCAACTTACGGAGGCATACTATGAAAATGTAATGCTTTCTATTTAGTTACCTTCATTAGAAGTTTTGTGTTTATTTTTAAATAAGAAATCTCTTGATATAAAGAAATTTATTAGTTTCATTATGTATTTGTAACTTGTATTTATTTAAGCTCACTCATAAGACTCCTTCTTAATGATTCTTCTTCTCTAATCCATGATTTTAAGTAGAGCCTTTTCATGCTGATCAAGTGTACTGTCGAGGATTTTGTTTTCCATTTCTCTGTTTTTTCTTTCTTTCTTTTTTTCCCCCTTGCTTAGAAAGAAAAACATGTTAATTTGAAAGAGAACTGGCCTTTATCAAAAAGGCTTCTGTGTTTTTGGTTGTCTTTTATTTAAGTTCTATATGTAGAAAACCATTATTATAGTGTCTGATTGTCTCATCTCATTGAAGTTCAAAAAGAGATTTACAAATTAATATATTAGAATACCTCGCGAAAACACAACAATTTAGAATTACACAATTACTAGTAATTATTATTTCAGCAATTCTCCACCTACCTAGAAATGCTACTGAAGTGATCATTGAGTATATTCATTCAAATACTGACTCCAGGATCCTCGGATAAATCGAAGGAATTCAATAAATTGAATCATTACCTTTGAAAAGAAAACCCTTCATGTTTGAAAGAAAAAAGATTTCTTGATGTAGAAATGTTTTTTGTTTTTGTTTTTGTCTTTGTTTTTGTTTTTTTCAATTTTTCCTTCTCTGTTCTTTTTATTGTCTTTCTTTTTGTTTGGTTTATTGAGGCAGGATTCTAAATTTTATTTATTTTTTTTCTTTACTCTTTAATAAATAGAGTTGTTTGAGTTCCTTAATGGATGCCAAACTAATTTAAATGTATGAGGTAAATATATTAAGTTCCTCTAATTCCTCTCTCTCTGTTTACATTAAAAAAAAAAAAAGAAGGGAATTTCCTTCATCATATAATTCCTCCTCTAATTAGCCAATTACTTAAAAATATTTACGTAATATTATCTGGTTGATCACGATTCTGTATATTTGAGAAATTTTTTCTCACAAAAAAAATGTGTTCTTACCGACACAAAGATTTATAATTTGCAATACAAGTCTTTGAATTTATGTTGATTTTCTAAAGTCACAGAGACTTGTTTTGTTCAGCGTACCGTGCAGTACATATGGAAATATCCACATCCCTCCACGCCACATGGTCCTGGCTTTTCATGCTGAAAATGTGGTTGAGGTTTTTGGTTTAACATCTCTCTCTCTCTCTCTCTCTCTCTCTCTAAGGAATGGAAAAATAAAAAATAAAAAAATGGTTGAGGGTCTTGGTGGTTCAATGCACCGCCTTTCTTCAATGTAGCTTTTGCTTGACATGCGACATGTAAAGGTTGATGGATAGGTTGGATATAAAATATTTAAATTAAAGTTGTTTGATTTTTTATAGTACGAAACAATTTACGAAAAAACTTAAAATAAAAAAAAGTCAAAAGGCTTACGTGTGGCTATAATGGATGTCCTCGTATTTCTCACTTATACCATTAATTGCATGAATGTGTCTCATACATGTCTTTTTAGGGAAGGCAGTAAGTAGTTGATAAGTCAATTTCGAAAGCGATTTGTCATCTCGATAATTTAATACTAGTTGATAAATCAATTTCAAAAAGTGGTTTTTTATCTCTGTAATTTAATGCTGCTTACAAAGATGGAAAACTGCTTTCGAAATTGACTTATCAAGTACTTACTACCTACCCTGTAGAGACATGTACGAGACATATTTATGCAATTAATAGTACAAGTGGGAAATACTGTGGCATCCATTATGGACCACACGTAAGTCTTTTGATTTGTTTTTATTTTAATTTTTTTGATAAATTGTTTTGAAATATAAAAAGTTGTATCTTGATCTTTAGCATGCATTTGATAAATAGGTTGGATTTAAAATATTTAAGTTGGAGTTGTTTGACTTTTTAAAAATTAGTTAAAATTTTCGTTTGCTTATCAGAAAAAGACAAAAACGAGTTAAGTTTTTTGAGTTGAAATTATTGCTCCAAACACCTCATTAATTAAAAAAAAAAAAAACCAAAAGGGATACAAAAGAATCCTTTTTACTCAAAAAACGTCACTTTTGGACGGAAATTACAATGTGAGCATCATGTAAAGTCAGTTTATAGTAGAAATACATAAACACCCTCTCTAACACAAAAACATAACCCAAAAAAAAAAAAAAAAAAAAACACACACACACACACACACAATTCTTCCACTTTATCTCTCAACCACCATAATCAAGATAAAAAAGAAACAAAGAAAACTAAAGTGGTATCCCTTTCGCAGCTCCACGAAGGGTTATTTAGAAAAAACCTGGACCTAGCCAGCGAGCTGAATGAATATATGTGTGTGTGTATTTAGCAACAACAGTCATCAAAGGACAAACTTTGTACCTGTCTTCCCATGTTATAAATGACATCTAAAGCTATGTTAGTGATGAGCGATAAAAGGCAACGTCTAAACCCCGTAATCAATACCAAATTTTCTACTAGTGATCAACTTAGTGTCCGTTTAGTGGGATGTTTAAAGATGGTAGTTTGAAAGTTGCAGATAAGCTAAGTTTTGAAAATGTTCGTTTTGTGAAAATGAACTATTTATGGTGAAAAAACGTAAAAACTTAAAATGTTTTTACGCAAAAAAAAAAAAAAAATCAATATAACTCTTGTTTTGTTTTGTTTTTGTTTTTTTTTTTTTTTTGAAATTCTATACAACTAGAAAGACAAAAAAAAAAAATCATCTCATATGGACTTGAAATAACAAAGTTATGAACTTTTAAAGTTTGAATTTTACATTTCAAAAAAAAAAAAATTTTCCGAGTTTACTATAGACATTTTGAAAAAATGAATAATAAAAAGTAGTTTTGAGTTTAAGAAAAAGACATATATATATTTATATATATATTTGGAGATGTCCCCCAAATTCCCAGTTATTCTTTGGTTTTTTTTTTTTTTTTTTTAAATAAAAACTTCACCTCTCACGCTCAACATTAATATTTATTTGAACGTGTTTTTGGAGCTGTTCTGATTCTATCAATCTTTAGTTGGTTAAACGTCATGCTCATAAAAAAACTAAAACGAAAAAAGTAATAAGCAAAAACTTTATTAAAAGAAAAAGAAATATAATTCAGGGGAAAAAAGAAAAAAAAAGAAAACAGCCTATAGCATAGAGAAAGTGGAAAAAAGAAACCAATGGGAAATCATGACTATTTTTTTACTTTAAAATCTTTTCCACTCCAACCCCTAAGTTGATAAGAGGATGTGTTTCTTGGATTACTTCGAAGTTTCTCTGTTCCATTTTTTTTCTAAAATGTCGAGCTCCGCCAATGTATCCTAAAATTTAAAATATTTTAGGTTAATGATCTAGATCATGTTGAAAATGCTTTTTTTTTTTTTTAAAAAGAGATTCAATTGAGTATAACAAAAAATAATTGTGTTTTAATATAGTTATGAAGACACTTTTCGGGTGTAATTTTACTATTTTATCTTAGTTTATACCAATTTCACTCACTTTATACCAGAACATAATACTAAAATACATTTGATTAGACAATTATTTCCGGTCGTTCCTATTTTCATCCATCTATATGGTTTAAAATCCTGAAACCGACACTAAATTCCACACACACCCAGTTCCTCTTCATTTCATCCAGGAGTATAGAATCGGAGGGGGGGTCATATATTTACACACACACATATATCTGTATATATGCTAATTCTTGCATCATGAATTTAGAAATATTTTTTTATCAATTATGAATTAATATCCTCTTGTATAATATTCTCATTTTCAATTAATTTAAATATTAAATTTCACTTTTACAAGTTCAAAATCATAGTAACGATGACAAAAAATAGAAATAGCGTTAGATATACCTGTAAAAATAGCATTAGAAATATCTAATACATATAGGAGTATACATTAGAAATTATGCTATTTTTCACACATTTAAAAAAATAAATAAATAGATGATTGGCATAGAAAAATGCATTAGAGATGGTCTTACAAAGAACAAATAGAATGAATCAAGCTATAGGATAGAATAAGTAGAACTAGAAAACCTCGTTCATGCATGTATCACTGTTGAGTGTGAGAGGTGAAGCTTTTCTATCCAAAAAAACAAAAACCAAAGAAGAAGTTGAGAGTGAAAGATAGGTGCGAAGTTTGTCCTTGATGGCTGTTTTTGCTAAAGATTATTTTCTTTATTTTTCTTTACTTT
>CM046381.1:16731721-16756721 GCA_025413485.1 Ficus microcarpa | reverse complement strand
CTTTTTCATCATTTTGCTAAAGTTGAATGCGCAACAACGTTTATCTGCTGCTAATTCATTTAAGGCATGTTCATCACTAGTCATTAATATTTTAATAACTTAATTCCAAACCAATAATTTAGAAGACCTTTTTTTTTTTTTTTTTTTTTTTTTTTTTTTTTTTAACCTTTCATCTTCCCATCAAGAACTTTGATGCCCTTTGTTATTTGCCTAGCAACTGTCAAGCGACTTGTCAATTGCCATCTGTCTGAAGCAGAAAAACGACATGGACAAATGGAAAATGACAAGTGACTTGACATATACTGGGCAAATAATAAATTAATTGGAGCCCCTACATCACAGTTCTTGATGGAAGATGAAAGAAAAAGAGGTAGTCTTCTCAAATTATACAAATTATACAAATTATACATACATACATACATATATATATATATATATATATAAGAAAGTATGATTTGAGTTCATAATCAACTATCCAAATATTCTTGATTGGTGATAAACATGCCTTCCTTGAATAGCAATATATACGCATTTCGCCCACTCAATTTTGTTAAAATAATAGAAAAGAAAATAATTAAAAATAAAGACATTCAACAACCAGAGAAAAAAAAGAAAAAAAGAATCTTTAGCAACAACAGTCATCAAAAGACAAACTTTGTACCTATCTTCCCATGCTATAAATGACATCTAAAGCTATGTTAGTGATGACCGATAACAGACAATTTTTCAACTAGTGATCAACTTAGCGTCCGTTTGGTGGAATGTTTAAAGATGAAATTTTAGAAATTGGAAATGATTTGAATTTTAAAATTATTCTTTCATGAAAATAAACTGTTTGGAGTGAAAAACTTAAAAACTTAAATTAATGTTTTAAGATAAAAAAAATTAATATAGCTCTTGTTTCGTTTTTATCGAAATTATATGCAATTGAAAAAATCATCTTATTTAAATATGAAATAATAAAGTTATAAACTTTTAAAATTTGAGTTCATTATAGACATTTAAAAAAATGAATAGTTAAAAGTAGTTTTAAGTTAAAGAAAAAGATAAAAAAAGAAAAACAAAAAAAGAAAAGAAACATTTGGAGATATGGTTAGAGATGTCCCCAAAATACCCCGTTATTCTTTGGTTTTTATTATAGTCTTTTTTTTTTTTTTTTTTGTTTCTTTGTTTTTCTGTTTTAGTTTTAGTTTTAAGTAGAAAAGCTTCGCCTCCACGCTCAACATTAATACATACTTGAACGTGTTGTTCGAGCTGTTCTTGTTCTGTCTATCTTAGTTGGTTAAACGTCATGCTCATAAAACTTTATTAAAAGAAAAGGTAATATAAAGAGCCCACAAATTCAGGAAAAAGAAAAAAGAAAAAAAGAAAACAGCCTAATAGCATATAGAAAGTGGAAAAAAGAAACCAATAAGAAATCGTGACTATTTAATTTATTATTTCAATATCTTTTCATCTCCAACCCTTAAGTTGACAAGATGTTGTGTTCTTCTTGAATTACTTCAAAGGTTCTTTGTTCAATTTTTTTTTCCTTAAAATGTCGAGCTCCGCCAATATATCCTAAAGATCAGAAGTTACAATTTTCATTTCTTTCTTAGTAAGCGTGTGATTGTTAACCATTATAACAATGGTTGCCTTAAGATTTTCTACAGTAATTATATCTACATCATCTTTTATATCTCCCTAAGATCATCAGGTAACATATCACTTATTAAGAGTTATAGGATTAAAAACCGTATAACTATATATGTATATATATATATATATATGTATATATATAGATGCAAGTTCTTGCATCATGAATTTAGAAATAGTGTTTTATCAATAATGAATTCATATCCTCTTGTATAAATTCCTAAAATATCTTTGTTCTCTCATATCTTTTTGAACTATGGACAAAAACGAACTTGTTAAGAAAAGTGTTTTTTCCTATTTGTCAAGGGTAGTTCAGAAAACATTCTTTGTCAACGACTCTATTTATATATCTATATAGAGAAGGGTTATATGACACACTTCCCATTTAAAAAATATAATATTTTTTAATGATACTTATTTTTTGTACCAATATCTAAATTATACCACGTAATAAGATCTTAAATGAGAAATTAAATGTAAATTAACTAGTTGTTATAAAAATTATTTTCATGGTAAGAAGTTATCATAATACAACAAATGATAAGTACATGTTCACCAATTAAGTAAAACAATTAAGAAACAACATAATATTAGTATCTTTATATTCATATTTTCACACATGATGAGAAAATATTAATATTAGAAGGAACTTTTAGGAAATTTAAAATTATCGCAATACTTTATTCGTGTAAACAATATCGATACCAATATATGACATTTAAGTTTTTTTTGTATATAATAATTTTGGACATGATATATGTATGTCTCTCAATCTCTACTAACCATCTCTTCCTGATATAAAAGCAATTGTAGGTGGATTGAAAAATTCATAAATTTTACTGTATTAAAAGACAAATTAAAATAGATATTAAAATTTGTATTTTACGGATATTTTTTGATATTTCTACCAAAATTTTCTTCGAATTCTATGATATTTTATCATTTACTATTACACCTTTTACGGAAATCGAAATTTCCATAAAAAAATCAATATTTACCAAAATTGAAAATTTCACAGATATTGTGAGTAAAGATACTACACCTCTATTTCTATATCGATACTTCCAAAATACGAAAATTTCCGTTAAAATATTGATGAAAATGTCTATTTTTCAATCTTTTCTTATCAACTACTGACTGCCCTCCGCACAAATAAATACGTGTAGGAGACACTCTAGGGCCTCCATTGTGTTCCGCAAGTGATTCTTTTAACTCCCCCCCCCCCCCCCCCTCCCCTTTTTTTTTTTTTTAAATTTTAATGTTTTTGATAAATTGTGTTGTTGGTCCTGAATTCAATATGAAGTTGTGTTTTCATCCCTTACATATTTTTTTTAATTAAAATTCCCCCGAAACAACCAGGAATAAAAAACGAATCCTTTTTACCAACAAACATTACTTTTAATCAGGAAGGAAAATAGGATGTCGGCATCATGTGAGATCAGTTTAAATTAAGCAAAAGACATAAACACTCTCAAACATAAAAGCCCAAAAAAATAAAAACACAATTATTATAGATAAAAAGGAAAAAATTAATTAATTAATTAAAAGCACACTACTCATTCCCAACATCAATACCCTTATTGCAACTGTACGAAGGGGCTTTGGTGAGAAAAAACCTGGACCTCAGTCCCGGCAGAATATATATATTTTTTTTAATGAAGAAAATACGCAATATTAGCCGGTGTAAGATATTGATCAAGGATCAATAGGGTATTTTATTTTATTTTTTAAATTTTGGAAAAACGTTTGGTACGTATTTATTATTGTCTTAAAGTAATCCCCTTTCTTTTTTTTTTTTTTTTTTCTTTTTTTAACAAATCACATGAGGGAAAAGGTAATGACATTAAAGTAGGTACTACCATGTGTCTTTAGAAATGAACTATATATATAATGGCCTGGAAACAGAAGTATATCACGAAAAGCAAGAAATAGCAAAACAAGAAAGAGATTCCGCATGGCTTCTACACCTGGAATCCTCACTGATTGGCCTTGGAAGCCTCTAGGAAACTTTAAGGTTCCATTTTCGCTACATCCTCTCTCTCCACTCTTCTCTCTCTAAATCTCTCTTCTAGTATTCTATACACATACATATATATATATATATATAAATATATGCACATTAATTTTACCATAAAGAGTAAGAATGTGGGAAGGTACGTAGTTTAGTTACGTATAGTACTTACAGTTTGTTAACAAAAACAAATGAATACACTCAGATCTCGAACTTGAGAGTTCTTACCAAAACTTATTCCATCTCAGCCGTTGACTCTAACAATAGATTATATAAAAGAAAATGGTTATACATAGATACATTTTACTTTCATCTTCATATTAATGTTGGTTATTCGCTAACAATATTATATTTTTGTTGTGGGATTGCCATTGCAGTACGTGATCTTGGTTCCTTGGATAATAAAGAGCGCACACTCATTTTTTTTCAAGGATGGAGAAGAGAGAAATCTTAATTACTTTCTCGTTTTCCCGTTTATGCTGTGGAGAATGCTTCACAACCAGATCTGGATCACTCTCTCTCGTTATCTTTGCGCCCGAGGCAATAACCGAATTCTAGACAAGGGTATTGAATTTGATCAAGTTGACAGGGAAAGAAATTGGTCAGTACCATAGAAAATATACAAATCATATTGACTTACATAATTTTACAGTAACACTAATTTTTATCATTCTTTTCCAAATCAAGTTTTTGAAGTTTGAGGCTTTAATGAGGTGTCTCTCTTGTTGTTTAGTGCTCTAATTTGGATCATAATTTACAATTCAATTTTTATCTTTTTTTTGAAATGTCAATCTCAGTTTTACTATTATAAATAAGTCCAAATGAGATGATTAAAAAATAATAATAAATAGAATTTCAAGATGGACGAAACAAGTGTCATATAGATATTTTTTTCCAAACACATTTCAAGTTTTTTCATTTTTTAACTCTAGCAATTCAAATACCTCACTAAACGCACAATTTAATTCAAACCCAATACTACAATCCAAAACTTAGCACCAAATCCAAATCAGTTATTTTCAATCCTTTCTGTTAGGAAGTTTCATGTTTTGTTTAGGTTCTTATTTTGGTAGCTAGCCTTCGGTCAGAACATTTATTTCTCGCACTAACTTTTCTTTTATATGTACTGTTGAGTGTGGAGTTTGGCAGAAGATAAGGTGGTTATTAGTGAGTCGCAACCTAATTAGAATGTGCTAATTTTTCATTATACAAGTTATTCCTTCTTGGCGTCTACATTGAAAAACAAATAAGTTTCTCTCTCTCTCTCTATTTGACAGGGATGACCAAATATTGTTAAATGCAATCGCGTTCTACATATTTAGCGATCTAATGCCAGAAAAATCAAAGCTGCCAATTTGGAGGACGGATGGTGTAATTATAACAATAATTCTACATTGTAGTGCAGTGGAGTTTCTTTACTATTGGCTACATAGAGCCCTTCACCACCATTTCCTCTACTCACGCTACCATTCCCATCACCATTCCTCCATTGTCACTGAGCCCATTTCTGGTGAGCTTGACCTGCTAAATTCTTCATATATATTGTGTTTTAAAAAAGTAGCCCCTTTGTTAGTATTCCGTAAAAAAATTAGAGAGAAATTAAACACGTTTTGATCACATGAGCTTTAATCGTAGGTAAATTCGTGATTAAACATTTCTCAATTGTAGCTCTAATTGTTTTTTTTTTTTTTTTGTTTTTTGTGTTTCATCACGAAGGCATGCGTATTTATTTTGTCTGTATATTGCATTGTGTTTATAAATAATTTATATAATAGTTAATTCTCAATATTTTTCTGAACTAGATTGTCACCATCCAAAGAATTTATCACATACTAAATTCGCTACTCAACTATATGTTAGTGAAACAAGTAAATCTCAGTTTTCAAAAAAAGATATCAAGTAATAACAGGTTTTAAAATATTTCAAGTAAATAATAAATTTATTAGGTAAATAATTTATTTGTGTCCTTTAAATATAATATTTACATATTAAATATGCTATTTATCTAGTAAATTTTCCATTTACCTTGAAAATTTTTTATATACTTCAAATATTTTTAAAACCTTGCAATTTATTTCAATTATTTTTGTAAAAATGCAATTTATTATAATTTTCCTAAAAAAAAAAAAAACACTAATCCGCTAATTTCTGATAGTAATCGATAGTAAAATATTGAGATGAGAGTGAAAATATATAATTTACTTTTAATGTCATTTGAAATTATACTGTTTTTCATTATCCTAAAATTTTAAACAAAATTAATGACACGGTGTTTTTTGTTCTGTATTTTTCTATTGCAGCTGTGATTCATCCATTCGCGGAGCTCGTTGCATACTTTATTCTCTTTGCAATTCCTTTATTGATAACAGTGCATACCAGAACTGCATCCACGGCATCGGTTGTTGGTTATGTCATTTATGTAGACTTCATGAACAATTTAGGTCATTGTAATTTTGAGCTAATTCCCAAATGGCTCTTTTCCATGTTACCCCCTCTCAAGTACCTTATGTATACGCCCTCGTAAGCCCCTTAGCCCAATACTTTCAAATATATATATGCATATATATTATTATATTTAACGTATTACACTTATATATAACTTTTGTACATTATACTGCAGGTTTCACTCGTTGCATCATACTCAATTCCGAACTAATTACTCTTTATTTATGCCACTCTATGACCACATATATGATACGATGGATAAATCTTCAGATTCTCTATATGATTTGTCACTCAAAAGAGGAAAAGAATCACCAAATGTCGTGTATCTGGTGCATCTAATGACGCCGAGGTCTCTTTACCATCTAGAACTAGGATTTGCTGGTTTGGCCTCCAAGCCTACGTCTCAAAATGGTACTTATGGTTAATGTGGCCAGTGACGACATTGCTGTCAATGATGTTATCTTGGATATATGGTCGTCATTTTGTGGTCGAGAGGAATCAATTTGATAAGTTAAGCTTACAAACTTGGGCTATACCAAAATACAAAACACAAGTAAGTTTTATTTTCTAAACCCTACACTTTAAAAGCTTTAATTACAAATAATGATATACACTGATGTAAAAATTGGTTATTTCGTGATAACTTTTAACCAAACTTTTTTTTTTTTTGGTTTTTTAATCAAACCTTTTTTGTGTTACAAAATGCTTCATTTAGTCTCAGCTCAATGCAACTAATTATTGATGACACGATAATTTAAAATTTTTTTACTAAAATTTTCTGTGACAGAAATATGTTTTTATTTTGTATTATTTTATTTTATTTTATTTTTGTACATGATCCCTACTTGCAGTTATTTATCTTTTCACATGCATCTTTCAGTATTTGCAATTGAAAAATTCATCTATCGACCGCTTGATTGAGGAAGCTGTACTAGATGCGGAGGAGAACAATGTTGAAGTCTTAAGTTTTGGTCTTTTGAATCAGGCGAGTTTTAGTTCTATTGCAACTAAATTGACAACTATAAGGATGGTCCAAAGTTAATGGTTTGAATCTTACATATTAATTGCAACACTAGATTTTCATGTCAAATAAGTCTAAGAAACTTCAATTATCGATTACGCACTCTTTTTTCTTTTCTCATATTTTTCCATTGGATTCTATTAGTGGAAGATTATTTGTTTATTTATTTATTCTTTTGAAAAGGCTCTTTCATTACTTTTTTTAAGAGAATATATCATTTTTATTCCGGTTATTTTCGATTGCCTTTCTTATTGCTAAATTCAGTTTCATGTAAAATTTTCAGAGCGAGGAAATGAATGCATATGGTGAGGTTTATGTCAAAAGGCATCCAGAGTTAAAGATGAAGATTGTTGATGGGAGTAGCCTCGCAACGGCTCTAGTACTAAACACCATTCCAAAAGGGACAACCCAAGTGCTTCTCAGAGGCAAACTTACCAAGGTTGCTTATGCTATTGTTTCTTCTTTGTGCCAGAAAGCTGTCCAGGTATATATCTTGTACCATGAAACATATTTACATAGCACAAATCGAAATCTTATTTTATTTTAAACACTTTTTTTTTTGTGCAATTAATTTATATTTCAGGTATCAACACCACACGTGGACGAGTATGGGAAACTTGCCAAATCTTTAACCAATGTCAAGTCTGCGAGCAGTAATTTGCTTCTCTCAAATTGTTACTCACAAAAGGTAATTATGATTCCCATTTGGGTCATATGTTGTATTTAAATATTTATTCAAATTGAATATTTGTTTTCAAATGTAGAATTTAAATTGCATATTCAAATTCAAACGCATGTTTGGATAGTTTTTGTTAAAAGTAATTGTTGAAAAACGTAACGAAGATAAATGAGTATGATACAAATTTTTAAAAGGAAAATTTTGAATTTGAATTTGAGTTGAATTGTTGTGATATAGTGGAAATATTTCAATAATTTATAATGTAATATAGATTATTTATAGATTGTTGTTCAATAATTTAAAATATTTCAATAATAATGTAATGTAGATTGTTGAATTATTGATAAACCAAGTACATGTTGTGTTAGACTTAAATAATAAGTATGAGAGATGGTTATCCAATAAACGGATTTTCTCCGTATGTTTGATTGCATTTTGTTACCTATAAATTCTTCTTTTGTATAGCTAAATTCTCTTTTATTTTGGTTATTATTTTAATATATGACTAACTAGTTCTTAATATTTATAAATTACGCGATTTGAGATTATTTATTATGTAACAACTATAGAGTAGCATACTAACGTTAGTAATTTAGCATTTACAGAGAGAAATGAAATCAAAATATATTCCAAACATTTTTAAAAAGGTGTTCTAACACATGGAAATTATTTTCCAATCAATTAATATTTATGGGTAGATCTGGTTAGTGGGAGATGGGATAACAGAAGAAGAGCAGTTAAAAGCTTCAGAAGGAACAATTTTCATTCCCTTCTCTCAATTCCCAATCAAAAAATTACGAAAAGACTGCTTCTACTACTACACACCAGCAATGTCAATTCCTAAATCTTTTAGGAATGTCCACTCTTGTGAGGTAAGCAAATATACATTTATTTTCTTTCAGTAATTCATATACATTTAAGTCTAAAATTAGCCAAAAAAAAAAAATGTATGGCAGAACTGGTTGCCAAGAAGGGTGATGAGTGCGTGGCGTATAGCCGGAATAGTGCACGCCTTAGAAGGTTGGAATGAACACGAGTGCGGCAATAGTACTATCGACATCATCAACAACATGAACAAAGTTTGGAAAGCAACCCTTCGCCATGGATTTAAGCCCCTAAACATGTGTTCCTAAACGGAATATTGATTGAAATATGTTATATTTTAATTTGAGTAATGTATTAAATAATGTCTTTTGGACTAGAAGACTTTGCAATTTATCCCTTTCTTTAAACTTCGCCGTGATGTTCTGCGGATCATTGATGTAAGTTATTCCCTCTCACTATTTATTAAAGAAAATATTATTAGTGGTTTGGTATTTATATGATTTCCCATTATAGTTCTGTATGTGTTTATTTTTGTCAATAATTAATTCGTTATCCAAGCATACAAACCCATGCAATATAAACATGTTTCCTAATGTGATGCTTCCGAATGGGGCTGGAACTAGTTCATTCACTTATGATCTGAATCTTTTATGGGCAACTTTGTAAAAAATATAGAGAAAATTCGACGGAAAGCTTATACATTTTAGACCTTCTTATAATACTGAGACACCAGACTTTCGGTAGCTGTTCTGAAGTTTGGAAGGCATCAATGTAGGACACACACTCACACACAAATATTTTGGATCGATGGTCCGTGATTTGTACCCATACATGATTTGTACATTATTTCAATCTCCTCAACAAGAAGACTAGGAATCCGCCTTGATCCATCACTGATATAAAGTGGGTCCCACTCAAAATCAAGCCTCCAAATGGTAACTCAGAATGTGCATCGAGAGCCATTTTCCAACATTAAGATCAATGTGATGCTGGAGAGCACAACACTGGAATGTTTGATTGGAAGGTCTACTTGTTCCATCTCTAGAATTATACACCGCTTTACGTCATCTGAAATTTTTTTGTCGTCATAATTAAGTTGACTGTTGTTTATAGCCTTTCTGTTGTATGGATATTACTTGATATCTTTCCTTTCGGATCATGTTCTTTATATTAATTTTATTTAAATTTGTTGTAGTCGTTTTGGTGTATCTTCTAGTTTTTGTGTGTCTTATGTATATCTGTCGTTTTCATTTGTAGTACTTCTGGTGGTTGTCGTTTTTAAGTCAACCTCGTTTTAATCTTTCTTCTTTTTCTTGTGGTTCGTGTTGTTTATTCAAGAAACCATTAAAGAATAGTAATTTTCTCAAGAAATGGAGGATGAACGGAGGCTAATGTGTGTAGTTATACTTTATTGTCGTAATTTCCTTTATCTGTCGTTCTCAAGTTGTATGTCGTTTTTTACGTCATGGGCGTGTTCTAATTTGAATGTATTTCTTTGTTAAGTTTTGGTTTATAGCTTTTCAAAGAATAAAAATACATGGGAATAGAGCATCATGAAGGACAAAGGTACTGCAAATATTCTTCTATGGTGCGTAGTGATGCAGATGTCCTCAAGCTTCGACTAAGAAAAAAAACTCAAAGGGAGTCAGATATTAGTCTAACTTGCAAGTAAAATTCCTATATCAGAGTGGTTTAGCATGTAATATCACGTCTGATTTCATCAAAAAGTGTAGTATTCGAATTCTCTAACTCCAAGTTCAGAGGTCACAGTATAGGGTAAAAAAAACAAAAGGAAATAAAAATTATTTTGTCTAGGAAGTACGATGAAGCTGTCATTAAAGTCCGACCTGCTCATCTTCATTTTTAGTACTTTAGAAATATGAGACTGGCATTATAATGACCAAATTTGTAGTTTAGGGAAAAAACAAAAAAAAAAAAAGTGCTCAGGGTGGTCCTACTCAGTCCTAGAAATTAAAGTTTAGTTTTTTTCCTTATTCTAATAAAAGAGCTGGTGTGCCACACCATAATTGAATTCGGCAATTATAGCGCTTTTAATCTAAAAGTAATTTTTTAAAGTGTTTAGATAATTTCCTAAAAAAATGTTTAGATAATATGTTAGAAGAGTTTTTACTCTCTAAAAAAAAGTCAAAGTAAAAAACACAGTATCTAAAAAAAGCTTTTCTTATTAAGCTTTGAAACTTATTTATATAAGTGTTTTACTAAGACATTATAAACTCAATCTAACTTTTTCATAACGTCTTACTAAAATTTCTATTTAGATCTATTTAAGTTCTTTTAAAAAATGTTTCCAAAACGCATACTAAAAATCACCATTTATTGATCATTCATGCACTCATGTGCCCGTCCTCGACAATTGTCATCCACTTGCACCCTTACGTCCTCTCAATGGTTACTGTCCATGTGCTTGCTTGCTCCATCCATGATTTTTGTCCCTGCTTTAACTTTATTTTTGTAATAAAATACAATGAAATTGACAAAAAAAATAAATAAATACAAAAAATTACCGTCAAAATTAGAATCTCCTATCATAACTCCAACTTACGAGGGCATACCATGAAAATATAGTGCTTTCTATTTAGTTACCTTCATTAGAAGTTTTGTGTTTATTTTTAAATAAGAAATCTCTTGATTTAAAGAAATGTATTATTTTCGTTATGTATTTATAACTTGTATTTATTTAAGCTCACTCATAATACTCCTTCTTAATGATTCTTCTTCTCTAATCCGTGATTTTAATTAGAGCCTTTCAAGCTGATCAAGTGTACTGTTGACGATTTCGTTTCCCATTTCTTTCTCTTTTTTCTTTCTTTCTTTCTTTTTTTCCCCTTGCTGAAAAAGAAAAACAAGTTAATTTGAAAGAAAACTAGCCTTCATCAAAAAGGCTGCTGTGTTTTTGGTTGTCTATTATTTATGTTCTATATGTAGAAAACCATTATTATAGTGTCTGATTGTCTCATCTCATTGAAGTTCAAAAAGAGATTTATACAAATTAATATTAGAATACCTCACGAAAACATGACAATTTAGAATTTCACTTTACTGGTAATTATTATTTCAGCAATTCTCTATCTACCTGGTTAAAAATATTTACGTAATATTATGTGGTTGATCACGATTATGTACATTTGAGAAATTTTTTTTCATAAAAAAAATTTGTTCTTACCGACACAAAGATTTATACTATATGCAAGTCTTTGAATTTATGTCGATTTCCTAAAGTTACAGAGACTTGTCTTGTTCGACGTACTGTGCAGTACATATGGAAATATGCACATACCTCCACGCCACATGGTCCTGGCTTTTCATGCTGAAAATGTGGTTGAGGTTTTTGGTTTAACACTTCTCTCTCTCTCTCTCTCTCTCTCTCTCTCGCTAAGGAATGGAAAAAAAATATAAAAAAATGGTTGAGGGTCTTGGTGGTTCAATGCACCGCCTTTCTTCAATGCAGCTTTTGCTTGACATGCGACATGTAAAGGTTGATGAATAGGTTGGATTTAAAATATTTAAATTAAAGTTGTTTGACTTTTTATAGTATGAAATAATTTATCAAAAAAATTAAAATAAAAAAAAAAGTCAAAAGACTTACGTGTAGTCCATAATGGATGCCCTCGTATTTCTCACTTATACTATTAATTGCATGAATGTCTCGTACATGTCTTTTTCGGGAAGGCAGTAAATAGTTGATAAGTCAATTTCAAAAGCGGTTTTCCATCACGATAATTTAATACTAGTTCATAAGTTAATTTTGAAAGTAGTTTTCCATCTCTGTAATTTAATACTGGTTAGAGATGGAAAACTGTTTTCGAAATTGACTTATCGACTACTTACTGCCTTCCCTATAGAGACATGTGCGAGACACATTCATGCAATTAATAATACAAGTGGGAAATACTAGGGCATCCATTATGGACCACACGTAAGTCTTTTTTTTTTTTTTTTTTGATAAATTGTTTTGAACTATAAAAAGTTGTATCTTGATCTTTAGCTTGCGTTTGATAAATTGGTTGGATTTAAAATATTTAAGTTGGAACTGTTTGACTTTTTAAAAACTAGTTAAAATTTTCATTTACTTATCAGAAAAAGACAAAAACGAGTTGTTTTTTGAGTTGAAATTATTGCTCCAAACACCTCATTAATTATATTTTAAAAAAAAAAAAAAAACCAAAAGGGATACAAAAGAATCCTTTTTACTGAAAAAACGTCACTTTTGGACGGAAATTACAATGTGAGAACCATGTAAAGTCAGTTTACAGTAGAAATATATAAACACCCTCTCTATCACAAAAACATAACCAAAAAAAAAAAAACACACACACACACACAATTCTTCCACTTTATCTCTCAACCATAATCAAGATAAAAAAGAAACGAAGAAAACTAAAGTGGTATCCCTAAGTTGATAAGATGATGTGTTTCTTGGATTACTTCGAAGTTTCTCTGTTCCATTTTTTTTTTTCTAAAATGTCGAGCTCCGCCAATGTGTACTAAAATTCAGAAGTTACTATTTTCATTTGTTTTTTTAGTGAGTGTGTGATTGTTAACCATTATAACAATGTTTGCTAACCATAATAACAGTGTTTGCTTCAAGATTTTGATCTTCTAGAGTATTTGTATCTACACCATCTTTTATGTTTGCCCAAGATTATTTGGTAACATTCCTCTCATTAAGAGTTATAGGATGAAAGACTGTACAACTATATTAGAAGGACAAGAAAGTCTGGCCCTCCAAGTTAATACCTTCGGATTATGAAATTAAACTGCCACTTATTTCTTGTGGATCATTGCTTGGAGTACTGGAGCTATTTCTTCAAGATTGGGTTAAACGTACTTCTTAATAGGAGGAAATTTAACATTTTTTAGGTTAATGATGTAGATCATTTTGAATTTTTTTTTAATATGTATATACATAATATAAATGAGAATGTTTTGTAAATGATAATGATTTGGAAATTGTGTTCGATTGTGTTTTAAGAGAGATTCAATTGAGCATAACCAAAAATAATATTGTTTTGGTATAGTTATGAAGATTCTTGTCGGCTGTAATTTTACTATTTTATCTTAGTTTATTCCTATTTCACTCACTTTATACCAGAACATAATACTAAAATACATTTGATTAGATAATTATTTCTTGTCGTTCCTATTTTCATCCATCTATATGGTTTAAAATCCTGAAACCGACACTAAATTCCACACACACACCCAGTTCCTCTTCATTTCATCCAGGAGTATAGAATGGTGGGGGTCATATATTTACACACACACATATATCTACATATATGCTAATTCTTGCATGATGAATTTAGAAAGAGTGTTTTATCAATTATGAATTAATATCCTCTTGTATAATATTCTCATTTTCAATTAATTTAAATATTAAAATTTCATTTTTACAAGTTTAAAAACATAATAACGACGACAAAAAATAGAAATAGCATTAGAAATATCTATAAATATAGCATTAGAAGTATCTTATGTATAGGAATATACACTAAAATTTATGCTATTTTTTATACATTTTAAAAAAAATAATAAATATATGATTGGTATACAGAAATGCATTAGAGATGGTATTGCAAAGAACAAAGAGAATGAATCAAGCTATAGGATCGAATAAGTAGAACTCGAAAAACACGTTCATGCATGTATTACTGTTGAGTGTGAGAGGTGAAGCTTTTCCATCCAAAAAAACAAAAACCAAAGAAGAAGTTGAGAGTGAAAGATAGGTGCGAAGTTTGTCCTTAATGACTGTAGTTGCTAAAGATTATTTTCTTTATTTTTCTTTACTTTATTTTTCATCATTTTGATAAGGTTGAATGGGCAACAACGTTTTTCTACCGCTAATTCATGGAAGGCATGTTTATCACTAGTCAATAATTTTTTATTAACTTATTTCCAAACCAATAATTTAGAAGACCTTTTTTTTTTTTTTTTTTTAACCTTTCATCTTCCCATCAAGAACTTTGATGTCCTTTGTTATTTGCCTAGCACGTATCAAGCGACTTGTAATTTGCCCTCTGTCTGAAGCAGAAAAACGACAAGGACAAGTGGAAAATGACAAGTGACTTGACATACACTAGACACATAATAAATTAATTGGAGAATTGGGGCCCCTACATCACAGTTCTTGATGGGAAGATGAAAGAAAAACAAAGAATTTTCTCAAATTATACAAAATATATATATATATACACACACACACACACACGAAGGAAAGTACAATTTGAGTTAATAATCAACTTTCCAAATATTCTGGGTTGGTGATAAACATATATGCCTTCCTTGAATAGCAATATATAAGCATTTCGCCCACTCAATTTTGTTAAAATAATAGAAAAGAAAATAATTACAAATAAAGACGTACCACAACCACAGAAAAATAAAAAATAAAAAAAAATTCTTTAGCAACAACAGTCATCAAAGGACAAACTTTCTACCTGTCTTCCCGTGTTATAAATGACATCTAAAGCTACGTTAGTGATGACCGATAAAAGACAACGTGTAAACCCCATAATCTTTACCAATTTTTTCAGCTAGTGATCAACTTACCGTTCGTTTGGTGGGATGTTTGGAGATTGTATTTTAGAGGTTAGAGATAAGTTAAGTTTTGAAAATATTTGTTCGGTGAAAATGAATTATTTAGAGTCACAAAATGTAAAAATTTAAAATGTTTTTAGAAAAAAAATATCAATATAACTTTTGTTCTTTTTTTTTTTTTTGAAATTCTATGCAATTAGCAAAAAAAAAAAAAAAAAAAAAAAATTCATATGGACTTGAAATAATAAAATTATGAAGTTTTAAAGTTTGAATTTTACATTTCAAAATTTTTTTTTTTTTGAGTTTACTGTGAACATTTGAAAAAATAAATAGTAAAAAGTAGTTTTGAATTAAAAATAAAAAACAAATATATATATATATATATATTTGGAGATGTCCCAAAAATACCCACACTACTACAAAAGTTGGCTTACACGACGGAAAATACACGACGGTTTTTGTGAAACCGTTGTCTTAAACAAGATTACACGACGGTTTTCTTGGAACCATCATGTAATCCAGTAGCATTTCAAAAAAAAGAAAAGAAAAAAAAAGGATTACACGACGGTTATATAAAACCGTCGTATAATCCTCCGAAAATTTTTAAATTTTTCAAAATTTCAAATTAAAAAAAAAAGGATTGCACGACGGTTTTGAGCAAAACCGTCGTATAATCCTCCTAAAATTTTCAAATTTTCAAACTTTCAAACTTTTAAAATTTTCAAATTAAAAAAAAAAGGATTACACGACGTTCCTAATGACCGTCGTGTAATCCTCGCGTAATCGGAGGAATGTCCGTCGTGTAATCTTCCGAAAATTTTTAAAATTTTCAAATTTTCAAAAAAAAAAGGATTACACGACGGTTCTAAAAACCGTCGTTCAATCCTAAGATTACACGACGGTTTTAAGCAAAACCGTCGTGTAATCCTCCGAAAATTTTCAAAATTTCAAATTTTTCAAATTTTCAAAATTTCAAAATTTTCAAATTAAAAAAAAAATGAGGATTACACGACGGTATGTCCGTCGTGTAATCCTCCGAAAATTTTTAAAATTTTCAAATTTAAAAAAAAAAGGAACCGTCGTGTAATCCTCCGAAAATTTTCAAAATTTTCAAATTTCATGCTTTGGAATTCGCACGAAAACCCATTACCTAAATACACTTTACTCTTCATTTATCATCATTTTCATCTTCAACACATTAGACAACTCAAACTTTTCTCCTCCCCACCTCCTTCGCCCACCCCCCTAACTTAAAATCCGGTCACGCCGCCGCCACCACTTCAAACTTGTCGCCACCTCCCCACCTCCCAAACCGCCGCCATGGCCCCGATTTTTTTCCGCCGCCGCTGCCGTTGCCACCACCTCTCTCTCCCCGTGTTCCCATCAAGGCCATAACTATTTTTCTTTAAAGAAAAGCAAGGTGACTTCTATATTACTCAATTTCTTATTTTCTAACAAAACTACAAACACATAATATTTTAATAACTTGCGTTGAGTGTAATTTGTAGTGTTGTGGTTTTGGGAGTCATTGACCCATGGGAGAACCTTGTCTTTTATTTTGATCCTTTTCGAGAGAAGAAACGAGACGATTTTACTGAACTCATAAACATGTAAGGCAATTTTAGTATGCTAATTTTTTTGTTAATCTTAATTATATGCATATTAATTAGCTTGAACTTTACCAATTTACTAGGGCCCTAACGGATTGGAAGATTACGGTCGGCGAAGGAATTAGAAGGAGACGAGATTGTAAAACGAAAATCTCGAACCGGCCTTGTCCTCTGCAAGAGGGAAGTGTTAAATGTGGTTATTTCATTTTAGGTTTTACGAGGGAAATAGTGTTTAATGGAATTAACGCACTTGAAAGTAAAGAATTTTCACTTCTGATGATTTGGATTTGATTAGGAGTGAATGGTGTGGTCATGTAATGGAATTCGTTGATTATGACATTAATTCCATCTTTGTAATATATAATAATTGGTATGTTTTTACCTTGATCAATGTTGTTAATATCTTGAATTGTCTCTTGATTTTTGCAATTTCACGATAGACTCCGAAACTTTACACCACGGTTTTCTATATGTCCGTCGTGTAAAGTGGACTTTACACCACGGTCTTTTATATGTCCGTCGTGTAAAGTCCGCTTTACACCACGGTCTTTTATATGTCCGTCGTATAAAGTGGACTTTACACCACGGTCTTCTATATGTTCGTCGTGTAAAGTGGACTTTACACCACGGTCTTTTATATGTTCATCGTGTAAAATCCGCTTTACACCACGGTCTTCGATATGTCCGTCATGTAAAGTCCGCTTTACACGACGGTCTTCTATATGTCCGTCGTGTAAAGTTCGCTTTACACGACGGTCTTCGATATGTCCGTCGTGTAAAGTCCGCTTTACACGACGGTCTTCGATATGTCCGTCGTGTAAAGTCCGCTTTACACCACGGTCTTCTATATGACCGTCGTGTAAAGTCCGCTTTACACGACGGTCTTCGATATGTCCGTCGTGTAAAGTCCGCTTTACACCATGATTTTTCTACTTAAATACATGATAGCACGACGGTTCTTAACCGTCGTGTAAATTTGAGATACCACGACGGTTCATATAACCGTCGTGGTATCTTCCACGACGGTTCTGTAACCGTCGTGTAAACTTTGCACGACGGTCAAAAACCGTCGTGTAATCCCCTCTTTTTAGTAGTGCCAGTTATTCTTTGGTTTTTTTTTTTTTAATAGAAAAGCTTCACTTCTCACGCTCAACATTAATACATACTAGAACGCGTTTTTCGAGCTGTTCTCAGTCTATCTATTTTAATTGCTTAAAAGTCATGCTCATAAAAAATAAAATAAAATGAAAAAAGTAATAAGCAAAACCTTTATTAAAAGAAAAAGAAATACAAAGAGCCGACAAATTCAGGAAAAAAAAAAAAAAAAAAAAAAAGAAAGAAAGTAAACAGCCTAATAGCAAATGGAAAGTGGAAAAAGGAAACCAATGAGAAATCATGACTATTTTCTTATTTTAAAATCTTTTCCTCTCCGATCCTTAAGTTGATAAGATGGTGTGTTTTTTGGATTACTTCGAAGGTTCTCTGTTCAAAATTTTTTTCCCCCCTAAAATGTCGAACTCCTCCAATATATCCTAAAAATCAGAAGTTACAATTTTCATTTCTTTTTTAGTAAGTGTGTGATTGTTAACCATTATAACAATGTTTGCTTCAAGACTTTGATCTTCTAAAGTATATGTACATGATTGGACAAATAATCTAGTGTGTAATAATAATCTAACAAGAAATGTTACACTACTTTTATAGATTTTCTCAAATTCCTATGGATGATGATTGGACTGAAATTGATGGACATCATTGGACTAACATTAATGGGCATGCATCTGATTTAGAAACTTCTCACGATATAATTTAACTTGGGTGTAATTGGAGAAGGAAAAAATCAAACCAAATTAGCTTATGTACAAATTGGTGATGATTAAATTTCAGCTATTTTAGATATTGTTTTTGTGAAATACTTTACAAATAGAGGATATATGAAATTTGTGTATTAGTTTGGTTCCTTGTAATATTACTGATAGTGTTTACATCAAATAATGTAATTTGTTCTACTCAAGTTTTTGTTTTTTTGTTTTTTTTTTATTTTCAATGAAAAGTCGTTATATAATTAGCAATCAAATATTTAGTCACTAAAGGCTTTAACAGGTTTAGAATCAAATGAGTTTTTGCCACCAGGATTTTTGGTCAGAAAAAAAAAGAATAAATAAATAAATAAAACAAAAAAAAACTTATGTCCTTAAAAAAAAAAAATTTAGCGACCAAATTTTGGTTGCAAAAAGTTCTATTACTATGATTTGTGTTCCTTGGCATGATTTAAATGGCGTCTAAATTAAAATCTTTTTGTAACCACAAGTTGGTAGCTAAAATATCAACTTTTTCGCGACTAAATATTTTGGTCGCACAGCACCTTGTTGCGACCAATTATTTGGTAGTAAAACATGTCACATTTGGTCGCAAAAGAATCGTTTGGTTGTCTATGATAACAAAATCACGAACATCTAGCAACCAAATAGTCGACTTTTAGTGACTAAAGTTTTGGTTGCATAAAGATGCGTTTTTTGATGACCACAATTTGGTTACATTGAAAACTTTCTATAACCAAGTTGTTGTGACCACACATTCTATGACCAAAATAAACAAAATCGCCACTAATATTTTGTTCACAAAAAACCATTTTTCCTGTATTATGATATATTATATATTTGTGTTTCATCACACACACAGACGTACATTAAATCTCCTACACTAATATTTTAAATAGACACACACGAAAATCTCCTACTCCAATATTTTAAATAGAAACTTTCACACACACAAGCGAAAATCTCCTATTCCAATTTTTTAAATATAATTTTCTTTTACACACACACACACGAAAATCTCCTACTATAACATTTTAAATAGAATTTACTTTTACACAGACACACGAAAATCTCCTTCTCCAACATTCTAAAATAGACTTTACTTTTCAATTTCAATTTAAAAAAAAAAAGATATTACTTTTACACACGCACACGAAAATCTCTTTCTCTAATATTATAATTAGACTTTACTTTTACGCGCCACCCTATCACACGAAATCTCCTGTTCCAATATCTTAAATAGAATTGCTTTTACACACAAATTCTAGTGATTTACGTTTTGAATTGAAGTTCGCTTATGCGAACTCACATAAATGCAACACTGATTCCTTCACAAATGAATCGCCTTGGTTCCTTATTTTTATTTCTTCAAAAAGTTTTTAGCTAAATGTGTACATATTATATTTTCTTTCAAGAAATTGTCGTAAATGAAATCAACAAGTGTATTAAGATGTTCCCGTTAGGCTAGCATCCCTTTAGTACTTTCTTTTACTTTTCCATCCACTAAATATTGTGGTTAAAAAAAAAAAAATAAATTGCAAAAAAGTTCCAAATAGGAAAGAAAAAAAAAAAAAAAAAAACAGGCATCAATGTGGAAACAAAGCCAAACGCCTAACAAGGAAATATAATGAAAAGGGAAAGGCAGTTCCATGAAACTCTTTTCTTGAAAATAGGCTTCGAATATGACTGGTTAAAAACCTTCTGACAAAAATCTAAGAAGAAGATTAGAACCTTCCAAGTAAAATCCAATGGAAAAATCAAACATTGAAAAAAAAAAAAAAAAGAAAAGAAAAACTTCAAAACTCTGAAACCGTTCATTACCCGGATGGAAGATCGTGCTTTCGAAGTTAACCTATCAACTGCTGACTGCCCTCCTTATAAAGACATGCACGAGGCACAATAGGGCCCTCATTATATACCGCACTGCTGACTGCCCTCCTTACAAAGACATGCACGAGGCACAATAGGGCCCTCATTATATACCGCATTTTAATTTTTTTGATAAATTGTTTTACTGCTTCCTGAATTTTATACGAAGTTGTGTTTTCATCCCTTATATTTTTAAAATAAAAATTGTCCCGAAAATACCAAAAGGGATACAAAATGAATCCTTTTTGCTAACAAACGTTACTTTAATTTGGAATGAAAAAACGATGTGAGCATTATGCGAGATAAATTTTTATTACAAAGACATAAACACACGCACAAAAAAAAAGGGGGGGGGGGGGGGGGGGGCGAAATTAAAACCACAATTCGTCCTGTTTATCTCTCAAACCATTTAAAAAGCACACTTCTCATTCCCAACATCAAAATCCCTTTCGCAACTGCACGAAGGGGCTTTGGTGAGAAAAAACCTAGATCTCAGTGCCAGCGGAATATTATTATTATTATTTTTTGAAGAAATATCAAAATATTAACACATGTAAGATATTAATCAAGGATCAATAGAGTATTTTACTTTTTTTTTATTGTCTTAAAGTATCCTTCTTTATTTTTTTAAACAAATTACGGGAGGGAAAAGGGAAAATAATTATTATGATCGTTGACATTGAAGTTTGGTACTACTAGGTATCTTAAGAAGTATTTCACGAAAATCAAAGAGCTAGAAAATAAAGAAAGAACTCCCGCATGGCTTCTACATCTGGAATCGTCACTGATTGGCCTTGGAAGCCTCTAGGAAACTTTAAGGTCCATTTTCTAAGTGAATTGATCGCCCTCGCTAGTCGATGATGTTGTAAAGGCATCTTCAATGTAATGTTAAATTAATGTATTATGTTATTTTTTGGTATTTGAATGATAAAAGTACTTTCTGATATAATGTTATCTTTCATGTCAAATTTGTTATATGCTCAACTTTATGGTAAATATGCCACAAGATGAGCCAATGCTAAATTTCATTTTTAATTCTTATTGGTTATTGTCTCATGTAGTTATTACAAGCTTTTTATTTTTCATTTATTTAAATACTAAAAGTTCACTTTTACAACTTCCAAAGTACAACACAAATGATAAAAAGTAAAAGTAGTATTATAATTACCATAATGCATTGGAGTATAAAGTAAGATAATGCTATTTTTCATATTATTTGTAACAAATATAGTATTATATCTAGACTAATTCTTGGTCTGCAAATGATTTGAATGAACAATGTATGATAAAATATGAGATACAAAATTTGACTTCAACATTTATATAATTGTACTGTGTATTTTATGTTTATTCAGAAAATATATCATACATTTTGAAATGTATCAAATACATATCATGATGTTTTAATTGTATATCGAATCCATATACCTAAAAGAGGTCAACATTTAATTTTGACTAGAACAATAACAAAAATCCCCTCAAACAAAGAGAGAGAGAGAGGGAGAGAAACTTACCTATGTATATGAAGAGTTTTTTGGTGTTTTTTCAATTTGGATATTAGAAAAAATAAAGATTATTTTTTTAGTTATGTCAATAATTATTAAAAATAAAAATTGAATGTTAACCATTACAAATATGTATTTAATCACATTTAATATACCTCTATAGATAATCAATAAAGTACAAAATGAGCGGTATACTTTTGATTAAACTAATAATATAGTGTTTAACAAAATTACACTTTCTTAATTAATAAAAAAAAAGGAAGTCCGTATTCACTTTTCTTTTCTTAAAAAAAAAAAAAAAAAAAAAAGAAAAGACTTGTATACTTTACCCTATCACATAAATACGCGCATCTTGTTTTGAGGCATGGATTTATTTGAACCAAAATTTGACGCATCAACAATTAATGATAAATCATTCAGTGTCTCAGAGTTGTAATCTTCCTATTAATGATTACGACAGCTTTTATAGGATACATACTAGGGTCAGATGACCGTTTGGGGAGCTATAGTAATAATAAGCTTAGCTAGCGCCGTACCTATAGTAGGAGATACCATAGTGACTTGGCTTGGGGGTGGTTTGTCTGTGGAAAATATTACCACCTTGAATCATTTTTCTAGTCTTCACTATTTAATCCCGAACAGTCCCTTTAGTTAATTCTTATACCTAACTATACCACGTGCACGTTTATTATTATGTGCAAGGACTGATTAGTTAAACTTCCATTACTTGCGTACTGTTGAAAAACTTCCACAAAGATTAGCGTGTGGGTAACAGAAGATGCCGCTCTTTCCATTTGTGTTTTGGCTAGCCATAGCCTTCTTTGTTACTATCACGAAACCGGTTTCTTTTCTTTGACTTGTAGTTTTCAGTCTTCTCTAGTCCCTTTCACGACTTCCCTCTCTCTTTCATTTAACTAAAATTTGATACTCTTTCTCTGTTACTGTAGATTTACGTACATCAATAACCAAAATTTGAGGTTAGAGTTTATAAACACATATATCTATAAAACAAAATTGTAGAAATTAAATAATAATTTTATGAAAATAATCGAACTATAAAAGTTTCCAAGCAATTGAGAAATGTTTATAAGAAAAAATAAAAGTTTTTATATTAAATAACATAATTTTTAACCCCTAATGTTAATAAATAACATAATTTATTACCATTAATAATAAATAGCATAATTTATTACTGTTTTTTTCTCTTTCCCTCCTCTCTGTATCGGCTCCTTCACTCTCTTTTCTCTCTTTCCTCCGACCGCCTCTCTCTCGCTCTCTCTCTCTCTCTCTGTCTCTCTCTTGAGCACTGTTGATGAAGATTGATGGGATCACGAGGCCGAGAATAGAGTGAGCTCGCGATTCCAGTGAGATGAGGAGATGTCTAGCGATTCCACTGAAAAGTTATGCTATGATTTAAAATAGTCTCCGAAAATATTCTCTTTGGCTCTTTCTGTTTTAAATTAATTTGTTCGTCTACATTCTTAGTGGTTTTGCAGATTTATATCCCCAATCAATTTGGAACACCAACTCCAAACTCTATTTTTAATTGATTTGCAATTAATGATTGATTAAACAAACCATCTCTGAAAACTGCTAATCCAATTTGCTACAGCATGAATTTATATCTCTCTACTTCTTTCTCTCTCTTTTTATATTCATAGAAGTTATAATCTTCTTATTTCAAGTTAATATAATTAATGATTTTTGTTGCTAAATGCTCACAATGATGGAAAGAATAAAACAACATCTATGCACCTTTTCTTCTTCTTTATCTCCCTACCACGATAATCAAGATAACAACGAAACCAAAAAAACTTTAAAAGCACATAACCGATTCCTAAAATTGAAATCCCTCTCGCAACTATGCGGAGTGGCTTAGTGAGAAAAAACCTAGACCTTGGAGCCATGATGGGGATTGTATAAGGATAATCGGTTCGATGGAGCAGCGACAAAGATTAATTGCATGATCTTTTTGTAACCTTCAAATGTTGGATCAACCAACGAGCTCTATTTGCTCTCAACTTAAAAAAAAAAAAAAAAAAAACCCTAGTCCTATTTGCTATTTGCTTTTATCTGATATCTTCAAAAGCGCTTTTTTTTTTTTTTTTCAAATATATAATTATAAATGATGATTGAGATAGAAATTAGTAGACGCATTAAGATATCCTGATTAGAAGAGCACCTACATCTTCATTTTCCTATCCCAATGAAAATATATCCAAATTAGAGGGCTAATAGTCCCTATGTGGTACACCCCCACTACAGGGAGGAATCCCTGTCGTGCACTCCTCTTTCTTCCAGATAATAACGTTGGTCACGTAGTCTTCTATTGTAATAAAATAGTACAATCTATTAATTAACTAGTTCAAATATTTTGTAACTAATATATCCAAATGTTATTTTTTGTCAAATAAATTATCCACAACTGATATATAAATCAACTATTTAATTTAAATGAATAGTTAATCAACTCCAATAAATTGTAAATCGATCTCATTATTATCAAATGAGAAGATGTCTATCTCAATTTAAATTGTTGTTTGAACTTGAATTAACTATTGTTATTATAATCATTTAATTCCTATTTATTTTTCTAAAAGTAATATTTATCTGATGAGTAATTAATTCTTCCCAAAAAAAAAAAAAAAAACCCCTAGGAATGCGCCGACAGTACTGACACAATGCCTAGTCCCCCGGGATTGTGGCCGCATGTAAGGGACCCGATAAACATATATAATTCAAGGAATAATTAAAATACAGCTATAACTTTGTTCATGTGAGTTTCACGTGGTGTCTGATTGGGAGGAGCTATAGAAGTTATTGTAAGAGAGGGCTATGCATTAATTTGTAGAAAAACAGGTAGGCTAAAAATTTATTAAAAAAAAAATAAAAAAACTTGGGGGGCTTTAAGCCCCCAGGCCTTCATTGGCTTTGTTCATGTTGAGGTGTCATATGTCTGTTAGTAAAAAGAAATTCTTGGCATTCTTTATGGATGAGATTTTAATTAAAAAAAGGCTAAGGG
>CM046381.1:16598621-16731621 GCA_025413485.1 Ficus microcarpa | reverse complement strand
TCATAATGCAATTTTGACTAAAGTTTAAGGATCAATGGAAACATTTACTTTTCTGTTTTGTTTTGTTTTGTTTTGAAAGAAGTTTGGTTTGTATGAATTATTGCCTTACAGTAGTCTTAAATATGACGATTGACGATTGACCTTGAAGTTTGGTACTTCAAGGGTGAAAAACCACAGGAAGGAAAGGGACAAAAAATAAGTATGACATTGACGATTGACATTGAAGTTTGGTACTATATTATGGATCATTGGAAATGGATTATTTAATGGCCGAGTAGAAGTATTTCACGAAAAGCAAGAAGTATAGCAGAAAAGAAAGAAATCCAGCATGGCTTCTACACCTGGAATCCTCACTGATTGGCCTTGGAAGCCGCTAGGAAACTTTAAGGTTCAATTTTCTTTATACCCCTCTCTCTCTCCGTTCTTCTCTCTCCAGATCTTTCTCCTCTAGTTCTATACACACACACACACACACACACACACACGAAAGGTTTGTTGTCCGACAGCCGTTCTGTTCCTGGTATAACCCACGAAAGAGCACGAGACAATCCGGTAGAGAGAGCGATACAACCTGCGAACGAGAAAGAGATACCGATAGTGTCGGATAGAAAACCTCTCGTATATACATATATATATATATGCGCACATTAGTTTTACCATAAAGAGTAAGACTGGGGGAAGGTAGTTTAGTTATATGTAGAACTTACAGTTCGTTAACAAAGAGAGAGAAATAATTTAGGTCGCGAACTTGAGAGTTCTTGCCTAAACTCATTCCATCCCATCTGTTGAGTTAACTCAAACGGC
Organism: Ficus microcarpa; assembly: GCA_025413485.1. NCBI lineage: Eukaryota > Viridiplantae > Streptophyta > Magnoliopsida > Rosales > Moraceae > Ficus > Ficus microcarpa. The sequence continues at coordinate 16,730,817 of CM046381.1, read as the reverse complement.
AGGCAATATTAAAGAAAATGGTTATATATATATATATATATATAGATACATTTGACTTTCATCTTCATAATAATCTGGGTTATTCGCTAACATTATGGTTTTGTTGTGGGATTGCTATTGCAGTACGTGATCATGGTTCCTTGGATAATAAAGAGCACATACTCATTTTTGTTCAAGGAGGAAGAAGAGAGAAATCTTACTTACTTTCTCGTTTTCCCGTTTATGCTGTGGAGAATGCTTCACAACCAGATCTGGATCACTCTCTCTCGCTATCTCGGCGCCAGAGGCACGTGCCAAATCGTAGACAAGGGCCTTGAATTCGATCAAGTTGATAGAGAAAGAAATTGGTCAGTACCATGGAAAATTAATTACGCTAACTAATTACACTAAAAAAACGTAAAGGCCCAAACGACACCCAACTAAAATATAAAGGGTTAAACGACAACCAAATAGAAACCACCAATGAGTAGAAAAGAAAGCCCACAAAGACAATGGCTAAGCCCACAAAGACAATGGCTAAGGCTTCTTCCTCAGCCTGCCACATCAGTACCATAGAAAATTTATAAATTATATGTATTTACATAATATTCCATTAACCCTAGTTTTTTTTTTAATTTTTTTTCCAAACTGAGTTTTCGAAGTATGAGGTTGTAACGAGATTTCTCTTAATTTCCAAATCAGTTATTTTCAGTCATTCATTTCCTGTCCTTTCTGTTTGAATGTTTTTAGGATATTTAGCATTGATACCCTCTAAACTTGTTATACTTTGACAACTTACTCTCTAAACTTCTAATTTTGGCAATTCACCCCATCAACTTACCAAATCATGACATTATAACTCATGTTAGTAAATTTTCCATTAAATCAGTCATGAAAAACCCACATATGTCTCATGTGAAGTCGGAAAAACTCATTTCCAATCAAAAATTTATAAATCTATTGCAAATCCTAATGTAAATCTTCCAAATTCAAATATTTTATTTAGCGTAAAATTAATTAAAAGGGGTACATTGCAACAATTTAATAAGTTTAGAGGGCAAATTACCAAAATGAAAGCTTGAGGGGCAAGTTGCCAAAGAGTAACAGGTTGAGGGGGGCATCAGTGCTTAATACCCGATGTTTTGATGTTTTGATTATTTATTTATTTATTTATTTATTATTATTTTTTTTTGGTAGCGTTCAGCCAAAAAATTTATTTCTCTTACTAATTTTTCTTTCATTTCTATAATATTGTTGAGTGTGGTGTTTAGCAGAAGATAAGGTGGTTATTAGTGATTACCAACCTATTTAGAATGTGTTAATTTCTCGTTATACAAGTTATATATTCCTACTCTGTATTTACATTAAAAAACAAATAAATTTCTCTGTTTTTTTTTTTTTTTTTTTTTTTTTTTGTTTGACAGGGATGACCAAATATTGTTAACTGGAATCATGTTCTACATAATTGTCGATCTAAAGCCAGAAGAATCAAATCTGCCAATTTGGAGGACAGATGGTGTAATAATAACAATAATTCTACATTGTAGTGCAGTGGAGTTTCTTTATTATTGGCTTCATAGAGCACTTCACCACCATTTCCTCTACTCACGCTACCATTCCCATCACCATTCCTCCATTGTCACCGAGCCCATTTCTGGTGAGCTTGACCTTCTAAATTCTTCATATATTGTGTTTTTTATACTTGTGTTTCATCGTGAAGGCATGCCTATTTATTTTGTTTGTAAATGGCTCTTTGTATATAAATAATTTATACAATAATTAATTCTGAATAATTTTCCGAACTAGAATGTCACCATCCAAAGAATTCGCACCGCATACTAAATTCTCAACTCAATTATATTTTAGTTCAAGGAAAATTAACATATCCAATGCCAAAATGCGGTCCAAAATAAAAATATGAGTACTGTAAAGAGAAAAATTAGGACTAAAGGCGACGAGGGATCTTCGGCCTAGACACAGTCGGACTCTCCACGACTAACCATGGATCAAGCACCACTACTGAGAAGTTCCTTCTGATATTTGTCACCTTTTCTCCATTTATAAACAGAAAAAAAAAAAAAAAAAAAAGATAAAGAAGTAAGTAGTGGTTTTCAGAAAATATTTGAAGTAAATGATAGATTTTAAGATATTCAGAATAAATAATAAATTTACCAAGTAAATGATTTATTTACGTCTTGTAAATATATTATTTACCTAATAAATTTGCTAGTTACCTAGTAAATTTTCCATTTACCTAATAAACTTGCTATTTAATTCAAATATTTTAAAATATTTCTGTTTATTTTAATTAATTTTGTAAAAATACTATTTAGTATAATTTTCCTAAAAAAATTTGTAATACGCTAATTACTAATATTAATTGATAGTATATATTGAGCTAAGTCAAAAAGTATAGTTTACTTTTAATATGTCATTTGAAACAATATTGATTTTCATTTTCCTAGAATTTTAAACAAAATTTATGACATGCTGTTTTTCGGTTTTGGATTTTTCTATTGCAGCTGTGATTCATCCATTTGCGGAGCTCGTTGCATACTTTATTCTCTTTGCCATTCCTTTATTGATACCAGTGCACACCAGAACTGCCTCTATGGCATCGGTTTTCGGTTATATCATTTATGTAGACTTCATGAACAATTTAGGTCATTGTAATTTTGAGCTAGTTCCCAAATGGCTCTTTTCCATGTTACCGTGTCTCAAGTACTTTATGTATACGCCCTCGTAAGCTCCTTAGCCCTATACTTTCAAATATATATGCGAATATATTATTATATTTAACCTATTACACTTATATATAACTTTTGTACATTATACTGCAGGTTTCACTCATTGCATCATACTCAATTCCGAACTAATTACTCTTTATTTATGCCACTCTATGATTACATATATGATACGATGGATAAGTCTTCAGATTCTCTGTATGACTTGTCACTCAAAAGAGGAAAAGAATCACCAAATGTCATGTATCTGGTGCATCTAATGACGCCGAGGTCTATTTACCATCTAGAACTAGGGTTTGCTGGTTTGGCCTCCAAGCCCTACGTCTCAAGATGGTACTTATGGTTAATGTGGCCAGTGACGACATTGCTGTCAATGATATTATCTTGGAAATATGGTCATCATTTCGTGGTCGAGAGGAATCACTTTGATAAGTTAAGTTTACAAACTTGGGCAATACCAAAATACAAAACACAAGTAAGTTTTATTTTCTAAACCCTAGACTTTAGAAGCTTTAATTACAAATAATGATATACACTGATATAAAATTTGGTTATTTAGTGATAACTTTTAACCAAACTTTTTTTTTTTTTGGTTTTTTAATCAGACGTTTTTTGTGTTACTAAATGCTTCATTTAGTCTCAGCTCAACGCAACTAATTATTGATGACACAATAATTTAAAATTTTTTTTTTACTAACATTTTCTGTTACAGATATATGTTTTTATTTCCTATTATTTTATTTTATTTTATTTTTGAACATGATCCCTACTTGCAGTTTTTTTTTTTTTTTTTTACATGCATCTTTCAGTATTTGCAACTGAAAAATTCATCTATCGACCGCTTGATTGAGGAAGCTGTACTTGATGCAGAGGAGAACAATGTTGAAGTCTTAAGTCTGGGTCTTTTGAATCAGGCGAGTTTTAGTTCTCTCCCAACTAAATTGATACCCATAAAGATGATCCAAAGTCAAAGGTTTGAATCTTACATATTAATTGCAACACTGGATTTTCATGTCAAATTAGTCTGTGAGAAACTACCATTATTGATTATAAGCACTCTTTTTTCTTTTCTCTGATTTTTCCATTGGATTCTATTAGTAGAAGATTATTTATTTTTTTATTTTATTTTTTTGGAAAGGCTCTTTCATTATATCATTTTTATTCCGGTTATTTTCGATTGCCTTTCTTATTGCTAAATTCTTTCAGAGTGAGGAAATGAATGCATATGGTGAGGTTTATGTCAAAAGGCATCCAGAGTTAAAGATGAAGATTGTTGATGGAAGTAGCCTTGCAACGGCTCTAGTACTAAACACCATTCCGAAAGGGACAACCCAAGTGCTTCTCAGAGGCAAACTTACTAAGGTTGCTTATGCCATTGTTTCTTCTTTGTGCCAGAAAGGTGTCCAGGTATATATCTTGTACCATGAAACATATTTACGTAGCACAAATCGAAATCTTATTTTATTTTAAACACGTTTTTTTTTTTTTTTTTGTGCAATTAATTTATTTTTCAGGTATCAACACTGCACGTGGATGAGTATGGGAAACTTGCCAAATCTTTAACCAATGTCAAGTCTGCGAGTAGGAATTTGCTTCTCTCAAATTGTTACTCACAAAAGGTAATTATTATACGCATTTGGATCATTTGTTGCATTTAAATATTCATTCAAATTGAATATTTGTTTTCAAATGTAGTATTTACATTGCGTATTTGAATTCAAATGTGGGTTTGGATAGTTTTTGTTAAAGGTAACTATTAAATAAAATAACGTAGAAAAATGAGTATGGTATGAATTTTTAAAGGTAAAAATTTAGATTTGAATTTGAGTTGAATTATTGTGATATAGTGAAAATATTTCGATGCAATTGAATGTTTGACATTTATAAAACAAGTACACATTATGTTAGACTTAATAATAACTATGAGAGATGGTTATTCAATAAACGGATTTTCTCCATATGTTTGATTGCCTTTTGTTACCTATAAATTCTCCTTTTGTATAGCTAAATTCTCTTTTATTTTGGTTATTATTTTAATAGATGACTAACTAGTTCTTAATATTTATAAATTACGCGATTTGAGATTATTTATTATGTAACAACTATAGAGTAGTTTACTAACATTAGTACTTTAGCATTTACAGAGAGAAATGAAATCAAAATAAATTCCGAACATTTTTAAAAAGGTGTTCTAACACATGGAAATTATTTTCCAATCAATTTATATTTATGTGTAGATTTGGTTAGTGGGAGATGAGATAACAGAAGAAGAGCAGTTAAAAGCTTCAGAAGGAACAATTTTCATTCCCTTCTCTCAATTCCCAATCAAAAAATTACGAAAAGACTGCTTCTACCACTACACACCAGCAATGTCAATTCCTAAATCTTTTAGGAATGTCCACTCTTGTGAGGTAAGCAAATATGTCAATATTTATTTTCTTTCATTAATTCATTTACATTTAGGTTTAAAATTAACCAAAAAAAAAACAAAAAAAAAATATTGTATGGCAGAACTGGTTGCCAAGAAGGGTGATGAGTGCGTGGCGTATAGCCGGAATAGTGCACGCCTTAGAAGGTTGGAATGAACACGAGTGCGGCAATAGTATTACCGACATCATCAACAATATGAACAAAGTTTGGGAAGCAACCCTTCGCCATGGATTTAAGCCTCTAAACATGTGTTCCTAAACGGAATATTGATTGAAATATGTTATATTTTAATTTGAGTAATTTATTAAATAATGTCTTTTGGACTAGAAGACTTGCAATTTGTCCCTTTCTTTAAACTTAGCCGGGATGTTCTGGGGATCATTGATATAAGTTATTCCCTCTCGCTATTTAATAAAGAAAATATTATGAGTGGTTTAGTATTTATATGATTTCCCATTGTAGTTCTGTACGTATTTATTTTTGTCAATCCAAGCAAACAAGCCCATGCAATATAAATATGTTTCCTGATGTGATGATTCCGAATGAGGCGAAACCAGTTCATTCACTTATGATCTGAATCTTTTATGGGCAACTTTCTAAAAAATATGGAGAAAATTCGACGGAAAGCTTATACATTTTAGAACTTTTAATAATACTGAGACACCAGATTTTGACACCAGATTTTCGGTGGGTTTGAGTTTTAGACCTTTTTGTAACTTTTCCAACTTCCTTGGTGCATTTTGAGTACGAGTTTTTCATTCATCCATGCATAATTTTGTGCATTTGAATACATCATTTCTGTTATACTTTTTCAGAGAAACACTATATCATAAAGATAAATAAAGCACAATAGAGGAATTACTTTTTCTGCTGTACTTGAATCTATTAATTAATAGCCTTTATATGGGCAATACACCAACGGATAAAAGCATGAAAATAGCAACAAACAACTGACCACTAGACCACTAACCTTGACCACTAACCAATAAAGCTAAACAATAGACCATCACTTCTGCACTACTAACAGTCTCCTAAAGACTAGGATTATTCATAACAAACCAAACAAAATAACAAAGACTGGGTCAAGCATAAGACGTGACTCAAAATTTTTCAACAATCCCTCCCTTAAACTGAAAGTTTGCAAACATTCAGTTTAACTCCAACGAGCTAACACCAAGCAGCTTTCTTAGCTTCTGAAACGCAGCCAACTTGAGGGACTTGGTAAAAATATCAGCAACTTGATCTTCACTTCTGCAATGGATGAGATCAATGACTCCTTCCTTTGTGAGATCCCTTAAGAAGTGAAACTTTACATCTATATGCTTGCTTCTTCCATGAAGAACAGGATTTTTGGAGAGCTTTATTGCTGAGCTGCTGTCGCAATAAATTGCAATTGCTCCCTCTTGCTTGAAATGTAACTCTTCAAGAATTTTCTTCAACCAAATAGCTTGACATGCACAAGAAGTTGCAGCAACAAATTCAGCCTCAGTAGTTGACAAAGTGACGATTGGCTGCTTCTTTGATGACCATGAAACAGCCCCTGAACCCAACATGAAAACATATCCTGAAGTGCTTTTTCGATCATCTAAATCTCCAGCATAATCACTATCAGTGAAACCAAACAAATCTGACTTTTCTCCTTTCTTGTAGAACAGCCCATAACTAGCAGTCCCTTGTAAGTATCGAAAGATTCTTTTGGCAGCTAAGAGATGAATCTCCTTTGGACACTCCATGAACCTGCTTATGAGACTTACAGCATGCATTATGTCTGGTCTTGTAGCTGTTAAATACATCAAACTTCCTACAATTTTCTTGTAAAGAGTGTTATCAATCTTCCTTCCTTCAGGATCTCGAACAAGCTTCAGACCAAACTCAGTTGGTGTGCTAATGGAGTTGCAATTCTTCATCTGAAACCTGTCTAATATTTCTTGCACATACTTCTTTTGAGAAATAAAAATTCCAGCCCTAGATTGCACCACTTCAATGCCCAAAAAATAATGCAACTTTCCAAGATCAGACATATCAAATTCAATCATCATGGATTTCTTAAAACTTTCAAACATGACACTATCATTTCCAGTGAAAATAAGATCGTCAACATAAAAGCAAACAATGAGCAATTTTCCTCCATCTCCAGTTTTTGTAAAAAGTGTATGCTCATATGGACATTTCTTAAATCCCTCTTTAGAAAAATAAGCATCTATACGACTATACCAAGCACGTGGAGCTTGCTTTAGCCTGTATAATGCCTTTTTTAGTTTATAAACTTTATTTTCACTTCCAAGCTTCACATAACCAGGAGGTTGATCAATAAATACCTGTTCCTCCAAGTCTCCATGTAGGAAGGCTGACTTCACATCCAACTGAAAGATAGGCCACGAGTTCTGCGCTGCCATTGAGATCACCAATCTGACTGTATCATGTCTTGCAACTGGAGCAAAAACTTCTTTGTAATCAATGCCGAACTCTTGCTTGTAGCCTTTAGCAACCAAGCGTGCCTTGTATTTGTCAACTTCACCATTCTCCTTTAGCTTCGTCTTGTACACCCACCTAACACCAATGGTCTTCTGCCCTTTTGGAAGCTCTGTCAACTCCCAAGTGTTGTTCCGTTCAATGGCTGCAATTTCTTTGTCCATTGCCGTTCGCCATTTGGATTCTTTGACAGCCTCTTCGAAAACTGTAGGATCACAATCCGAAAATAGAGCAAAATAGGTAAATGGATCTTCAGATTGATCGATTCCTGTTACCTCATAATCCTCCATCCATGCAGGTCTTCTTCGAACTCGTTGAGGTCGTTGCTCATCCTCTGTTTCAGCAGCTGGAATGTTTTGATTGATTGCTGTTCGCTGTTCGCTTTCTACAGGTTGTGCATTCTCCAAAGGTTGCTGCCTTTCTTCTCCATCAAAATCAGTATGTATTTGTTGTTCTGTATTGTTTTTATCCCAAATCCAGAACCGTTCTTCATCAAAAATCACGTCACGACTAATGACAATTTTCTTGGTGATAGGATTGTACAATTTGTACGCTTTTGAATGCTCACTAACACCAAGAAAAATGCATTTTTCTCCCTTGTCATTTAGCTTTGTCCTCTTCTGGTCTGGAATATGGGCCTAGGCAATACACCCAAAAATTCTAAAATGATCTACCGCCGGCCTGCGTCCACTCCATGCTTCCTCTGGTGTCATATTTTGAACAACGAGTGTGGGGCTTCTGTTCAAAATATGAATGCTTCAATTGACTGCTTCGGGCCAGAAAGTTTTTGGAATGCTGCTCCTCGTCAAAAGACTTCGCACCATATTCAAAATAGTGCGATTTTTCCTCTCACAAACTCCATTTTGTTGAGGTGTATAAGCTGCCGTAAGTTGCCTCTTGATTCCATGAGTCTCACAAAAATTTGCAAATTCCTGTGAGTTGTACTCTCCACCACGATCGCTACGAAGAATCTTTATAAGCATCCCTGCTTCTTTTTCGACTAGCGCCTTGAAGTTTTTGAAAACTGAAAAAGCTTCAGACTTCTCCTACAAAAAATAAACCCAAGTTTTCCGACTGTAATCATCAATGAACGTTATAAAATAACGTTTACCACCATTCGATGTCGGATTAATGGGCCCGCATATATCTGAATGAATGAGCTCCAACACCTTCTTCGCTCTCTGTGATTTTCCTTTCGGAAAGTTATCTCGATGTTGTTTACCAACAACACAGTCTTCACAAACTTGAGAAGGACTTTGTATTTGCGGAAGACCCGTCACCATATTCTTCAGCTGCAGCGTTTTTAGACCACCAAAATTCAGATGTCCGTAGCGAAAATGCCACAGCCATGCCTCATCCTTCACTCTTGCAGAGAAGCATGATTGAGTAGTGTTGTCGAGAGACAAAGGGAACATCCTATTTGTTGTCATGTTGACTTGAGCAATTAAGCCCAACTTTGCATCTTGAATTCGACAAACTCCACCTTTGATAGAAACCTCGTATCCCTTTTCTTGCAGTTGACCCACACTAAGTAGATTTGTCTTCAAGTTAGGAACAAAGAACACATTAGAGATTGTTTGAGTAGAATCTCCTTTGGTTTGGATTTTCACCCTTCCTTTTCCCATAACTGAGACTCTTGAATTGTCACCAAACTTCACATTATCGCGAAATGACTCATCCAAATAAGAGAATACAGACTTGTCTCCACACATATGATTACTACATCCTGTGTCTAAGTACCACAAATTCTTGTTGGTTTCCTCAGTTGCATGACAAACCATTAACAAGGATACTTCTTCTTCTTTCTCTGCAAGATTAGACGTCTCTCCATGTTGTCTATTCAGATTAGTTCGGCATTCATACTTGTAGTGGCCAAACCTATGACACCGGTAGCGCTCTACATTGGTCTTGTCTTCTGACCTCGGTCTATTTGTAGTCGAGTGGTGGCCTCCTCGTCCTCTTCCTCTTCCTCGAAATTGATTGTCTTGGTGTTGGTGTTGGTGTTGGTGTTGTTGTTGGCTTCCACGATCATTGTTTCCTCTGCTTCTACCTCTGCCTCTGTCTCGTCCTCTGTCTCCTCTCGGTGTCGAATGATTTTCTATTGAGGCCTTCAATGCTTGTTCTTCTTTCTCATGCTGGACAACTTTCTGCTCATGAACCAACAAAGAGCTTTGTAATTCATCAATTGAAAGTGCATCAAGATCTTTAGATTCTTCTATAGAACAGACAACAAAATTAAATTTCGGCGTCATCGATCGAAGAATTTTTTCGATAATTGTGATATCCTCCATCTTCTCGCCATGGATCCTCATCTTGTTGGCGATAGCCATCGTTCTTGAAAAATAATCGACAACAGATTTCCCCGTCTTCATGCGTAAATTCTCGAATTCCTTTCGAAGTCCTTGAAACTGCACACGCTTTGCTTTAGCGTTTCCTTGGTGCTTCTTCTTCATGGAGTCCCAGATCTGCTTAGAGGTGTCTTTGCTAAGAGTTGTCTCCAAGGTTGCTCGATCGATGGCTTGGAAAAGGTAGTTCTTGGCTTTAAGGTCCTTTAGCTTCAGTGCCTCCAACTCTGCTCTCTGCGTCTCCGACAACACAACTCCGGCTGTTGGCTCTGCTACTCCAGATTCAACGACATGCCAATACTCCTTGGACCTCAAGAAGTTCTCCATTAGCATGCTCCAATGATCATAATGACCATCAAAGCGAGGGATAGCTGGCTGTACAAAATTTTCAGAGGTCATGTCTTTTCACTGCTGCTACTGCAAAAAAGAAACCAGGTGAAATAGAAAAAAGCTACAGCTACCAACTCTATATCACCTTCTCTCTCTCTCTCTCTCTTTTTTTTTTTTTTTTTAACTGTTGACCTTACGTGTTTCACTCTCTCACCAAACCAAGCTCTGATACCAATGTTATACTTTTTCAGAAAAACACTATATCATAAAGATAAATAAAGCACAATAGAGGAATTACTTTTTCTGCTGTACTTGAATCTATTAATTAATAGCCTTTATATGGGCAATACACCAACGGATAAAAGCATGAAAATAGCAACAAACAATTGACCACTAGACCACTAACCTTGACCACTAACCAATAAAGCTAAACAATAGACCATCACTTCTGCACTACTAACAGTCTCCTAAAGACTAGGATTATTCATAACAAATCAAACAAAATAACAAAGACTGGGTCAAGCATAAGACGTGGCTCAAAATTTTTCAACAATTTCAATCTCCTCAACAAGAAGAATTTGAATCCGCCTTGATCTATCACTAATATAAAGTGAGTCCCACTCAAAATCAAGCCTCAAAATGATACCTTAAAATGTGCATCGAGAGCCATTAGGATCAATTTGATGCTGGAGAGTACAACATTGGAATGTTTGATTGGAAGGTCTACTAGTTCCATCTTTAGGATTATACACCGCTTTACGTCATTCGAAATTTTGTCGGCGTCATAAGTTGAGTTTTGTTTATAGCCTTTCTGTTGTTTGGATATTATTTGGTATCTTTCCTTCCGGATCATATTCTATATATTAATTTTATTTAAATTTGTGTAGTCGTTTTGGTGATCTTCTAGTTTATGTACGTCTTATGTATATCTGTCGTTTTCATACTGTGGTACTTCTGGTCGTTGTCGTTTTTAAGTCAAACCTCATTTTCATCTTTTTTCTTTTTTCTTGTTGGTTCTTGTTGTTTATTCAAGAAACCATTAACGAATTGTAATTGTCTCAGGAAATGGACAACTTACAAAAATTTTAGTAAAAAGAAAAGAAAAGAGAACTTAGAAAACTAAAAGCATGAAAAAAATAAAAAAATAAAAAAAATAAAAGAATCCCAAGGAAGGTAATAAAAACAACCTATGAGAAAATCACTAAAATTTTCTCATTTTAAAACCCTTTTGCTCTATGTGAAAATTCTTAAGTGATCAACAATATACAATCTCAGTCTTATCAAAAAATAACACACGCACATGCACGCACGTGCACACCCACACACACAATCTAAGATCTTGAAAATAGTCTGAGAGCAAAAACAAGCACTCTGTAGAATAAAAGCATTGTTCAACCGTAATGCAGTGAGATTAAAAACGACGATTAAGTAGTTTTATTAAAATAGAAAAACGACAGGAAAGATTTGTATAGATGGAAAACGACAAGTCGTTTGAAAGGTGCTAGGAAAATAACATCGGAGACCCTACGTCACAGTTCTTCATAGCAAGATCTTGAGTTTTCTTCTCTCTCTCTCTCTCTCTCTCTCTCTCTCTATCTCTCTCTTTTGGGTTGGCTTGATGAGCGCAGATGTGAGGAAGCGGGAGCAATAAAACCAAAAATATCTTTCTTGTCCTTGATTGATCGAATTCCTACTCTGGTTTGAGAGGCTTTTCAGTTTTCCTTATCTCCTGTGTTTTGAACTGCCATGAAAAGAATTCAAAATACGTATATCTGGTACGAAATAAACCGCCTTCGCTGGCCAACCCCTATGTCTTGGTACTCTTCCCTCCCATTCATAAGAGAGTGGTAGTTTTCACGAGAAGCAGGTGAAAGCAGTGAGTTGAGTAAGTCTTGTCAACAACGCTTCGCACAAATCAAGCGGAACACATGTTTGATCCACTCTACGAACTGAAAGCGAAATTTTGCGAAACAACCACGCCCGAAACGAAGAAGTCATCCTTGACGATTTCCCCTTCCTTCCCTGCCGAGACGCCTCTCTTCGCCATTCGAAGTATTACCTCTGTCTTCCCTTTCTATAACATACCCAGGCGCCCTCCTTTCCAATCACTAAGAAAAAAGAAATACCAATCAAATCTAAGCCCTATCTAAGTAAAGCTTCGTCTGTTATTTTTCGGCCCCCGGGGAGTTTACTCGACCCATTCCCCAGTCTCCCGCACTGCTCAAGCAAGATGCTGAGTTTACACTTAATTTGCTAGAACTGATGTCGGACTCACAACTTTTTTTTTTTTTTTTTTAAATAAATATAGAACATTGAAGTAAATAGCAAGCTGTTTTTATAATTTTTAGAGTAAATGAGAGATTTATTAGGTAAATGATTTATTTACATCAGATTTGTCAGGTAAATGATTTATTTACATCTTATAAATTTGTCATTTATCTAGTAAATTTTTTATTTACCTGGTATATCTGCTATTTACTCTAAATATTTTAAAAACCTACTATTTACTTTAATCATTTTCATAAAAATATTGTTTTTTATTATAATTTTTTTATAAAAATATAATAATAATAATAAACATATAAGGGTATTGGCTGATTTCTCCCTTATAAGTTGGCATATTAAGATGGAAGCCTGATAACTTAACAGTCTCAAATTCAACATGGTACCATAGCCTACAAAATTCAAACGAGTGGCCTAATCCATCTAGTATGATATAGGTGACATCAAATAAAGCACCATTTTATAGGGATGTATAAAGAGTAAAAAGAAATCTGAGTTTCCTATTGTAAAAATATAACAACAATTTAGAACTGTTTCACTTAATAGGTTGATCTTTTAAAATAAAAACCCAATCGCTTAGCGGGTAGAGGGTACTCATTCATGATAGGAAACTTCCAACATTCTTTCTTCACAAAAAAAAAAAAAAAAAAAAATTTAGATGGCATCATCATATCTTCGATTGGCATGTGTATGGCAGGTTCATTTGGTAACCATTTATTAATAGTTTTTAATCATAATTAACATATTTATTATCTCATGTGCCATTTCTTAGTGATGAGCGGATTTTATGCCAGCGAAACGATTGTACCTTTAACTTAATATTTTCTTGGTTTGTAGAGCTGTTTTAATCATTTTCTTGTTGTTGTTGTTTTTTTTTTTTTTTAATCTTAATTTGCAGCGTAGGTGACATTGGAGTTTAAAATAGATTCAAGTGAAGTAGGAGAAAAACGGCTGAAAAAGAGGCCAAAGAGGGGACCAGGCTGAGTGTAACTACCTGAATTTTCGGATTGTTAAACTAACTTACCAAAAGGTTAAAAATTGGATGAAATAGATCACATGTATGGTATATATGTAAGCATGAATCATGTAATATTTTTAAAAATTACCCTAGAAATATCATGTTTAATTCATGTGACATTTTCGTATAAATTTTTTACGTTAACATAATGACCACTTTGCAAGGAAATTAGGGACTTTTTAGCCATCTAAAAAAAGGATAGGACCTAATTTCATAAAAAGATTAAAGACTTGTTTATCCCTATTTTTGTACAAAATTATGCACTGTTGTAAAATTCGTTATATTATAGACGTTGGCTCAATGTTTATTATGTTAATGTTTATATTAAAGGTGTAAAATTATATATATATATATATATTTTTTGCTGATTTATTTACTCTATAGCTTGGTCTCTTTCCTTCATCAGTAATAATTATATGGAAGACTTGTACCTGAACCACACTTGCAATGATTTTTTTTTCCTATTTCACAAAGTAAATGTAGTTCCATTTGGGCAATAAGCTCATGAAAAAAATGAAAGAGTACAAAAACGAATACTAGACCAAAAGAAAAAACGATGAAGCAAAGCCGAACACGGAAAACGACAACAAAATTGATAATTCGCAAAAACGACAGTCCATGACATGTGGACAATGCATAAATTGAATATTTTCCTCAGATATTTATTTGGGATATAGTTGGAAGATGGGGGAAAAAAGTGAAAGGCCGTCGTGGGACTTGTTTGGAGTTTTCATTGTGATGTTACACACGAGAGGCCATTAATAGTAGATATAGCGACACAAATTGAAAATATAAGCTATGGATTGAGTTAAATCTAACTATAAAGAGTGACTTTTTATCTCCTTGCACAGACTTGCACCGCTGACTTGATTTACATAATTCAGAACTTGTATAAGATTTCACGTGGATATGTCTTTGAAATCCATGTTATGCACTTTTTCTAACTTTACAATAAACCTATTTCATGCTTTCATATTAAAGTGAGATATAATACTTAATTTTTCTTTCAATTAATGCCTATTGAATTCATTGTAAACACAGTAAGTACTACATTATCTTATTGAATTTTTAGAGATCGCATGGAGATACAAAAAGTCCCACATGAAATGCGTATAAGATCCAAATCGGTTTATAAGATATATATTGAATCCCATCATAAGAATGAATTTTACCTAATAAGTTCCTAGCAATTAGTAACAGAGTAAATCCACCATGTGACTAGCTCAAGGCAAAGTAGTTACGTTATTAGTTGCATTAAGATACATCATTTGTAAAAATTACTAAATTTCCCAATATTTTGGAGCCACTTAAGCCACTTTTGACTTTCGATTTTGGGTTTAATTTAGTTTAGTCATACGAAGTCTTAGTTTTCTGGAGTTCGTATAGCTGGTGCATGTTCAATAGAATTACCATTTTATGTTTTTTTTTTTTTTTTTTTTTCCTAATTAGATGATGGCATTTATATGTGGGGTGAAAATCTCCAACTGGAATCAATGTTTGTTTTCATGTTCCATTTAAGTGTCACGAGAATAATTTTATTCTTAGTTGTGTTACAATACATATAATGGTTCAATAATTGTAAGATATCCTTCGAAAATTTATGATAAAAATCATTTTTAAGTGGCTTTTTTTTAAAATCACTTTTTTGTCCTTCATTTTTGGGGTCCATCGTCAAATTTTGAAAGTTCCTATTTTCTCCTTTTTCAAGTTCGGATTGGCTTTTTACTAGTTTTATTATTCTCCCAAGAATTGTTGTTTTCAGAATGGTATGTCGTTCTGCGTGTTGTCCTTTTCGGGTGGTCGATTGGTTCTAAAGGTTGACGTCGTTTCGCCTAGTTGGAAAAGAATTCTCATCATTTTCGATTATTCTTCTAGTTGGTTCTGAAGTTTTGTGTCCTTTTTAAATTTGGTGTCATATGTATGACAAAAGTTAAGTTAAATCATGTAATTGTTTTGAACTATTCTTAAATTATAAATTATATGTCATTCACATGACATTTTTTGTTAAAAAGTTTTAGCTTAAAAAAATGATCATTTTATATCCTTTTAAAAAGTTTAGGCCCTTTCAAAAAAAAAAAAAAAGATTCTAATTACCACTTCATAAAAATGTTAAGAATCAAAGAAGTAATTTACTCTTATTTCTATGCAAAGTTATGCATGGTGGCAAAATTCTTTATATCATATATGTTGGCTCAAACTTTAATTATGTTAATTATTTGGGATATAGTTGGCAGATTGGGGGGGAAAAAGTGCAAGGCCGTTGTAGGACTTGCTTGGAGTTTTCAGTATGATTTAACACAAGAGAGGCCACTAATGGTAGATTGCTACAGAAATTGAAAAACGAAACAAGAAAAAAACGAAACCAATATAATAGAGTGATTTTTTTATCACCTTGCAAAGACTTGCACCGCTTACTTAGAAGACATAGCTAATAATTATTTCACGTGGACATGTCTTTGAAATCCATGTTGTGCATTTTTCTAACTTTGACTCATTCATTATAAACCCACTATCATTATCCTATTGAATTTCTAGAGGTCACGTAAAATATCATATGTCCCACATGAAAATAGTATAAGATAATAAGTTATTGAATCCCGTTCTTTTAAGAATGAATTTTACATAATGGATTCTTAATAATAAATCTATCATTAAAAAGAAAAGAAATTACTTTCTCGAATTAATCATAATCCTAAATATCTATTATATATATATATATGATATTTCCCCTGAAATTTATGTATTTGAATATCTTAGGTTTAACATCTTTTCAGTCAAAATATCCAAGAAATATCAGGAATTATTTGT
This sequence comes from Ficus microcarpa, assembly GCA_025413485.1. Taxonomy (NCBI): domain Eukaryota; kingdom Viridiplantae; phylum Streptophyta; class Magnoliopsida; order Rosales; family Moraceae; genus Ficus; species Ficus microcarpa. Next base: position 16,714,408 of record CM046381.1, on the reverse strand, counting down.
AAAAATATCGATATCAATAAAATGTGTGCAATTTTTACAAAATATTGAGAAATATCGTGGAAATTTCGGTGGAAATTGCGGTTTGAAAAGTTTCAAAATTTTGGATTTCTATCATTTAGTATCTTTTTGAGCATGTTATAATTATCTTCTATTTTTAAAAATAGATGGTGAGAGAGCAACTAGCATGTTATAATTATCTTATAAAAAAAGAGATAAAAATAAAATAAAAAATAACACATATAAGCTAGTGAATATATTCTCCTAGACTTCTATAAATTTTGCATAATTTCTTATTTATGAAAATACATTGGGTAGAGATCAACAAATCTCCATGTAACATATTCATAATCGTGTTCAACGTATTTAAATAACGTGTCATGACACCAATTTTGTTTGAATCAGGATGGCATCCCAATTATATTTGAACCTCGTAGGACTTGCTTTTCATATTAAGATATGTAAGACATAATATGTTTCTTAAAAATATATTTCAAAGTATATTTCACTAACTTCCAAAATTTTTTCTATTATTTTTACCAATATCGATAATATCTCTTAAATATGCATAAAATTGAATTACCGATACTTTCATCCATATCCATATTTTTATCCTTGTAAGCAATTCCAGGAAATATCGAGAAATATCCAGGAAATATAGAAGAAATTTCAGAAATTTCGATGAAAATTTGTAAAATTTCAAATTTTTAACTTTTACTATCTTTTTTAGCATTTATAATTATCTTCCATTTTTTAGAAATAAATGATGAGAGATCACTCTCTTAATGTAAAAAACAAGAGATAAAAAATAAAATAGAAGCCAACACATTAAAATCTTTGCGCAATTTTCAATTTATGAAAATATATTAAGAAGATATCAACAAACTTTGGTGCTCAAATTCCATGGTCCTTCATAAATTCAGAGAAATTGACTCATTTATGTCCTAGTGGTAATAATTTCAAATGTCAGCTCCCCGATATTTACAACAACTCCACAAAAATTAATTTTCTGTGTGATTTTTCCAAACATCAGTTATTAGGTTCTGTTCCCTTCAATTTGAAAGTCTTATTCTTATCTGATAACTCACTTTATGGAACTATACGTACTTGGTTATATTGCCTGCCACATTTGCAGTATCTAAGTCTAAATAGAAACCAAATCACTGGTCACATTGACGAATTCCAATATACTTCGTTGATGCTCTTAGTTTAGCATCTAACAAACTACAGGGCTTTATTCACGATCCATTTTTCAGCAAGTTGATCTTTCTTTGTATATCTTTCATCAAATAACTTGAGTGGATATGTGCGGTTATACCAGTTTTCAAAGTTAAAAAATCTCAACTATGTTTATCTTTCTTTTAGTAGCATATCAAGGAATTCCATCAGCTTGTCTTTGTCATCGTGCAACATGAGTGAGTTCCCACACTCTTTAATTAATAAGCTTCGAAAATTTACAATACTTGGACCTTTCCAACGACCAAATTGAAGGGACTGTTCCCCAATGGTTGTGGAACGTGGGGAAGGATTCATTGTTTTTCTTCAATATTTCTCACTATCTCTTTAACACATATGGAGGAAATTCCCTGGAAAGCACTAGAATATGTTGACCTAAGCTCCAGTCGGCTACAAGGTCATTTTCCACTTCCACCACCTTCCACTCTTCTGTTTTCAATCTCAAACAATCAACTCGTTGGAGAAATATCTTCTTTGTTTTGCAACCTTATTTGGATTGATACCCTTAAATCTTTCCAACAACAGACTAGAAGGACCAATACCTCGAGGGAACCAATTTGAAACATTCCACAGTGACTTACACGGTGGAAACTTGGGATTATGTGGATTCCCTCTGCTCTAATCATGCACCAGAGACGAAGCACAACAGGACCAAGGTGATCATGATGGAGAGCACAACAATGGAATGACTGAATGGAAGGTGGTGATGATGGGATATGGAAGCGGACTGGTGATCAGATATCTGTGGGATTCAATAAAAGCTTCCGTTATTGGTTCTTCAAAAGATTTGGATGTAACATCCTGACTATGTAGGCCGTTACTATATTTATTTTACTTAAATACTTAACTTACTGAACTTTACAAAAATACCATAAAATTTTTTTCTTTTAAAAACTTAAATTTAAAAACTTTCTTAACCCAATACTTACATATATACATGCTTAATTAAAAATATTGAGTTTTCAAACTCTTTTAACACGTCTTACAAGTCATATTAATTACTAGATAACAATATCATCAAATTGACATAACATAATACAACCATTTCTAAAACACATGGCGGTGTCCAACCTAACGTTTCACAATCTGCTGTGCCATTCTTCGCAGTCTTGTATCATACATTACCGGTAGGCTGCTTTGCTTACCTATAGCATAAACATAAGTCATGAGCTTTCGCTCAGCAAATACAACTTCTTTTCCCGCAAAACAATCTTAATAAAGAATGCATGAATCAATTATGTTTTCTTATAAACCAATTATGCTTTCTTAAGTTAGCATATTTTTGGGCTCTTTACATAACATGAGTGTACATACCGTGGCACATAGTCATAGAGTAGTTGGAGTGGCCAGTCCAATCCAACTCAAACCATGAACCAAACCCGCCCTCATGACAGGTCAGTATGACATGAGAAAACTTACTTGCCATTATACTTAAAAACTTATTTTAATTCTTAAAAACTTTTCCTAGTTTTGAACATACTTGAAAAATGAAATCATAACTATTTCATATTTAAAAACTTGAATCTTTATTGTTTCATACTTGAAATCTTGGTATTGTTCTTGTCATGTGATTTATTATTAGTGAGTATGCTTTTATGATGCTACAATAATAAAACATAAAACATATATATCACATCATTAATGCATGAGCTTTGAAAAACATGTAAAACAGTAAAAACATTTTTTTTTTGCCTATGCTATAAGTGAAGTTATACTTACAAATTGTCATACGCTCTTAGTTTATCGTTCCAATAAGGTACGACAATAGGCTATATTCCTGTTTTCAAACCAAGCGTAAGAATCATTCTACCACGTTACTCAATAAATCATAACATATTCATTGATCAATTAGTCGATCTCCAACCTGACTACCTTCCATTATAGAATTGTTACCATATTTTTAAGTAACTTTGGCCTATTATTTTTATTTCCCTTTTTCTCAAAAATACCTTGTTCTCTTGGAAAACACCTTATTTACTTGGAAAATACCTTAACTTCATAAATCAAATATTACCTTGATTTAATACTTGAAATTGCCTTTCAAAAATCATTTGTAAAATTTCAAATGGATTCAAAACCTTTTAAAACTGTTTTTTGTAAAACCATAATTCCTTTTTAACAGGAGTCGTAAAATTGTAAAATCCTAAAAAATGCTTTTAAAAACACCTTTTAATTTTGTTGAAAGTACGTGTGTAGGAATTTCCAGTACCATACACAGTTTTAAAAATCCAATTTTATCTTTAAATCGGTTTAGATTTTGAAAAAGTTTTCTTCACAAAAGTTGTAGATCTCATCGAAACCTACAACTTTTGTTTTTGTCTAAACTTAAATCTATCTTTATATGTTAGTTAATTTCTCGTTTACCAAAATGCCCCAATTTTTTTTTTCTTTTCCATTATTTTCCTAGTGGAAATAGCTAACATCTTCGCAACGAGAAATTGTCAGTTCTTGTTAATGTAGTCAAGTAAATCGTGGGACCTAGACAAAGATACTTCTAAATCATATATCAAACCATGGACCACCTAATTTATGAAACTGGAAAAATGGAGCATGTTAAATGAATCAAAGTCATCATTACTTGATTAAATGCAATTTTGAGATCTCCTCATTTATTCATGTGGACCATTTTGTGAGTGGTGACTTTTCAAACACAGTGTAAAATGAAATTTAAAGAGAAAACAATATTCTAAGTCTTTGACGTAAGAAGACCGATATCCCAAGCTCTTAATGTAAGAAGACTTAAGAGCCCATTTAGCAGAATTTTTACTTTTATTTTATTCCCTAGAAGAAGAGAAGTAAAAACTATATAGTTTTTGATGTTTAAATGCTTTTTAAAGTTTTCTAATAAATGATAAAAATATTAAAATGATCACTACAAATTTCACTAGTGACACTAGTTAAATTTCACGAAAAAAAGATGGTTAAGTAAACATATAAATTTAACATTGGAGGTAGTAGTTTGAGGACCGGGGACCAAAATTGAATATGATCGTAGTTTATTAAGTATATCAAGTAAACATATTTTTACCCTAAAAAAGTCAATATATTTTTTTGTAAGTGCAACTTAGAATATATCATTAATCCCAACCGTCGCAAAATTAAGATGAAACAAAAATTTGGTCTACCATACAACATAGTCAAATAACAAAAATGCCAACGGTAGTCCCTCAGTCAAACTTTTAAGTTTCCTTTAACTGCCCTTCTTGCCGTCAATGTTGGGACAACAAACTACGTAACATATTCCTGTTAAAATGCAATATAGCTGCCTGAACATGTCCTCTTCTTTTTACGCTAACAAGGAAACAAAGTCAATGACGTCAACAATTTGATACAATTTCAAGTCACATAATAGGACTTGAATCACCTGTCCACCCAATAAAAAAAGGCCACCTTACTTGTGAGTTTTAATGATAATGGAGAGCAAAGCATCCTTTTTTTCTTTCCTAAAAGGTTAAGTTTCGGTTCATCTTCCTCATTAGAAAAACAAGCTTTCTGCATGTTCTTCAAAAATCAAAGGCCAAAGCACTCATAAGTTGTTAAAAAACAAAAAAAGCCATCAAAATAATATTATACAACAAATATGTTGTTTGTTTGTCACCTTATTGCAGTGATTTAAGAATTGAGCTTTCAAAATATAAAACTAATGTTATGACCCCAGGATCAGAGTCAAATTTCAAGACAGGGACCAAAGTCTGGTTTCATATCCGTGTTGGGGTCAGGGTCATGGTTAGGGTTTAGGTCATGGTTAGGTTATAGGATGGTGGTTGAGGCAAGGTCGGGTTGAGGTTGGGTTTCGGATCAGTGTCGAGTTATAGAATAGAGGTTGGGGTTGAGTTTAACGATCGGGGTTGGGTTTTAGGAAAAGGGTCTAGGACGAGTTCTGAAATAGGGTTTAGAATCAGGTTTTGGGATAAAGGTTAGGATCAAGATTGGGTTTAGCACACAAGGGGTCGACGTCTGGGTCATCGTTGGAATTAAAGACAAGGGGTCGAGGTCGAAAATGGGTTTTTGGACTAGAGGTTGGGATCGGGGATGGGGGTCGAGGTCGAGGTCGAGGTCAGGTTTTAGGATAGGATAGGGTTTCAGAACAGGGGACGAGGTCAGGTTGTGTGGGTTTGGTCGAGGTCGGCTTTTGGGATGCGGGTCAGGGTCTGGTTTTGGGACTGGGGTCGTGGTCAGGGTTGGGTTTCGGGAACAGAGTTAGGGTTGGGTTTTAGGATAATAGTCGGTGTAGGGTTTCAGTTTGAGGCCGGGTTTTGGGAAGAGGGTTCAGGGTTGGGATTGGGTGAGGTTGAGGCCGGCAGTTGGGTCGGGGCTGGGATGCGGGTTGTGGTCGAGTTTTTGGGAAGGGTTTAGAAAACCAACCCCCCCAACCTGAAACCCATCATGAAACTCAACCCAACCCCCAACGTTGAAATCCGACCACGACCTCCATCCCAAAACCCAACCCCGATCCTAGTTCTAAAACCCGACCCCAACTCTATCTTGAAATCTGACCTGGACCCTATCCCAAAACCTGACCTCAATTGACCTTGAAACCCGACCAACCCTAAAACTCAACCCCGACCCTGAAAGCCGATCCCTACCTATGTGTCGAAACTTGAACCCAACCCCCGTCACAAAACCTGACCCCAAGCCTAAAGCCATCCCAAAACCCGACTTTGACCCCGATCCCGAAACCCTACCCAGATCTTGAAATTGGATCACGACCTCATCCTGAAACCCAACCCCAATCCCGAAACCCGACACTCATCCTAAAACTTGACCCCTGTCCCGAAACCCTACGCCAACCCCCATCTCAAAATTAGACCCTAACCCTTGTTATGAAACTCGATCTAGACCCCCGATCCCGAAACGTGACCTAGACCCCTGTCCTAAAATCCGACCCCGACCCAGTCCCAAAACCGATCCTAATTCCGACGCCCATTGCAACAGCCTACCCCAACCCCTATCCCGAAACCCAACCCCGACCCCGAAACCCATTGCGAAATTAGACCCCAACCCCTATCCTGAAACCCGATCTTATCTCAACCCCCATCCCGAAACCTGACCTTGACTCCAATTTTGAAACTCGACCCCAACCTTTATCCTAAAACCCGAACCCTGTCTTAAATCCTAACTTGAGCCCATTCTCGAAACCCGACCCCAACCATGACCCCAATCCCAACCCCGACGCTAACCTTGACTCCCATCCCAACCCCAATGCCCCCAACCCCGAAATCTAACCCAAATCAGCCACCCCGACCCCTGTCTTGAAACTCAACCTTGACCTATGTCCTGAAACTCGACATCGACCTCCGTATTGAAATCCATTATACTTAGTTTTTTGATCTAATTATTTAGATTAAACAATACAAAACAGCTTAATACATAGGCTTTGTCTCGTATAAGATACCATAGTTTGCATTATATTAATTTTTGATTTCGTATGAAACTACACAATAGAAAGATGTTGTCAAACATTATATTATTTTAAATAATACAATACGGTATGTTAATACGGTGTACAAAACATGCCCTTAGTGTTGAATCTAGTATACCGTGATTATTTACATAGTTGAAGCTTTAATCTGGACCTCTGTCAAAAGACTTTGAATATTAGGATTGTGACAGCCGATTTCAAATGGTGAAACAATTTCAATCTTACCCAACTCATATAATACGTTTTGCACAGTAACAAAATTTGATAATAAATCCAACAATTTTGATAAGTACAACAAACAAGAATATACATCAACAATTTCGTTTTGTAGAACAGGCACAAAGTCATCAATTGATAGAATATAAATTCAATTTAACTTAACCTAGAAGGCATGTTATAGATTAGAACAATCACGTTATTGAATATGTGTTTAGTCTCGTTCCAAAGTCTCTTAATCTGTCCACCATGATGAAGACAAAGTTTTCAACCTTTGATTTTTCAAATTCGATTCACGAGGATCTAAGATGACTTGGTCGTCAATTTTGTAACATTATATTTCGTTCTCATTCTCAATCTCTTTTTCCATCATCTCTATCTCTTGTTATAACCTTTTTATTAAGGCACGTTAAATGCGACATGATTATAACGAAAGTCATGAGTTTTGGAATCTTTCTTTGTCAAAAATAGTAAATTGCTTGATAAGGAACATGGCCCAATTTTCCTCTATGCATTTAATGAAAGTTTTTAGTAACAATCTCCATGAGTTGAACCTGGAAATTATGAATAAAATAAGATGTTAAATTCCATCTCGATCGGTTAAATCATCTAGACTGCCTTGATTAGTACCTGCAAGGAGAGGACTTTATTGTAATGCCATAAGAAGACATCTCTTTTAATTTTGATTTAGTTGAGATATTAAATTTTAAATATGATAATTTGATAATCAAAATTGAGTGAAATTTGGTGTCTTTTAAAACAACTATAAAAATGTAATAATTAAAAGACTAACTAATATTATTTGTTTGTGCTTCACATGATTATTCGTGGTTTGTCATTTAATTACACTACAAAAATCTCTTACATGTAACAAGAAGATTCATAAGTAACAAGCATGCTGCAAATTTCTAATTTCTTTTCTTTTCTCTTTTTTATAATTGTTCATGTCAAGTAGGTCCAACGAAGTTAAAACATTCTAATATTGACTTATTCCAAATGGGGTTAAATTATGGATCACTTGAATTTCGACATTTGGAAAAGAATGGCATCTTTGTCTACTTCAATTTTGTTCATTTCATGTCTACTTTAAAAAAAAAAAAAAAATACTGACATTAGTCGTAGAATTTCAAATACAAGACACAACGTATTCAATGATAGTTCTAATTTTAATTTCTCTGATTGTACTGATTCCTTAGGAATTTCTCTGATAGTTCTAATTTCTCTGATTTTTCTTTCTTGAAATAAATCATGTTGTCCAGTTTTTTTCCTCAATGTTAATTACTCCTCGTTGATATCTTTGTAGTTAAAATCATGGTTGTTTATTATTCTTCTTCTGCGCTTCTTTCTGTTGTACAGGAAAATGCATGAGAAGTACTTTTGATGATCAAGAACAGCAAGTGCTCTGCCCCAGATCGAGAGGCGTGGCTCTTAAAACACAAATATCTTTTCTAGTTAATTTTTGTTTCAAAAAACTTTGTGGGCTGAGTGCATCTAAAATAATTTTATCGATTGGTCCTTGTGCCTAGTGTCTGTTGGTGTCTCGAGAAATGTTTCAGATTCTTGTAGTATTAACTGAGGTTTTTGTCATAGGAAGTCCTGGTGTTCTTGTGTTTGCATTTTATTCTCTGTACAAGTAATATTGAGGATTCGCTCATGTGGGAAATCCTGATGTTGTGGAGTTTGTCTTGACTTTCTTGTTCAATCCCCAAAATTGCCAAGCGATTATGCAGAGCTATAAATACCATAAAAAATATATAAAAGATGAAACCAAATTTGTACAACCAAGAAACAAGTTGTAGAAATTCTTATTTTTTGTGCGTGCATGTATATGTATACACACACACAAACACACACACACACACACACACACACACAGACAGCTGTAGGGTTTAATTGGTATAACGGACGCACTGAAAAAAAAAAAAAAAATGTTATGAATCTAATTTCACAATTCTAAACTTATTATTCTGTGATGGTAATGACGGAAGGCCTTAAGCTTCAAGTACCTAACAAAAAGAAAATAAAATAAATTCCAACAGTCATTACAAATTTATTGCTTGAGAAATAATTTTTAAGATTGATTCCAACTTCTACCGGGAAGCTTAAAATTGGTTTGTTGAGTTTTCTATTTCTTGACCTTGTCGTTTTTTAAACCAATTTGTCGTTTTGAAAATGATACTATCGTCTACCACACATTAGGTTTTTATTTTTATTTTTATTTTTTATTTTTATTTTTTTTTTAATATGATCTTGTTGTCTAGATATTACCTTCCTAAAGGCTTTTCTATTTTATCAAATAATACTATTGTTGATATAAATAGCTATGTTCTTATTGATAGGGAAGAATCTTTAATTTCTTTTTCATAATGCTTTCACTTAAAAAAAAGAGGGGGCGGGGGGGGGGGGGGGGGGGGGGGTGGTCTGTCACTGTCAGAAGCTAGAAAGGGGTATTCATTGGTATATAAAATAAAAGTGTTATTTAATAGATGGGCGGACCGTGTTGATTGGAGTCAGATATGGACAAATTAACTTGACTAGTAATAGAAGACTCATTGATCATGGAACTTGATCCAATAAACTTAATTCCGTGAATTAATTATTTAATCAAGACAGGAAGATAAGAAAAAGTGTAAAAAAACTAAAAAGGACAAAGTCTAAAGTCACAACCGGACTTTGCTATTAAAGCTTTGCAATCATAGAAAAATGTTTTCTTCCAACTAAGTCTAAAGTCGGAGTACCAGGAAAATGATGTAAATGTTTTTTTTAAGGGATTGGGCGTAAGTGGAAGACGGAGAAAATAAAGTCTACTCAGGTTATCTTGCCCTTGGCGTCTTCATGGGGCTGTTATTATAAACAAAGAGCAAGATAGATAGATAAAATAAATAAATAAATAAGAGCCAATCAACGGAGAAATTATTTGGTAGACTTTGGGTACCATGGTATCATGCTTGCATGGTAGACCCATCCAATTAAAATGATCATAGTTGTAGTCATGATCATAATTGCATGCTTACCCTAAGGAAGTAAGATGCTAATGAAAATGAAAAGAAAAGATTTTATAGGTGTCCTACCAACCTCAAATATGAGGTGAATTTATAAATGATCTAAATGAGACCTGGTTACGTTGGATCGGGGTTGCTCCCTCAACTTCCAATTAGTTGAACGCTATGAGTATAAACACATATGGGGCCTAAAGTAAAAAGTTAAGAAAGAAGCAACAAGAATAAGAAACAAGAAATAAGAAGCAAGTATAATTATACAATTCATAAAATGTAAATTCATTTCCTTATTTGCTTTATTTTTGTGAGAATTATGCTCGTACTTGCTCAGCGAAAACTCAATAATCTTTATTCATGTTTTAGACAACAAGATGATTCGATGGACTGCCGAGTTGAGGGACAATGGAGGCATGGGTTATGGGCAACACTATCAAAACGTAAATTCCGCAAATTAAGAATTTCTTTCAAAACTATAATGAGTTTTAAAAAAGTTTAAATTTATTTAAAATTGATTATTATCAAGAAATTGGGTTTTAGAAAGAACCTAAATATAATGAATGCTTAATTTACATTTTAACTAAGCAAAATTAAGAAAGTTTAATATTTTAAAATACACTTTTATTCTTTTGCTTATAAGTATTGAACAATGAAAAGACCTCCACTTGACCAAGTAGTTTGGTTTGGTTTACAAGAAACCAAACTTAAAATATGTTTATACTAATTTTTAATTATGTAAGTTTGACATCATGTTTTAAATTCCGTATTCAGTTCTTATTTATTAACTTATCAATTTTGGATTTTTAGATCAATTATTAATTACCAAGTAATTGGGTTTTATATAGAACCCAAATATTATGACTGCTTAGTTAAATTTTAACTAAGCATGGTTATTCATGTCTTATGCTTCTTTTTTGATAATAAGATTTTTTATTTGATAAAGTAGATTGGTTTACGGGAACCAAATTTGAGATATATTTTTACTAATTTTAAATAATTATGTTGGACATGATGGACATCTTAAAGTTTGTATTTAGTATTTACCTATGAGTTTATTACATTTAGATTTTATATTAATTAAAAAAAATGTTTCTAAGGTTTAAGTCTTTCCAATAGTTTAAATTTGTTTTGAATCTAGAAAACAGGAAAAATAAAAAGAATGATCCTACACTTCATGGAATCTATGATATATATAATATAAGTTTAAAAAAAATTCGCTGAAATTAGTTTAAGATCAAAGCAAATAATAAGGTGTATGAAGTTAATTAACGGTCACAATTAGGTTGGGAAGTTTTATATATATATATATATATATATATATATATATATGAATATATGAATTTTAGGGATTGGTCATAAGTAGAAGATGTAGAAAAGAAAGTCCACTGATCAAGTGATATTGCCTTGGAGTCTTCATAGTGCTGCTCTAAACATGTTGCCTCCTGAATTTGTCATGTAATTGCAATTTATTCCCAAAATTTTGAAATGACAAACTTCTTCAAAATCTTTTCCTAGTTAATTAAGCTACAATAAGCTACAATAGTACTATCTTATTAATCCATTGATAAATTTTAGTTTGTCTTTTGCCGCCTATTGGTCACGGATATGTTTATTCAATAAAGCAAATTGTTGTCATAAGCTTTACAGTGATTAATGCTAGTTTCGTAAGGAACATCAATTGTGTTATATGTCAGGTGAAAAGAAAAAAGATTAAGAAAATTCTGAATCTAGCTATCTAGTTTTAATCAAGAAATTATCTACCAATATACACTGGTTTGTTCTAATTTGATTTATTGTTTCGGGGCGAATATTCATCTCTAAGCAAGATGAATCTCAATAGAAAGATTGTTCTTAATTCATAATAATGATAGGCAAAAGAACCCAATATTATGCTAATACCTGATATTACTTCTTTCACCCGCGAAGACTTGTGCTGACTACATAAGTCCGCCATGATTTAGCGAGCAATTGGATCCTATACTCCAGTTGAAGTTTGAAGTTATTTTGATTGAATATGAGTGGATGTGTAGAATTACGTATTACCTTGAAAATGAATTTTAATAGTTAAAAAGTATATGAACTTTAATTAAATGCAGTCAGCAGGACAAAAAAAAGAAAGCAACATAGATCTTGGAATCTTTATTGCATTGCTGTGAATGAGGCCTCTGAATTCGTATGAAAGACGTCCAACCCATAAGATAAGTCATGAATTTAATGAAACCATAAAACACGTAATGGATCAAGCAAACATAGTCGGAACCCACAAAAAGTCTATCTTGCCTTTCGAAAGTATTCTATAGAGAGTGACCATCTAGAAGTCTTGCCATAAGAAGAACCCAGATACTCTTCTTCTACACGGCACACCGGTAAAAAAGTGACTAAAGACTTTGATGCAAAATCTGCAACAAATCTGGTACTTTCTATGCTCCTAATCAATTTTCTTTGTTTAAGGGATTGGTCATAAGTGGAAGACCAATAAAATAAAATAGTCCAGTCTACTCATATGGGTAGACCAATTCCATGAGGACTTCCTACGGCATATGTATGAACATGAAGACCATGTAAAGAGCAATAATATGAAAGCGATCGGCACTTGCATAAATTTGCGATATGGCTGCCCCTCGGGGAACCTTCAATTGGGTCCAAGCTAGGACACTATGGTCCAATTGTTCATTAAAAAAATCAGGTTGAATAATAGTAACCGTAAAGGAAACTTATAGGAATTATGGTCCATTGAACGTTTGGTTTGGAAAAAAAATTTGAACACTATTCAAATCTTTTTTTTAAAATTGTTTTATCTCAAAAAAATTTAAAATTTACTATCCAAATTTACATTTCAAAACCATATTTCAAATGGATCCATAGAAACAGTTCAGCATTTTCTTTTTCTCAATTTCACAAATTCAAAATAAACATCTAATAATATAATAATATTCATCATCAAGTTAATTGCAGTTTTTTATGTTATAACTTTTAATTATACTAGTTTACGATTACTTATAAAATTAATATATATATATATATAACTTTTTTCCAATAGTATTATCATATCATATATACATCTTCATGTAATATTAATCTGTATGAATTTAAGATAGACATATGTTATATGCATTATATACTAAAGAAAAAAAATAGAAAGGACAAATAGGGACATTAACCAAAAGGAACGATTATATATACAATTAACTGGGAGATGTGCCAAGTTGAGGGGAGGGTAGATGTTAAATATATATTGTTAGATATATTAGATTAGAAGTTTAGATTGGATTTGATGTATTAGGACCTCTTTTTATGTTAGAATAATAATAATAATAATATTATTATTATTATTATTAGAACAAAAGACTTGAGAGGAGTTTGTCGTCTTGCAAAGACCCGGAGATGACTTGATAGAGTTAAATACCAGCACACTAGCTGGAATTTGCATACAATTATCACCATTTAGCTACCAAGAAGATATGGCTTCAATGTCCTTCTCCCTTCTGTTTCTACTTCTCCTCTTTATATTCCTTTCCTCACCATTTCCTTCCTTTTCTTCTACACAGTGCCGTCCCGATGAACACTCTGCTTTGCTCCAACTTAAGAGCTCTTTCTCTGTTGTTGATCCCACTCTTGCCAACTGTGTCAGATTATACAAAAACGGAACCATCTATCCATGGACGATGTCCTCTTGGAACAAGAACACAAATTCACTACTAAAAAGAGGGGATTACACGACGGTTTTTGACCGTCGTACAAAGTTTACACGACGGTTATAGAACCGTCGTGTAATCCACCGTCGTGGAAGATACCACGACGGTTATATGAACCGTCGTGGTATCTCAAATTTACACGACGGTTAACACCCGTCGTGTAATCCCGTATTTAAGTAGAAAAATCGTGGTGTAAAGCGGACTTTACACGACGGACATATGAAGACCGTGGTGTAAAGCGGACTTTACACGACGGACATATCGAAGACCGTCGTGTAAAGCGGACTTTACACGACGGACATATGAAGACCGTCGTGTAAAGCGGACTTTACACGACGGACATATCGAAGACCGTCGTGTAAAGCGGACTTTACACGACGGACATATGAAGACCGTGGTGTAAAGCGGACTTTACACGACGGACATATCGAAGACCGTGGTGTAAAGCGGACTTTACACGACGGACATATGAAGACCGTGGTGTAAAGCGGACTTTACACGACGGACATATGAAGACCGTGGTGTAAAGCGGACTTTACACGACGGACATATGAAAACCGTGGTGTAAAGAGGACTTTATACGACGGACATATCGAAGACCGTGGTGTAAAGCGGACTTTACACGACGGACATATGAAGACCGTGGTGTAAAGCGGACTTTACACGACGGACATCTAAAAGACCGTCGTGTAAAGTGGACTTTACACGACGGACATATGAAGACCGTGGTGTAAAGCGGACTTTACACGACGGACATATGAAAACCGTGGTGAAAAGCGGACTTTACACGACAGACATATTGAAGACCGTGGTGAAAAGCGGACTTTACACGACGGACATCTAAAAGACCGTGGTGTAAAGCGGACTTTACACGACGGACATCTAAAAGACCGTGGTGTAAAGTCCACTTTACACGACGGACATATAGAAGACCGTAGTGTAGAGTTTCGGAGTATACCGTGAAATAGCAAAAATCAAGAGACAATTCAAGATATGAACAACATTGATCAAGGTAAAAACATACCAATTATTATATATTACAAAGATGGAATGTCATAATCAACGAATTCCATTACATGACCACACCATTCACTCCTAATCAAATCCAAATTATCAGAAGTGAAAAATTCTTTACTTTTAAGTGCGTTAATTCCATTAAACACTATTTCCCTCATAAAACCTAAAATGAAATAACCACATTCGACACTTCCCTCTTGAAGAGGACAAGGCCGGTTCGAGATTTTCGTTTTACAATCTCGTCTCCTTCTAATTCCTTCGCCTACCGTAATCTTCCAATCCGTTAGGGCCCTAGCAAATTGGTAAAGTTCAAGCTAATTAATATGCATATAATTAAGATTAACAAAAAAATTAGCATACAAAAATTGCCTTACATGTTTATGAGTTCGGTAAAATCGTCTCGTTTCTTCTCTCGAAAATGATCAAAATAAAGGATGAGGTCCTCCCATGGGTCAATGACTCCCAAAACCACAACACTACAAATTACACACCACGCAAGTTATTAAAGTATTGTGTGTTTGTAGTTTTGTTAGAAAAAAAGAAATTGAGTAATATGGAAGTCACCTTGCTTTTCTTTAAAAAAAAATAGTCACGGCCTTGATGGGAACACGGGGAGAGAGAGGTGGTGGCGACGGCAGCGGCGGCGGTTTGGGACAAGTTTGACGTGGTGGCGGCGGCGTGACCGGATTTTAAGTTGGGGGGGCGGGCGAAGGAGGTGGGGAGGAGAAAAGTTTGAGTTGTCTAAAGTGTTGAAGATGAAAATGAAGAGGAAAGTGTATTTAAGTAATGGGTTTTCGTGCGAATTCCAAAGCATGAAATTTGAAAATTTTAAAAATTTTCGGAGGATTACACGACGGTTTTTGTAACCATCGTGTAATCCTTTTTTTGAAAATTTTCAAATTTTGAAATTTGAAATTTTCGGAGGATTACACGACGGTTTTGCTTAAAACCGTCGTGTAATCCTTTTTTTTTTTTTTGAAAATTTGAAAATTTTAAAAATTTCCGGAGGATTACACGACGGACATAATGTCCGTCGTGTAATCCTCCGATTACACGAGGATTACACGACGGACATTATGTCCGTCGTGTAATCCTCCGATTACACGAGGATTACACGACGGACATTAATGTCCGTCGTGTAATCCTCCGAAACACGGGGATTACACGACGGACATTAATTCCGTCGTGTAATCCTTCGATTACACGGGGATTACACGACGGACATTATGTCCGTCGTGTAATCCTTCGATTACACGGGGATTACACGACGGACATTATGTCCGTCGTGTAATCCTTCGATACACGGGGATTACACGACGGACATAATGTCCGTCGTGTAATCCTTCGATTACACGGGGATTACACGACGGACATTATGTCCGTCGTGTAATCCTTCGATACACGAGGATTACACGACGGACATAATGTCCGTCGTGTAATCCTTCGATTACACGAGGATTACACGACGGACATTATGTCCGTCGTGTAATCCTTCGATACACGAGGATTACACGACGGACATAATGTCCGTCGTGTAATCCTACGAAACACGAGGATTACACGACGGACATTATGTCCGTCGTGTAATCCTCGGATTACACGACGGTCCTTAGGACCGTCGTGTAATCCTTTTTTTTTTAATTTAAAAATTTTAAAAATTTGAAATTTTGAAATTTTGAAAATTTTTGGAGGATTACACGACGGTTTTGCTCAAAACCGTCGTGTAATCCTATAGGATTACACGACGGTTATAAAAACCGTCGTGCAATCCTTTTTTTTTAATTTGAAATTTTGAAAAATTTGAAAATTTTCGGAGGATTATACGACGGTTTTATATAACCGTCGTGTAATCCTTTTTTTTTTCTTTTTTTTTTGAAATGCTGCCGCATTACACGACGGTTCCAAGAAAACCGTCGTGTAATCTTGTTTAAGACGACGGTTTCACAAAAACCGTCGTGTATTTTCCGTCGTGTAAGCCAGCTTTTGTAGTAGTGATTGTTGCAAATGGGATGGAGTCACGTGCGACAACATTACGGGGCACGTGATCGGCCTTGACCTGAGTTGCAGCAGTCTTAAGGGCACTATTCACCCCAACAGCAGCCTTTTCTCCCTCCGTCATCTCCAGAGTCTTGACCTTTCTTACAATAAACTACATGGTGTCATCCCGAGATCAATATTTCAGCAGGTGAAGCTCCAATATTTGGATCTTTCATCAAATGACTTTATCGTCATTATTGACTTAGAAGACCTTTCAAAGTTAAAAGAACTAGGTACTTTTGATCTCTCATCTAACAATATATCATGGAATTTCAATAGCTCCAAAAACTATACCTTTAATAATCTTTTATATTTGGGCTTGTCTTCTTGCAACCTAATTGAATTCCCTCTTTTTCTCAAGTCTATGCAACATTTAGGAAGCTTAGACCTTTCCAGTAACCAATTACGCGGAAGTGTTCCTAAATGGTTATGGGAAGTGGGTAAGGATTCACTCACCTTTTTGGATCTTTCCCACAACTTCTTAACATATTTAGAACCACTTCTGTGGAATAACATGCAAATTCTTGATCTTCGCTCCAACTTATTTTCTGGGCCTCTTCCTGTTTTGTCATCACCTCGTTTAGTTTACTTTTCAGCCTCAGAAAATCAGTTTTTTGGAGAAATCCCACTTTCTATTTGCAGTATGACATCCCTTTTAGTGCTTGACTTGTCTATTAATAATTTGAGTGGAAATATTCCCAAGTGTTTTGAAAGTCTTATAAGTAGCCGTCTCTGGGTGTTAGATCTGCGGAACAATAGGTTCCACGGAATGATTCCTCCATTTTTTTCAAAGGGAAATTCCTTGAGGACTTTGAACCTCAATGGAAATCAATTGGAAGGTTCACTGCCCCAATCATTGCTCAATTGCGAAAACTTGGAAGTACTAGACATTGGCGACAACAAGATAAATGGACCATTTCCCCAGTGGTTGGAATCACTTCCAAAGCTTGAAGTTCTCATCTTGAGATCAAATAGATTCTCTGGTCCAATAAACAATCCCAAGGTAAGATTTCCCTTCCAAAATCTGAGAATCATAGACCTCTCCAACAATGAATTCACAGGTCATTTACCAACAAAATATTTGGAGAATTTTACGGCCATGATGGATGGACATATAGATGACCTGGAATACATGGGATCAGGGACTTATTATCAAGACTCTGTGGTGCTAGTGATAGAAGGCTTTGAGCTTCAGTTGGAAAAAATCCTTACCGTCTTCACCACCATTGATTTCTCAAGGAATAATTTTGAAGGAGAGATTCCAATGTCGCTTGGGAAGCTCAGATCTCTTAAAGGGCTCAACTTTTCTCACAACAAGCTAGTTGGTCTTATTCCACAGTCATTGCAAAATTTGACTAACTTGGAAGGGTTAGACCTCTCTTCAAATGGGCTTTCCGGAGAGATTCCAAGCAATCTAGAAGATTTGGTAAAGCTCGTGTTCCTAAACCTTTCATGGAACAAATTGGCGGGGCCCATACCTCGTGGCAATCAGTTTGAAACGTTTGGAAACGATTCTTACATCGGAAATGTGGGATTATGTGGATTTCCTTTGTCTAAATCTTGCAGCATTGAAGGGGCTCAACAACCATCTCCATCGAACTCAAAGCACAAAGATGAAACGGTTGATTGGAAGATTTTGTTGATGGGATTATTTGGATGTGGAGTTGTAATCGGCATATCCATGGGATACATGGTGAAAAGATCGTCGAAGAGAAATGCTCATAGATTAGTAGAGATGAGTCAATCAGCTGCAGGTATCATGTTCCTTTCTTGAAGTAAATCATGTTTTCCGTTTTTTCCCAATGTTTCAAATTTTCTTTTCTTATGAATAATTATGTCGTTTCTTCTCGTCGATATCTTTGTAGTTAAATCTACGGTTGTTTATATTCTTCTTTTGCGCTTCTTGCTATTGTACAGGAAAGTGTACGAGAAGTACTTCTGATGATCAAAAACAATAAGAGCTCTACCCTGGATCGAGAGGCGTGGCTCTTAAAACACAATTATCTTTTCTAGTTAATTTCTTGTTTCAAAAACCTTTGTGGCTGGAGTGCATCTGAAATAATTTTGTCATTTAGTCGTTGCGTTTAGTGTCTATTGGTGTCTCGAGAAATATTCAGATTCTCGTAATAATACATTTTGTCATAGGAAGTCCGGGTGTTCTTGTGTTTGCATTTTATTTTCTGTACAAGTATATTGAGGATTTGCTCATGTGGGAAATCCTGATGTTGTGGAGTTTGTATTTGACTTTCTTGTTCAATCCCCAGAATTTCAAGTGAATAGAATGTGTTTTTTTTTTTTTTTTTTCTGTCATTATTTTCCTAGTGGAATAACTAACATCTTCGCAGCAAGAATAACCGTGGGACCTAAACAAGGACCACCTAATTTAAGAGACTGGAAAAATGGAGCTT
This sequence comes from Ficus microcarpa, assembly GCA_025413485.1. Taxonomy (NCBI): domain Eukaryota; kingdom Viridiplantae; phylum Streptophyta; class Magnoliopsida; order Rosales; family Moraceae; genus Ficus; species Ficus microcarpa. Next base: position 16,695,384 of record CM046381.1, on the reverse strand, counting down.
TTTGAATGAATCAAAGTCATCATACTTGACTAAATGTTATTTTGAGATCTCATTTATTCATGTGGATCTTTGTGTGATTGGTGGTGACCCTTCAAATATAATGCAAAATGAAAGTGATGGAGAGAACAATATTCAAAGTCCTTGCCGTAAGAAGACCTAGACAACCATATTCCAAGCCCTTGATGTAAGAAGTCCTAAAGAGTCCCTATAGTGGAGTTTTTTCTATGATAATTTGTTTCACTCGAAAGACTTTGACTCCCCCTCCCCCTCTCAAGAAAAAAAGAATTATAGGTTGGCATCTTACACATTAATCATACTCCCAATGCATTATTATTTTTTTTCCAGAGATATATCTATTTTTGAAATCAATTATGTATTTTTTTTTTTTTGTAATTTTCTTGATACTATTGTTTAGAGCCATCTACAGTATGGCATACAGCAGCTAGAGAAGTCACCAAAGACTTTGTTCCGAATATTGTTGGAGAATTTTGTAGTAGGGTATCAATAGAGTGTGCTACTTATAGGAGATAGAGGATATAATTTCTTCTTACGTTACCTCACCCATTTTTCAAATACAGGAAAAAATAAGTTGCAGATAGAAATCATATAGTGATATTGACTTCTTTTCTTGTATAAATGATGAGCGTGAGTTACCAATATCGAAGCAATTTAAAACATCATAACTAAGTTGACACTTCCTAAATTTTATGGCACTTAGCAATATTCACTTTGAAAATCATATGTCTTTTTTTTTTTTTTTTTTACTGTAGTTATAATTGTTCCATGTACTTGGTGAATAATAAGATTCAGTTCAATCACTAATAACATCTTAATTCTCCATTTCACCTGGAATATTGCACTGTCTTAATTGATATCAACATTTACCAATTAAGCTAGGAGGTCATTTAAGCCCCTGATTTGAATACTCGGTGACAACCGAAAGAGAAAATTACACTAATATTCCATAACTTTACCAATATTACGTTGACACCCCTTTGATCGAACTGTTGACACCCCTTTGATCGAACTTAATACAAATACACCACTTTAGTCGTTTAAATTTCACAAACTACGTAAAATACCCTTCTAAATGAAAAGAAAAGAAGACGCATTTTACGCAACTGGTATATGCTTGTATGATATGATTATTCCCCCCCCCCCCCCCCCTCTCCCTCAAATATGATACATCGAACACATTCATATTGAAAATTAAATTTTAATCACTTGCTTAATTTTTTTAAATTTTAATCTTTGATTTGTAATTTTCTTCTTTTTTTTTTTGTTTTAATTATGTATCTCTTTTAATTCTGTCCTCTCTTTTGTCTACGTTTTGCAGTAGAATATATATATATATATATATATATATACACATGTATTTTTTTTTTTTTTCCAAATTTGTGATTTCTGTTCGTTTACAATCTAAAGTTTAGAATTTGTGCAGGATGTAACATCCATCTACAAGCCCTCCTGGACACTAAATTACAATATGGAAAATAAAAAAAATAAAAAAAAAACTTTTTTTTTTTGTTTGCAAAACATGACTATGCTTAAGTGTAGCTATTATTAATGACATGAATTATCAAGTTTATTTATTTAAATCAAAAGTCAATGAACATTTTTAAATTAACTTTGTTTTAAATATAAATTTAGATTAACATCAATTAAAAAAAATACTTTTTGTAATATCTAATTTTTTTTTTTCAATGTTCATATTCTCCTTCTAAGGAATTAATTTCACATTATGATGATATTCATGAAAGAGCTCGATTTAGAGCTTTTGTAAGATTTTATGAGTTCTTATGGTCAATAAGACTCAAAATCGATTGTTTAGCTTAGAAACGGATCTTTCGAGTCGAAAAAGCCGAAAAAGTACATGATTTTACAAAAGTCAAAAGTTTGACCGAAAAGTCAACTTTGACCAAGAAAGTTAAAGTTTGACCAGGAAAAGTCAAAGGGTTGACTTTACGATATGTTGAAAGGCAGTATGGAGAGTAGACTGCGAAAAATATTTTTGTGAGCTAGATAGCAAGAATAGGCCTTAAAATCACCCTGAAAAATCAAGCACACCAAGTTAAAATTAAGGGCAAAAAGGGCTCGGAAAAATAAGAAAAAAATTATACTGTCCAATTTTACACAGATAAATTTTTGTACTTCAATACAGTATAAAAATACTATGTATTAGTGAAGCACAATATTAGAAATATCTGTGTGGCACAAAAATGGGCAATTTTTGAAGAAACAAGCCAAACAAGGCCCTAAGGTTGAGGTAAGAGTGATGACCTCATGTAGCTTTTTAATTATGATGTCATTAATCTTAATTAAGCTTTGGAAAAAAATTTTAGAAGGCTCTAGACTACCCATGGTCGGCCACCTCATCTCCCTCTTGTGGGAATATCAAAAATTTTGGGGCAAATTCACAAATTCTCAAAGTTCTCCAAACCTCTATAAATATCCATGACCTCTATTCATTTTAATTGAAAATTTTGGGTAAACTCTTGTCAATTTTTCTCTTGAAAAACTGCAGCCAAGAGGGAGAGAGAGAGGAGAGGAAAACCAAAATTTTTTTAGGGCTTTTGCTTGGAAGCGGTTGGGTTTTACTCTAGTGAAACCAAGAAAAAGTTTGAAAAAAAAATTTGGGTCACTTTTGGGACTTGTGGCCGTGGGTGAAGGAAGGAGAAAGGGAGAGAAAAAGTTGAAAATTTTTTAGGGCAAATCCTTGTGGTAGAGTTTGGAATTGGTGAGGATCAACCAAATGTTGGAAAAATCGGATCCGGTATTGGAGTTACGGCGCAGCGGAAGTTTTAAAAATTTTATGCCGTTTCCGGAAAAGAAGCTCATGATGCATATAACAATAAATTAATTCATGATCAAGCGTACCTTATTTCTTGGATTCCGGAATTGCTAGAGCGTTTGACCAACGTGTCTTCTCTACAATTCTCGAGTTCCACGTCTCAAAGTGTGTGTGGGCACACGTTCTATGAATCCAAGCGACCGGTATTTCTTTCCGAAGTCAAGATCCCTCCTTCTCAATTCCGATGATCCTCGTTGAGAATTTGATCCAACTTCTTTCTTCAAAACTACAAAACAGAAACCGGTTAACCTCCTATGAAAATAATCACTCGGTTTAACCTTTCTCGCAGTTTTGATTCAATGGAATTTTCTTTCTTTTTCTCTCTCACAAGAAAGCCGAATTTTTGATGTGGAAGAAAAAAATTTTTTTTTTTTTTTATTTTTAAAAAACGTTTTTCCTTTTTAAAATTATCAAAAATTGGTTTTTCAAGAACTCCTAGCCTTTATATAGTATTACAATCCTTTTCAAAATTTATCTCCTACTTGAAAAATAATTAATAATTATTTTCCGGATAAATCTTGAACCAAAAGATCATACAACTTTAGGGCTAGATTCATTGAACCTAAAAAACAAATTTCAAGAGGAAATCCCCTTTAAAATTCGGCCACAAAGTGAGAGAAATCTTGATTGGTGGTTTAAATTTTAAATCAAGAATCTAGACTAGTCAAAAGATCCTAGTCCTATCTAGATTCAAACTTCTTTTAAACCTTTTCGAATTTAAATAGGATTCACATATTTGAATAAATATTTTCCATAAACATTATCCATATTAATTAATTTAAATTAATGAAATATTTCAAATTTTCTTTCCTCACAAAAACCATGCACCTCTTTAATTAGGAAAGAAAAATTCATGAAATAATCTACATTATTTAAACCAATTAATAATTAAATGTTAGGAATATATTTAAATAATTTTGAAACAAAATTTTCTTCCCTCCATACAATTAAAAAACGTGCACCACTTTTAATTAGGAGAGAAAAATTTTGTTTTCCAAAATTCAAATACAATCTTATTTTCAAAATTCAAATTAACCAATCACATGTTGACAAATCATTTGTCTACAAATTTCACATGTCCAATCCTTTCTGGATTGCATGTTAGAGAGTACCATGTCTTAATAGACATTACAAAATTCCATTTACAATTTACCGATCTCATTAGGAACAAATCCCGAGACGCTTCGTGGAACTATATGAGCTAATAGAGCGACCCGATGGAAATATGTAAAGAGGCTCCTATAATTGTGAAAAATTAATCCCAGATTAATTATCCATCAATTATCAACTTCAAAACTATTCCACTAAAAGTTTGAAGCTGAACTCCTGTTTACATACCGTATTACGAAAGCTCTCTCACGTAGTGCTTCTTCCATGATTTATTCATCGCTTGCTTAATCCCCATATGTTATCCATGATTGAATTAAGGACTTTTTCCGTTTTACCTTTTCAATCATTTTAACTTAAAGTTCAATTATTCTCCATTGAAAGAACCACCAATTGTAAAACCATACAATTGGAAAACCACCAGAGAACACAAAGTAAACCGATGGCCAAGATCTTGTTATACTATCTTTCAATCCCCGAATAATACCTTTAAGTAGATAACATTTACTATCATTAAGATAGCTATGGATTCCGTATCTATGAATCTTGATTTCTCCATCCATAAGTCATGCACCCAAAACACAAGTATGTTGACCATGAATTAACAGTGTCTCACCTTTAGTGCATCAAAGTACATAAGTCATGGATGCGAACTCAAGTAATCATTTCAGGATTAAGATTAATGCAGGATGATAATCAAAGTATCATTGATTCTTATAAACGGAATTATTAAACCGAATCAATTAACACTTTAGGTCCAGTCCAATGTCATACCTCAATACTGGTATACATTAAAGTTTCTACTCGGAACCTATCCGATGGTCAAGACAAACCATCCCTCCAAGGAAGTAGACAACCTTTACAATCTTATCATGAATAAGATCCCCAAATCTTATTCCGTTGATTGCGGACTATTTATTTAGACTGTTATCAAATTACCACGTCTTCTATGCATACCCCGTATACATATGGTAATTCGATATATTACCAACAGCCTAGGAGTATTTTATGTTTGCTCAAAATAATTATACAATCAACAAATGAAAGTAAATAGGACACAACTTATTAAACATGAATAATTTCCTCTTATTAATATCAAAATGTCATATTTACAGAAAATCCCTAAGATTTTCTATCCTTAGGGCACCTATAGATCCCAACACCAAAAAGCCAAGAAAAATTTTTGGTGTCCAAATTGAAGGTGGGGCCGTGGGTGAAGGAAGCTAGGGGGGAGAAAGGAGATTTGTGACCAAAACCTAACTTTGGTCTAAGGTAAAATTCTAGAGCCCTAACTCTTCAATTTGAGTTCAATTTGGAGTTTTAATTTTGGTTCAAGTTGGTTTGTAAGGACATGAGTCCACCTTTATTTTCTTGCCCTAATTTGGTTCACATGTGCTTGATTAGATGCTAAGGGTGTATGGCTTAATTTCTTGCTTGATTTGTGCTTGTTGATTGATGAATTTCATGCTAGATGCTTAGGGTTGTGTGTCCTCTGATTTGGTCCAAAAATCTGCCTTAAGGCAGTACTTGATGGTATGTTAGTTAAGGGTGAATGATTGGTGCTTGTATGAGTGGAATGCAAAACTTTAGAATCATACAAACCTAGGTTTTGTACATTTGGGTTTGGGTTGCATGGATCCGTTCTAGCTGCTTATGGGTTCATGTGGGACATTAGAAATACTGTGTGTTTGGTATGTAGGCTCCCGAAGTGGTCGGTCGAGATAGATTTCACGAAATAGGACGTAAACCAGGTTAAACAACCGAAACAACCAATTCGGATTTGAAACTGGCCAATTTCAGGAAAGTGAAAATTTAAGGCCTTTAGAGGCCGAACTGGGTAAAACTCAAAACACGAAAGTTGTTCAGAACAATTTTTTCTAGGGGGCAACGATGACAAAATCCCAAAATGAGGCTCCAATGGCCTCCGTTTTTATGAAAACCCGTGGCTAATCTGCCTAGACCCAGTTTACAGGATCAGCTAATTTCAAACAAAAACTAACACAATTGCAAGCAGAATTAGATTTTTCGTAAAACACGAAAGTTTTAGCATTTTTTTAGAGCTACAACTTTCGTGAAGACAAGTTTTTCAAATTCGGAACGAATCTTTAAACTGACACTGTTTTCTGAGAGGTGTGCAGGGAACCGAAAATTCCTGCACATGAGTTTTTACAAAAGTTTTCAAAAAAAACTGTATTTTGTTTAAAACCGCTATTTTTAATTACGAAAGCTGTTCCAAAGGCAGTTTCCAACCTTAAACGACTTTTATAAAGACCCATTTCAAAGATGTGAATATTTACAAAAGGTTAAGAAAATTTTGAAGCTAATTTCACAAGATTTCCAAAAAGGTGAGAAAATAGAATTTTCAAGATAAAAGTTGGTAATCAAGCCGATGACGGACGGTAACCGGGAATAGTACCCGAGTTACCGGGCTTAGTCGCAAAGCCCAAGATTGACCCTAAAGGGTTGACCACAAGTTGACCAAATGTTAGCTGTGGTTGACCCAACATTTAATTAAGTGAAACCCTAAGGGTTATCCAATGTAACCCTAAAGATTTCCAAGAACATAGAAATAGACCAAGAGAAGAGGGTTAATGAAATTAACCCAATGACTTATGTTATCAGTGTAAAGCTCAAGGTTCTTAAGAAAACCAAGCAGTATGTCAAGGGCCTAGTTCAAGAGGTTATCCAACGTAGCCTCTTAAGAAATAATCAAAGTTCGATTATTCTTACCCAATGAGATAACAAATTAGGACCAAGTAAGATATCAAGTGTCGGGGACATACAACTAGGGTCTTTAGGCATGTTGGTTAGGACACCAACATTGCGCAATGAGAATTAAATTCTCACCTATGTCCTTATTCAAGCAGGAGAAGGCCTGCAGCTATGCCAAGTGGAAGGACAGCGCCAAGAAGGACATAGTAAAAGAGGTAAGTACAACTCCGCCTACAGCATAGGCTCTAACTGGTACTTACCCAAGTATGTTAGATGTATGCTAGGGGCGTATGCCAATTGTATGTTTGTGCTATTATGTGATGTGCTGGTTGTCATGTTATATGTGAAATGTTATGCCATGTTAGTGGTTGAAGCATGATATCAATATGATGTGCAAAAAGTAAGAAAATATGTTAAGCAAGATAACGCTGTTAGTATGAATTAAGAATAGGTGACATCACGTTGCATGTTCACTAATTCTTATAAGACTAATAAGTTCAAGAAAAAGATAAGAAAAGAAAGAAAGAAGGCAAGCAAGTTTGCCAGTGTCGTACCACCCGTCCGAGATCGGGTTGGACTATGGATTGAGTTGGACTTGGACTGGCCGCCCCAACCAATCCATAGTTGCGCGCCGGGTACGAATACTAAAGAAATGGCCCAAAAGAAAGATAAGAACAAGTAAAAAAAAAAAGTAAAATATGAGCATAACTGGACCACGCATATGCTAGGCATTGTAGGGTTATGCTATGATGAATGATCCTATGTGTTAAGATGTGATGCCATGTTATGTAAGTTAGATCGTGCATGATGAGGTAAATTGTATGACGCGGTTAAGACAGTTGTACTTGCTGAGTGAAAGCTCACCATCTTACGTCTATGCTGTACTTGCAATGCGTAATGCAAGATGGCTGAGCGTGGCGGGGCGCACTATGAAATCGTGGGAAGACAAGCCGCTACGCATTTTGATTCTAAGTACTTATATATGTGAATACTTTTATTTAAGACATGTTTTATAAGTTGACTGCTTTTAAATTATTGTAATAAAAAAAAAATTTTCTACTGTGTTTTACAAAGTAAGAAGTATGTATGTAAGGTAACGGCCTGTATTAGGCGGGTCGTTATACTTTTCCTGCTCTTAATTAATGACAAATGTGCAAGTCATTTGTCGATATTCAAAAATATGTATATTATATTTTTTGAGGGAACAAAAACATATGTACTAAAATTGTTATAAATGGAAACGGTTTGCTACACATTTACAATTTCAGGGTATAAATTGTAAAAAATTTAGTGAGTAAATTGCAATTGTAAGACTAGTTCAGGGACACCATTGCAAAATGACCGTTTTCTTTCTTTCTTTTGCTTTTAATCTCTATTGTTAACGCCGTAGATAGCACCTGTGGTGAAATGATCAAAATATGTCGGTTCTGAGTTTAATGAATTCAAGTAGGACCAAAAAGGGGATAAGTTGTAACTGGGATAATCATAGATGACGAGCTAATTAATGGCATTGGAATAACAGAATTTAATTATATAGACTTAACTACCCAAGCACAGCATGCATTAAAAGAAATAGGAGTTATATATATATATATATATATATATATAGAGAGAGAGAATGATTATGAATATTGTCTTGTCCACGTATTCCCCCTTTTTTTAGCTTAAACAAAGGATTTACTTTTTTTTTTAATTACTTATTTTAAAAATTCAAGAAATTCCTGATTTTAATCTTTTTAATTTTGTTTTTTTGTCACCGCCAACAGTTTTGATTTTTCTTTAAAAAATAAAAAAAATAAAAAAAACTAATTTTCGGTTTTCTGTCGTTTTCAAGATTACTGTCATTTCATTGCCATTCATGAGTTCTCAACTATTTCTCTAACTTTTGTCGTTTTCTGTTACTGTCATTTTGGTTGCGGATGTTTATTCAATAGAACAATCACTATGTCACGGGGTTTAAAGTGATCGCTAGTTTCATAATGAACATGTATTTCAAATCTATAAAGTCAGATGAAAAAAAAAAATATTACTGGAGTTAATATGTAGTTTTTTTAGTTTGAATCAATATATGATCTACCCAAATATACACTGACATGTTTAGTACTAACTATAACTTATTATTTTCGTCGTGGATATTCAAAATGATACCAACCAAAACCGAAAACGACATAACGAAAGAGAACACAAGAAACGACAACAAAATTTACATGCAAAAATGACAGTCCATGACATGCGGACAATGCATAAATAAATATTTTACTCAGATATTGATTCAGGACATAGTTGGACGATGGGGAAAAAAAAGTGAAAGGCTATACCCAAAATATTTGGGTATAGCTAGACTTGACTCTGAAGACGTAGAGAATGCAAGTCCAAAACTGAACTTACTTCGAATCTTCGTGGTATTAATGTTGTGACGAGACCTTTGATTAATTCGAATGAAAAACGTCCAACTCAGAAGACAAGTCATGAATTTAATAAAACCAGAAAAATCGTTTTGGAATCAAGCAAACAACAGGACCATATACATCTGTAAAGATTTCATCTTCTGATCAATTGGCTGATGACTTTTCAATTAAATTGCATGGACCATATTCATCTATAGTACTCTTTTGAAAGTCTACTATAGAGTGACCTTTAGAAGTCTTGCTGTAATGTAACATTCGAAATTTATTATTTAATTCTCCAATTCTAATTGAGAACATAAATTATAAATTTACCTTTAAGAATATTTTTATGTAATGATGACAAGAAAATCATACGAAATTAAAATCGGTGACTACCCATTTATTCTTAGAAATTGCTATGATTTTTCATGTGTGCTATGTGATCACAAAGTTTTTGTGACAAAATGAGATAAGTAAGATAAGAGAGATGGTTATGCCAAGTCTTTATTTTTCAGTAAATAATAATTCTAATAATAATACGAAATAATTACACAAAAGGCCCATTTTTAGTGTCTCGTTTTGAAATATGTCCATTTTTCAATAAAATTATGTATATGTCTATTTTTTAAGAATTAAATATATGTAGTACCTATTTTACCATTTTATACTATAATTGACATTATTTTATTTTTATACAAATTCTTTTCTTTTTCCTTTTTTTTTTTCTGTTTTTTGATTTTAATGATAAGTTTTTGTAGTTGATAAGTGTAAATTACCTTTAATAAACCAAAATTAGTTTTAAACATCCAAGAAATTATAATTAACTCAATACAAAATATTAACAATAAATATTGATGGTTCATATTAAACAATAAATATAGCATAAAATATTAACGATAAATATTAATGAATATTCATACTTTTCATATAAAAAAAAAAAAAACCAATGAATTACTTATTTAAAAAAAAAATCTATTGTTTACATATTCTACTATAAATCAAATGGTTGTCATTCATTTCTTAACCAAACAAATTGAAGATTAACATAATAAAAGTATTCAAATTCTTTATGAAAAAAAATACTACTATTTAAATAAATTAATAAAAATGAAATCAAACATATATTTATGATAAAGACAGATTCATTATATGAATTTTTTTTTTTTTTTGAGATTTTTCTTTTCCTTTTCTTAGTTTTTTCTAATTAATGTGAAATATGATTTTAAGAAAATATTCTCTTTTTTGGTTCATTATGAATCTTTTGTAATACCTAGAACTTTCATGTCGCTAATTCCTTCTAAGCGATTAATTTTTATATCATGAAAATATTTGTGAAAAAGCTTGATTTAGAGCTTTTGATCGATTTCGTGAATTTTTATGGGTCAATAAGACTCAAAATAGAATGCCAAGACTAGCAAACGGCCTTTTAAGTCGGAAAAGGCGAAAAAAAGTACGTGATTTTACGAAAGTCAAAGGTTTGACCAATAAAAGTCAAAGAGTTGACTTTACGGTATGAGGAAATGCAGTATAGATGAGATACTGCGAAAACCTTTTTTATGGTTAAGATAGCAAGAATAGGCCTTAAAATCACCCTAGAAAATCAAACACACTAAGTTAAAATTAAAGGTAAAAAGGGCTCGAAAAATTAAGAAAAAATACTGTGTAAAAATACTGTGTATTGGTGAAACACAGTATTGGAAATATCTGTGTGACACAAAAATGGACAATTTTTGAAGAAAACTAACCAAACAAGGCCCTAAGGGTGAGGTAAGAGTGATGACCTCATAAAGCATCTTAATTATGATGTCATTAACCACTAATTAAGCTTAGAAAAAAAAATTTAGAAGGTCCTAAAACCCAATGGCCGGCCACCTCACCTCCCCCTTGTGGGAATATCAAAAAATTTTGGGTTGTTTCATAAATTTTTAAAGTTCCAAAACCTCTATAAATAGGAGAGCTTCCTATTCATTTTATTCAAGAAATGTAGGGAAATTCTTGCCATTTTTCCTCTTGAAATTTCCGTAGTCAAGATTGAGAGAGGGAGGAGAGAAAATCAAAAATTTCTAGAGGGCTTGTACTTGTAGGGTGTTCGGTTTGAGCTAGGAGGAAGCCAAGAAAAGTTTGGAAATTTTTTTAGGTCTCCTTGGGTGTGTGGCCGTGGGTGAAGGAGAAGAGAATAGGGAGAGGAAAACAGAAAATTCTTGAGGGCAAATCCTTGTAGTTGAGTCGGCTTTGGAGTAGATCAACCAAGGAAACCAACCAAAATTTTTGGTGCCCAAATCCAAGTGTAGCCGTGGGTCAAGAGAGCTAGGAAAAGAAAGGGATTTTGTGACCAAACCCAAGATTTGGTCCAAGGTAACTTCTAGAACCCTAACTCTTCAATTTGAGTCCAATTTTGAAGATTATTTGTGGTTCAATTTGGTTTGTAAGGACATAAGTCCACCTGTAATTTTCTGCCCTAGTTTGGTGTATGTGCTTGATTAGGAGATTTAGGGTGCATGGCTTAATTCTTGCTTGATTATGTGCTTGTTGGTTAATTGATTTCATGCTAGATGTTTAGGGTTGTGTGTCCCCTATTTTGGTCCTAAAAATCTGCCCTAGGCAGTATGTGAATGTGGCTGCTAGCATGTGCTTGAATGATGGATGCTTGTTGAATGTATGCAAAGATTTAGAACCATGCAAACCTAGGTTTTGAGCCTCTCGGGTTTGGTTTGCATGGATCCATTCTAGCTGCTCATAGGTTCATGTGGGACATTAGATACGTTATGTGTTTGTTATGTAGGCTCCCGAAGTGGTCGGTCAAGTTAGATTTCGTGAAATGGGACGTAAAACGGAATTAACAACCGAAACTGTCATTTCAAATTCGAAACTGGCTAGTTTCGGGAAAGTGAAAATTTAAGGCCTTTAAAAGCCGAACTGGGTAAAACTCAAAACATGAAAGTTGCTTAGAATAATTTTTCCTAGGGGGAACCGCGGACAGAATCCTAAAATGAGGCTCCAATGGCCTCCGTTTTTATGAAAATCTGTGGCTAGTCTGCCCCAGACCCAGTTTATAGGATCAGCCAGTTTCAAACAAAAACTGACAAAAATAGAAGCAGAACTGGATTTTCCACAAAACACAAAAGTTTTAAAATTTTTCGAGAGCTATAACTTTTGTGAAGACAAGTTTTTCAAATTCAGAGTAGATTTTTAAACTGACACTGTTTTATGAAGGGTGTGCAGAGAACCGAAAATTCCTGCACAGGATTTTCTAAAACTAGTTCAGAAAAATTGTTTTCTTCTCCAAAATCACTGTTTTGACTATGGAAACTGTTCCAAAGGTAGTTTTCAACCTTAAACAACTTTTATAAAAACTCATTTCAAAAATATGAATTTTTACAAAATGTTAAGGAAAATTTTGAAGCTAATTACACAAAATTTCCAAAAAGAGTAAGAAAATAGAATTTTTATGATAAAATTAATAATCAAGCCCACTACGAACCGTAACCGGGATTAATACCCGAGTTACCGGGCTTAGTCCCAAAGCCCAAAATTGACCCTAAAGGGTTGACCATCAGTTGACCAAATATTAGCTATGGTTGACCCAACATTTATTTAAGTAAAACCTTAAGGGTTATGCAATGTAACCGTAAGGTATATCAAGGACCTAGAATTAGGCTGAGAGAGGAGGGTTAATGGAATTTAACCCAATCAATTATGATATAAGAATAAAGCCCAAGGTTTTGAGAAAACCTAGTGGTATATTAAAGGCTTAGTACAAAAAGGGGTTATCCAATGTAACCTCTTAAGGAGTAATCAAAGTCTGATTATTCCTAAATAGTAGAATGACTATTGAGACCAAGTAAAATGTTAAGCATCAGGACATACAACTAGGATTTAGGTAGACTTGTTGGTTGAATTACCAACACTCCACAATATTAACCTTTGCCTATGTCCTTCCCCAAGCAGGAAGAACCTGCAATTGTACTCAAAGGAGGAACAACATTTTGTGGGGCATAGCAAAAAGAGGTAAGTACAACTCCGCCTGCAGCATAGGCTTTAGTTGATACTTGCCCAAGTATGATAGATGCATGCTAGAATAAGAAAGTAAGATGGCAAGCAAACTTGCCAGTGTCGTACCACCCGTCCGAGGTCAGGTTGGACTATGGTTTGAGTTGGACTAAGCTGGCCGCCCCAACCACTCCATAGTCGCGCGCCGGGTACAGACACTCATGTAAGAGCCCTAAGCAAGATAAATAAGTAAATAAGAATGAAGAAAGTTAAAACGAGCATAACTGGACCATGCATATGCTATGTTATGTCATGAAGTGATATGTTATGCAAGTATGAGATATGTTATGATGTATGATGATATGAGATGTTATGTGATGCTAGGTTAAGTTAAGTTAAAAAGTGTATGTTAGATTATATATGTGACATTGCGGTATAGATAGTTGTGCTTACTGAGCGTTAGCTCATAGTTTGACGTCTATGCTGTAGGTAAGCCACCTAACAGCAATGTGTGATGCAAGATGGAAGTGCAAGGTAGGGCACACTGTGAAATTGTGGGAAGTCAAGCCGCTACGCGTTTCGTTCAATATGTATTTTCGTATGTTAAATATTTTATTTACGATATGCTTATTATGTTTAGACGTATATAAGCTAGTATAAAAAAAAATTTCCGCTGCTTTTCATCAAATAAATAAATAAGTTGAGTAAGTAAGTATGTATGTATGTAAGGTAACGGCCTGTACTAGGCGGGTCGTTACATCTTTACACCTTCTCTATAAAAATCAAAAAATTTTCAAAATTTTCTTTTCTATCAATTCTTTTTGTAATTTCATTAAAACAACTTTAGCCTTATTTGGTAAACATCTTAGATTTTTTTTTCCTTTTTTGTAATTTCTTTATTTGATAATTCTCCATTCCTTATAAAAAGTAAAATTATCTTTATTATTTTTTTAGACATTTATGTAAATAAAAAAAAGAAAAATAGATATATTTCAAATTAATATATCTAATTTCAACATATATGCAAACAACCCTAATAATAAATGAAATATAATAATGTATTACATATACGTGGGTACGTGTGCGCGTAACATGCCATACTCGGAAACACCACAAGCCAGGCCCATTGGGCTGTTGGCCCAAAGCCCACAGCCAGGGGAAGCCTAAAAGGCTGGCCGCGTAGCATCAGCCCAAAAAAGAGAGAGAAATAAATAAATAAATAAAAATAAAGGAAAAATAAAGTATACATATTTAGTGCCGGAGAATTTTTTGTAGAGATTACAAAGAACAGTAAACACTCCAAATAAATAAATAAATAACTTTAGCCACTCTTTTACACTATCCATTTTGAAGAAATGAACCATCACCTGAATTGTAATAATGGAGTCTAAAAACCTTGAAAAACTCTTCATTTCCTACCACTAGTTTCAACTGATAATAATAACCCTAAATATAATTATTTTTCAAATTTTAAACATAATTTTAAGTGCCTATAAAAGGGGTGTGGTAGTATGAACATCATTGTTGGTTCCTCACTCTCTTTTCACTAAAAGAAATCTTTTTCTCTTCCCAAATACATTGAATCTGAATTTTAACAAGCACAAACACCAAGAAATCTCTTCCATAACCTTTCTTCTCAACTTTCAACTCGTTAAACTAATCGGTTTTCAAGATAAAACACTACTATACCACTAGTTCTCAAGGCAAATCGGTTTTCAAGTTTTAGTTTTTAAACTTGTGATGAAACATGTTTATTTTCGAACTTCTAGTTCCTCATCACAAGAGTTCAAGAAAACCTCCAAGCCCTCAAAAGAGTCACAAACTTTATCAACAACACTAAGGTATACGTTTTTACACAAACTAGCAAGTTTTAAAAGTTTCAAGGGGTTGTCTTGAAAAATGACCTTGACGAAAATAAAAATCTTGGCATGATGATAAAAATAAAAAACATTGTCTTGTTGCTTTGTTACTATCATTGTGACATGTGTGTTTCATGTGATTAAAATGGTTTAACTCATCACAAAATGAAAACTTTTGATAAGAATATGATTTTCGTAAGTTTCTTGACCATGCGGTATAAAATATGTGTTATGGCATGAAAATATTTGGGTATGAAATGTTTATTTGCTGTGAATATTCTATGCTGACAGCTTGGAATTGGGAGAAAGGATTTTTAAGTCTCAAATAATGATTGAATGAAGTTGGATTTCATATCTATAATTAAATAGCCTTCTGGCAAAATACAAAATAAATATGAAAATGATTTTTTTTTCTGCGGGAATTTCACTAAACTTGTGAAGGACAGAATGTTGGTCTTAGCATAAGCTATCAGATAATGTAACCTCAGGTCAAAAATTATTACGTGGGAAAAATGATGCTTTGCCCTCGGAGGGTAAAATGGTATTTTCGTATTTTCATAAGGCTAGGAATGTCGGTTGAATCCGAGACTTCATAGTCGAGACTAAGGGACTAAAATATGCTATATGTTAAGTTTTCATGAGAAATGGGCATAAAATGTCGCAAAATACCCTATAGGGGTCAAAATGTAAACATACAAATTTTAAGGGTAAAAAGTGAAATTTATGGAAATTATTATATCTTAGTTTAGAATCTGTAAGAGGGATCTTTAAGGGTTCCTCAAGTGAATAACGTTTTGGAGTGCTTAATGGGAACAAGCTAATCCATTTTAGGGGCTAAAATATTAAAATAATTAAAAAGAGGTCAAATTGTATAACTGGCAAACCTAACGTCAAGGCGGTGTTTTTCCTTATTTAAAGACAGTGTGCCAGGCCAACTAAGTTGGGTAATTAATACGGTTGAGTTTTGGTTTATTATTGGGTCATTAAAAGACAAGTAAGGGACTTAAATGTAAAGAATTTTTTCAAATTATATATAATTGACCCAATAAATTTTAGGGATTCAGAGGTAAATAACATCTTTTTAATAAGTTTTTTAACAAATGATCAAAATTTTTAAAAGATTGTTAAAAGGCCATTTTTCCTAAAATAGTCAGTTAATTTTCTTAAATGATAATTAATCATTGATTTATCATAATATAAATCACGAAATATCATAGTCGACCAAATATGAAAAAAAAGTTAAAACGGTCATTTTGCTAAATTAAAAAAATTCAGCAATTTATTAGATTAAGTGATTAAAAAAGGCCATTTAGCCTAATTTTTCTATTATTTCCATATGTTAATTATCTAATCAAGACATGAAGATGAGAAAAACATGTACAAAAGAGTGAAGACTCTGATTAAAAACTCAATAATAATTCACATGCCTGTTTTTGGTGCTGAGCATCATTAACTCTAGTCACAACACAGGCAGCATATACATGTATATATACATATATATAAATGTATATATAATTTCTAAACGGCACTTGGCAATTAAACTTTTGCAACCATCATGGTTGCTTTTGCTTATTCTTTTTGCTTTTTTCATACTAATTATGTCTAAAGTCATCGTACGGGGAAATGATAACTTTTATTCATAATGCCGTTGCTGGAAAATTTTCCTGACTCTAACACTGTTGCAAAGCTATCTGGAAACGGGCACCGATTAGTATACATTTGAGATACATATAATGATCTTCTCCGTGTTTAAATAATTCCAGTGACAGCTATTTAATGGATGGACGGCCACATTTAGATTGTAATCAAATATGGACAAATATTGAACTTGACTACTAATGGAGGACCCATTGATGGAACTTGATCCAATTAAACTTAATTCCGTGAATTGATTATTTAATATAGACAGTAAGATGAGAAAAGTATACAAACAAAAAGAGCAAAAGTCTAAAGTCATAAAAGCGGCAGCATATAAAAAATAAATAAATCAATCAAAATCAAAAACCGCACTCTGGTATTAAAGCTGTGAAATCCTAAAGTAATTTTCTTCCAACTAAAGTCTAAAGACATTGTACGAGGAAATGACATATATATATATTAAGGATTGGGAATAAGTGGAAGACGAAGAAAACAAAGTCTACCCCGATGTTCTTTCCTTGGAGTCCTCATGGTGCTGCATTTTTAAACCAAGACCAAGGAAGTTATAAAACAATAGCAACAATAAAAAAAAGAGAGAGCACTCAACTTTATGAATTTTTATGATTTTAGAAGGAGAATGAGGAAGTGTCAAGTTCACATATAATATGTATAGTACAGTTAATAGCACGTACGTCGATGATTAATAATTTAATTGAAAACACAAAAGTGCAACATAAAAATAAATTTTATTAAATAAATTTTTATTGTTGCTTTCCTTCGCACCCTTGGAGATGAGAAAGCCATTGGTGTATGACTGTTGTCCCATGGTTTGTTTTTTTGAAAGTATATACTTGAGCTTTGGTTTTTATTTACTTAAATATTTTTTCTTGGTTTAATGTTCGTTAAATGACTAATTGTGAAATTCTAGCCAGTTTCTTCTAATGCTACTTACTTCCTCTCGATATTTATTATATTTAAATGTACGTATGTACGTACGTATGTATAATGACTGGACAAATATATATGAAGGAAAAATGGAATCTAGTATGTACTGAAGCCATCGTATAAGAAAAATTATAACTGTATTTCCATTCAATAATAGACATAAATAACTATGTTCCTATTAATAGAAAATTATATCTAATTTCATTTTCAAATAGTGGATGAATTTGACTACTACTAATGGATGACTCATTAATGGAACTGGATTCAATTAACTTAATTCCGTGAATTAATTACTTCATCTAGACTGGAAGATGAGAAGAGTATACAAACAAAAAGACCGAAATCTGAAGTCACAAAAGAGGCAGCATATAAAAAATTCAAAAACCCCACTTTGCTATTAAAGCCATTGCAACTACGAAGAATACGAAGTCTACTCCGATGATCTTTCCTTGGAATCTTCATAGTGCAGCTATTATTAATAAAGACCAAGAAAGATTGAAAAAATAAACAAATGAAGAAGAGCTACTCAACCAGACAGAGATTGAAAGTAAGTCAATAAAGCAAAACATATATTCTTGGAGCACGATAGAATTTTTATAATTTTAAAAGGAGAAAGAGGTGTAGCAAGTTCACCCATCATACCTATAATATAATTAATAGGACCATGTTTAATCTTTCCTTGAAAACATAAAACTTCAGTAAAATTTTGAGTTTTTTTGTTTGCGGAAACCTTTGGTGGCCAAAATCAATGCTTTCTGTTATATATGTGTGTGTGTGTGTTTGTTTAGATATATATATATATATATGTGTGTATATATACCTGTTTGTGTGTATGTGTGTGTCCTTGCTCTTGAATTTCCATGACTGAGCAACATTTTGGTCGTGTGGAATGCAATAAATGTGAACCCTTCATTGAAGAGGTCAAAGAAGGAAGACAACCAAATAATTCTTGATTTCCAATTTTCCAAACCGTGGTAGAAAAGGTAGAAAATCCACCCTCGGGTCCTTCAAGGATTTGATTCCATGATCATGTATTTTTTTTTGATTTGTGCATAAAAAATTTTAAAACCATTCTGCATTAATAACTTTTGCAATCGTAATGGCTGCTTTTGTTTGAATTTATGTTATCTTTTTTTTCAATCAAATCTAAAGTTATCATGACATGAAGTCAAGATATGGTTAAATGTACATGTGTGTGTATATATATGTATTTATATATTTAAGTGGAAGATGAAGAAAAAGAGAGTCCCCTCTGTGTTTTTCCTGGAATCTTTGTATTGATACTGGAAAGATATCTTTCAAGAAAAAATTTCATTCTATTGAGTTTGTTCGTTTATATTCTATTTATTACTTTTTCTACATACACATAATATACATTATTTGTTTACATCTTTAGACTGCAGACAGAAGCCATTAAAATCAATTAGATTCGCACAAACTTTTTTTTTTCCTTCATCACGCCTCCATCAAAAAAAAGTTTTTTTTTTTTTTCAGTGTTTTTAATTTTTTGGGATATTTTCAATTGTACACCTTGCATGTTGAGCAAAAAAAAAAAATATGAAGCATATAAATATAAAAATATAATTCTTTGTTCTCAATATTGTACTTTAGATTCAATTTGAAATTGCTTATCATCTTATTCACTTTATACCTCCTAATACATATATGGTCGAGAGAAAGTATAAATTTGATATGAGAATGATAATATTGTTAAAAAATAAAAATAAAAATAAAAATATCCTCAAAGGCCAGAGCAGGAATTGCCTACAGTCTTCATAATATTGTTGGGATAAGACTTGTATATTCTTTTTAAATTTTATTTTTAACAGAGAGATTGTACATATATTAACAAACATACGAGAAGGAAAGAAATAAATTGCTAAAAAAAGAGAGTTCTATTGATGGTGAGAGAAACTTATATTGTCTTGATCTTCATGTAGTACTCACCCGGAACACATATTTGTCACAGAGAGAGAGACTGCTAAGGTTTCAAATAAATATTGCTATTGCAATATATATATATATATATATATTAAAATTGTAAAGCTATTTATAGAGATCTAAACTAACAAAAGATAACTAAACTCAATTTCACATATTCTAAATAAACATTTTTCATCAATAAATCTAATAATACTAATAATATTCACCATCAAGTTAATTGCAGTTTTTTATGTTAGCACTTTTAATTAAACTAGGTTACGTTTACTTATAAACTTAATATATACATATATATATATATATAACTTTTTTCCAATAGTATTATCATATCATTTATACATCTTATGTGATATTAATCTGGATGCATTAAAGATAGACATATGTGATATGTGTTATATGCTGAAGAAAAAAAATAGAAAGGACAAATAGGGACAATAACCAAAAGAAAAATTATATAAACAATTAACTGGGAGACGTGTCAAGTAGAGGGGTGGCTAGATCGGTAAAGAACAAAAAAGAAAAAGAAAAGGAAAAGGAAATGGCAGAACCAAATGGGAGACGTGTCAAGTGGAGGGAAGGCTAGATGTATTAGATTAGAACATTAGATTTAATTTGATGTATAGAAAACATAGGACCTCTTTTTAAGTTAACATAATAATTAAAATAAAAAAAAAAAAAAAAAAGAGGGACTTGAGAGGAGTTTTTCGTCTTGCAAAGACCTAGAGATGACTTGATAGAGTTAAATACCAGCACATTAGCTCGCATTTGCATACAATTATCACCATTTAGCTGCCAAGAAGATATGGCTTCAATGTCCTTCTCCCTTCTGTTTCTACATCTCCTCTTTATATTCCTTTTCTTACCATTTCCTTCCTTTTCTTCTATGCAATGCCGTCCTAACGAGCATTCTACTTTGCTACAACTTTGGAGCTCATTCTCCGTTGATCCCACTCATGCCAAATGTTTCAGCATATACAAAAATGGAACCATTTATCCATGGACGAGGGCCTCATGGAACAAGAACACAAATTGTTGCGAATGGGATGGAGTCACGTGTGACAACCTTACAGGGCACGTGATCGGCCTTGACCTGGGTTGCAACAGTCTTAAGGGCACCATTCACCCCAACAGCAGCCTTTTCTCCCTCCGTCATCTCCAGAGTCTTGACCTTTCAAACAATGCCAAACTCAGAATAGGAGCAGCTACGTTCAAAGCACTCGTTATGAACTTAACCAGCTTGAGAGAACTCAGCCTGTCCTACGGGAGTGACTTGTCGATGGTGCCTCTTGTCTCATTGATGAACTTGTCATCTTCATTAACATCTCTTGAACTCCGCTCTTGTCAGTTGCACGGGGAACTTCCGAAGAACGTTTTCCAATCACACAAACTCCAGAGCCTTGATTTACGAGGTAACCATCTTAGTGGCCAGATTCCATGGTCCTCTTTAAGCCATGAATCACTCTTTTTCTTAGATCTTTCATTCAACAATTTCATTGGCCAACTTCCGGAAGTTTTCAGTAATTCCACCAAAAAGTTTTCTTCATATGACTCTTCCAAATATCCTCCTAGTAGCTTTCCTCAAATCTACACTCATTATATTTGTCAGGTAACTTACTCAATGGGACTATACCTTCATGGATATTTGAACTACCAAATTTGGTCTACTTAGACATCGGCTTTAACTCTCTTACTGGTGAGATTCACAATTTCCATAGTACTTCATTGCAAGGCCTCTCTTTGGGTGGAAATAAACTACACGGTGTCATTCCGAGATCAATATTTCAGCAGGTGAAACTCCAACAGTTGGATCTTTCATCAAATAATTTTACTGTTAATGTTGAGTTAGAAGACCTTACAAAGTTAAAAGAGCTAAGGATTCTTGATCTCTCATCCAACAATGTATCATGGAATTTCAACAGCTCCAAAAACTATACCTTAAATAATCTTTTAGATTTGGGTTTGTCTTCTTGCAACCTGATTGAATTCCCTCTTTTTCTCAAGTCTGTGCAACGTTTAGAACACTTAGACCTTTCTAGTAACCAATTACACCGAAGTGTTCCTAAATGGTTATGGGAAGTGGGTAAGGATTCATTCGTCGTTATGAATCTTTCCCACAACTCCTTAACATATTTAGAACCACTTCCGTGGAATAACTTGCGTACTCTCGATCTTAGCTCCAACTTGTTTTTAGGGCCTCTTCCCGTTGACTCATCACCTAGTTTACTTTACTTTTCAGCCTCAAAAAATAAATTTGTTGGAGAAATCCCACTTTCTATTTGCAACATGACATCCCTTCTTGTGCTTGACGTGTCTGTTAACAATTTGAGTGGAAATATTCCCCAGTGCTTTGAAAATCTTTTAAGTAGTAGTCTCTCAGTGTTAGATTTAGGGAGTAATAGGTTCCACGGAATGATTCCTCCATTTTTTCCGAAGGGAAACTCCTTGAGGACTTTGAACCTCCAACGAAACCAATTGGAAGGTTCACTACCACAATCATTGCTCAATTGCGTGAACTTGGAAGTAGTAGACATTGGCGACAACAAGATAAATGGATCATTTCCCCAATGGTTTGAGTCACTTCCAAAGCTTCAAGTTCTCATCTTGAGATCAAATAGATTCTCTGGTCCAATAAGCAATCCCAAGATAAGATTTCCCTTCCAAAAGCTGAGAATCATGGATCTCTCCAACAATGAATTCACAGGTCATTTACCAAAAAAATATTTGGAGAATTTTACAGCCATGATGGATACACAAATGGATGGCCCGGAATACATGGTTTCAGGGACTTATTATCAAGACTCTGTAGTGCTAGTGATAAAAGGATATGAGCTTCAATTGGAAAAAATCCTTACCATCTTCACAACCATTGATTTTTCAAGGAATAATTTTGAAGGGGGGATTCCAATGTGTCTTGGGAGCCTCCAATCTCTTAAAGGGCTCAATTTTTCTCACAACAAACTATCCGGCCAAATTCCAGCATCATTGGGGAACTTGAGCAACCTTGAATGGTTAGACCTCTCCTCAAACAAGGTTTCCGGAAACATTCCATTGCAATTCGCTGCCAGTTTGAATCAACTTGAAATCTTAAATCTTTCAAGCAACGAGTTGGAGGGACAAATACCTCACGGAAATCAATTCAATACATTCAGTAATGATTCATACAGTGGAAACCTAGAATTATGTGGATTTCCGCTGTCTAAACTATGCAGCAATGATGAGGCACAACGAGACGATCAAGATGATGATGATGGAGATAACAAGAGTTCAATTGTTGAATGGAAGGTGGCGATGATGGGATATGGAAGCGGACTAGTGATCGGAATATCTATTGGATACATGGTGCTTTTCAGTAGAAGCTTCAATTATTGGTTCTTCAAAAGATTTGGAGGAGGACGTCGTCATAGAACCAGCACTCGCTCAAGAGGAGGAGAAGGTCAAACTAGCAAGCAGAGAAAAACAGAGTCTCATAGCAAGTCTGGAAGAGTAAGTTTGTAATGTGTTTTACAGTTATGAATACTTGTTTCTTTATAAGAATGAACCATTTCTCTAACATAATTATTTTCCTTTCTCTTGTGGCAGGAAGATGCATGAAGAGTAGTGTTGATGATTAAATTGGCATAGATTAAGGCTTGACTCAGATGAGACCACTATCATGTCATTTAGCTAATTTATTATTCCATATATCTGTAATAAGAGTGCCTAATGAAATGTAACCGTTATTGAGAATTCGGTCAATAGGAAATCCTGATGTCGTGAAGTTTGTATTTTATGTTCTTGTTCAATGGAATTGCTAGTTTTGCTTTTGTTTGACGTGCAACGTAAATCTAATTATATAGTTAATATGTAACTATAAAATTATCAGATCTAAAAGAACAGAAAACAAACACTAAACTCTTGAAGATATGTCTCTTCATCACAAACAGATTCTTCAAAACCCAATTGCCCTGCAGCTCAACAGCCTCCGCTTATCCTGTAATAGCGTACTGAAGTTTTATATCACTACAATTCTTTCCATATTTCTTGTCGTACATAATATTGTCATTTTACGTTATTTAGTGTTTTTGATGACAGTTATACTTCAAATCAATTATTTTTTATCTCCTTACAAAATGCCAATACATTTTAACTGTAGTCAGGAAAGTTGGACTCTTCCACTACAAATCTCAGGATTTGGGGCGTCCGAAGATGGAGACAAAATGCAATTCTAATGCCTTGCGGCTTCACCAGTCTGGTCTCATAATGCTACCTTCCACAGAGGGCTTTACAAGTCAATATAATAATGGAAGGTTTGATTAGTACTAAACTTGATTGATTTTCTGCTGGTTAATTTGTTTGCTTTCTCTGATTTATGGTGTGTTTTGTTACTGTGCATCATATCCGCAACTGGCCCTGCTCTGCTTTACTTGAACTGAAGTGCGACTCTTACAACATTTTCTCATCCTTCATATGTCGTTTTTCGTTCATTGCTGTTTTTGTTTGCAATTTTTTGTTGTCGTTTTATGTTGTCTTTAATTTTAAGGTAGATTGATGTATTTTTTTGTCGTTTTCATACTAAGGGTTTTTTTTTTTTTTTTTTTAAGATGCGTACTGAGGTATATTTTCAGCTGTTATATGTTCCCTACATTAAAATTGCAATTCTAAGTAATTAACAGTTCAGTATCCCTACTTAGAGCGTCTCCAATGCTAGTTAAAAGGTTGTATTAATGGTAAATTTTGGTATTTGATGCCAAATTTATCAAATGCTAAATTTTGTGGCAAATTTACCACAGGGAATAACCAATGCCAAATTTAACATTTGATTCTTTATTAGTTGTTGGCTTGACTTTTATCTTGTAATTATAACAATAATTTCATTTTTAAATTATTTAAATACTCAATACTCACTTTTACTAGTTACAAAACACAATAATAATGAAAAAAAATGTAGAAATAGCATAATATATTAGAGGATATAATAACATAATATTATTTTTCACACTTTCTTTTTAACAAATATAGCATTGGCATAGATCAATGCATTGGAGATGGTTTTATGAAGTGCATTCTTATTCTTGCTGTCACATTAAGACTAGTTCTCAAGGGATAGTCCAAAAGAAATAAAAAATAAAAAAAAAATGCACGACTAAACTAAAATAGCGTGAGTCCTTCGTGCTTCACATGTATATACACGGTTAATAGCGAGGATGCTGCAAGTTTTTTTTTTTTTTTTTTAATTATTATTATTATTATTATTATTATTATTCTTGTCAAGCGGGTCCAATGAGTTGACATATTTAATTATTGATGTACTCAAAATGTCGAAAATCATGGACCACCTGATTTCCGACGTATAGGAAAAAGTGAAACATCTATTTCTATTTTAAATTTGGTCATTTCTATCTACTTTAGAACAAAAAATGCGTGGAATACCAACTACAAGTGGCATTCACTAATGAGCAATATTTCATTCTTTTCTCACTTTTTAGTATATTCGGTAAATCATGAACCACTTGATTAGTGACACTTGAAAATATATAAGCCGAATTGTAGAAGCATTTGAATGAGACAGATTTAAAGACTATTGTACTAACATAACACAAAAAATTAACATTAAACTAACATAATATAAAATTAAACTAAGTTAACTAAATTTTGTGTCATGTTGTTCAAGAATGAAGAATTTGTATCATATTGGTAAATAAATAAAGAAAAGGTGGTTAATTAAGTAATTTTCTTATGGAATTTAGAAGTGGGCAACGTATGTCTGATGGAAAAGAAAATATCCAACCCAAAAAATAAGTTAGATAATAACCCTATATTTTGTCTCGCTAGGAAGACTTTTGACTTCTATTCTTTTTTACTCTTAAAAAACATTCCATTATAACTTTGGAAATTTGGTCCAATAATGCCTAAAAAAATCGAAGCAGGTTGAATAATTTCCTTGTCATCATGACCCAAAAGGTTGCAGAAAATGAAAAAGAATAATAGTAACCATGAGGAAACTTACAGGAATTTGGTCCATTTGGCATTCCGTTTGGAAAAATTTTTTGAACACTACTCAAAACAGTTTTTGCTGGATTCTCTTTCACAAAAATTTGAATTTATATTATTCAAATTTAGATTTCAAAACTGTGATTCAAATTCAAATGGACCCATATAAACGGTTCAGTATTTTCTGATTCCCCTCGCCTACAATAACTTTAAAAAACCAAAAAGAAGAAACGAAGAGACAAAAGCAAACATTCTTGTTCAAAAAAGTTAATAGATGCTGTTTTTTTTTTTTTTTAATTAGTTTTTATATGCTCTCTCTGTGTTAATCGGTACGAAAAGTAACGCATGTTATGCGTGGTCCGTCGGAGTCTTCGAAACAGAACCACTAAAACTTTTATCAAAATTTGCAACAATAACTTTTAGAAAACCGAAAAAAAAAAAAAAAAAAAAAAAAAAAAGAAAGAAAGAAGAACGAATAGACCAAAGCAAACTATAATATTCAAAAAAGTTAACAGATGTGTCCTTTCTATTACCTTTTATTTTTCTAGTGCTCTTTTCATGTTAATTGGTACGAAAAGTAATGTATGTTGGGTGTGTGGAATCGGAGTCTTTGGTCATGTTGGATCAATTTTCTTTCAATGATCCCACCAAAAGTAGCATTAGTCAAATTTTTTAAGATGACAATCGGCAGGAGAGGTCCTTTTACTTAACTTAGATATGGAGAACAAATTGAAGAAATAACCTTAAATCTTTATGTACTGACCCCGTATCAAATTGTTTGGGATTTGGAAATGTAATCTAATAAGAGTTGATAAAAAGGAATATTACAAAATCAAGTGTCTATTATCACAGCCGTAGATGTCGGTACTTTGAAAACATGCCTTAACGACCCATTGTTAATGACAATCAGCAGGAGAGGTCCTTTCACTTGGGAAAACATTTTCGTTTTTGTATGCACATGTGTATGTACTGTGTGTGTGCAACCAAAGCATGTCGAGGTGGATAGATTCTTCATTAAAGAGAAGTTTGATAGAAAAGCTGTGGTGTTGCCTGTGATTCGATCAGATGATTAATTGATCGACATTCTCACCAAAGCTGTTTCAAATCGAGTATCCTCAAAATTTTTAGACAAGTTAGACATGTGTGATATCTATGCACCAACTTGAGGGAGAGTGTTGAAGATTTGGTGGAATAATTGATTCTGAAGAGATTTTACATCTAGGATAATTGATTGTACAGTCACATAATTGATTTGTTTCCGGATTTTTGCTTATTCAGTTTCCTAACTTAGTTTAGCTTATTTTGTATAAATTGTACCTCCTTCACATTCAGTAATCAAGTTTTGAATGCTATTTTTCAATCCCAAATTGAATGCATGTTTAATCACTTGAGATACATATGGTCTTCTCCGTATTTAAATATTCCCGGTGCTAGACACTTAATGGATGGAAAGCCCCATGTAGATTAAACATGGAAAAACTGAACTTGGCTGCTAATGAAGGACTCATTGATGGAACATGATCCAATAAACTTAATTCTGTGACTTACTTTTCTAAATCAAGAGAGGAAAATAAGATCAAAAACATACAAAAAAGACAAAAAGTCTAAAGTCTCAACAGAGGCAGCATATAAAAAAATTTCAAAAACCGGACTTCGAAATAAGTGGAAGACGAAGAAAACAAACTCTACTCCGATGTTATTTCTTGGAGTCTTCATACAGTGCTGCTTTTACAAACAAACAGTTAGAAAGATAGAAAAATAAATAAATAAATAAGAACCACACAACGAGACAAAGATTGATAGTAAGTCATTCAAGATAAAACATTATTCTTGGAACACCCTAGAATTTTTAGGATCCCTACCCAATTGACATATGACACAATAACATGCATTTCAAAAACATTTTCTCTCTTTTATTTAAGCTTCAAAATACCAAAACATTTTTCATTTAAAATCCAATTCATGGACACTGAGATTTTGTAAGACATTAAAATTATTCAATCTTTATCTAAATATATATTCAAATACTTTATTTAAATGTTTCTGTTAGATTGTGGACATCCAAACAAGGTAGTTATTGGGGGGTTGCTCCCCCAACTCCCCAAAGGCTCCCTAGAGGTCGCATGCAACTAATACATACACCAAAGGACTCATTGGAGTTTGTTGATTTTTTAAAAATTAATTATAATTTGTATTGGCTTCAGAAAAAGATAAAAATTAAAATGAAAAAACAGTTTTACGAGACACTTGTGGGTGCAGGCTGGCGGTGGGCACTCGACTCTCATATGCACGAATTTTCTGCATCAAATTGACTGCAGGTTAGATTTGAGATAGATGGCAACACCGTATGCTCGATTGGCCAGCACGATTTCAGGTAATGGGTAATCATCATCTCTCGTAATCCGACCATGTTTGAAGGACTGGGAGAAATTACTTGGATTCTACATGTTGGTTTGGACAGTAATTCCACAAAATACAAGCTTTTTTTCTACCTTGGAGTTAATTTCGCCTTAATGTTAATGCCAATTTTGCAGGTACTCGGTTTTGGAGAGAATTGGAGTATGGGGTAGAGGCAACTTTGCCTACCTATGAAGCTTTGCTACTCAAGAAAAGATAGGTCCCGGTGCTTGACGAAGCCACAGCAATCGTTGACGCAGCTATTACCATTGCACATTGTGTAACTCTGTTCTTGACAGATACATGCTTTTGCTTCTTAGTCATGGTAAGTATTTTATGGCCTGTGATTACAATCTGCTGCCTAACTTATTATGATTTTGCAGTTGTTGATTCTCAAAGTCCTGATCATGCTCGATTGATTTTCATGTAGGTCTTATTGAGGAACACGACTCTCCGGATTGATTACCAGGAACAAACTGTCTGATTTCGCTAAATCGTGGCAGAGTTCACCTTGAGATCAAATTCGAATTTGTGATGAAGTAACAAAGTATTGAACTGCAAATCATTATGAAAATTAAGTAGTGGCGTGTTTGGTGTTGGGTGAACAAACATATCCATGCAAAACTTCATTTTTATATATGACAAACCTATTCCTTTTACAAATATTAGTAATAACTTAGACGTTAGTATTGCATTTTGATTTTTAGTTTGAGTTTCTACAGGCTTAAATGTTCTAGTGCAGAAAGCTCCGTTATGTCGACGTTTAGCAAACAATATTAGTTGAACTACAATTATGCATGTAATTCAATCTTCAGGTGGCCATAATGTACCGCGATTATTTATATAATTTAGTCATGATTAGCTTTAATTTGGACCTCTCTAAGAAAGCTTTATAATATTAGGATTGTGATAGTCAATTTCAGACTGAAACAATTTTTTTTCTCATTTCTAGCTAGAAAGACTTTAATATTTATTCCTTTTTTTTTTTTAAGAGTTTTTTTATTTGATTGTCAAAGTTTCTAAAAATTAGTTAAAAAGACTCTTTTTTTTTTTTTCTAAAATTAGGAGGTCGGTTCCTCACTTATTTGTTCTCACATTTTGAGAAAGTGTTGATTGGAAAACTAGTTATATCCAATTTTATTGCAAACACGCACGTGATGAGTATTAACATATACAAAGTTGGGATTTATAACTAATAGCCAATTATTTATTTATTTATTTATTTCCATAAATCTATTATTGAAATTAATTTTTATTTTTCTGATTTTCTTGAAAAAGTAGCTATCTTCCATACAACATGTAACATCAATTTTTTGGGGACCAGTTCCTCAATTATTTCATCTCATTTTTTGAGGAAGAGTTAAGTGAAAAATTGATTATATCCAGGTTTTTAAATGGTCAATTAGTGATTAACCACATAATTGTCTTTCCAATGATTTTTTTATATATATATCTATTATTGAAATAAATTCTATATTTTTTTTTTATTTTCTTGAGAATGTAGCTATCTTCCATACGGTATGTAGCGTCAATTTTTCGAGAGTTCTTCACTTATTTCATTTTACTTTTGGAGAAAGATTTGAGTGGAAAATCAGTTATATCCAATTTCATTGCAAACATGTGATGTCTTTCACAACTTCCTAGGAGTATTGATATATACAAAATAGGGATTACCAGCTAAATAACTTTTTTTTTTTAGAATTTTTTAATAAATGGTCAATATTTTAAAAAATTAGTTAAAAAACTATTTTTTCAAAATTGAGGGACCGGTTCCTCATTTATTTCATCTCACTTTTTGAGGAAGAGTTAAGTGGAAAACCGGTTACATCCAATTTCATTGCAAACACATGATATCTTTCATGACTCCAAGGAGTATCAACATATACAACATAGGAATTTAAAGCTAAATAGCCAATGATTTGTTTTAGCTAAATAGCCATTTCTTTAAAGACTTTTTTAATAAATGACCAAAGTTTTTAAGAATTTGTTAAAAGCCCATTTTTCTAAAATTGGGAGATCAATTCCCACTTATTTTGTATCATTTTTTAAGGACGAGTTGAGTGAAAGACTGGTTATTTATAGTTTCATTGCAAACATGTGATGTCTTTCACAACTCCCTAGGAGTATCAACATATACAAAACTTGGATTTATAGTTAAATAGCTAGTGATTTATTTTTTTTTTTTTTCATATATCTATTATTGAATGAATTCTGTATCTTTATGATTTCCTTCGGAATGTAGCTATCTTCCATAAATCATGTAACAACAATTTTTGGGGGGCCAGTTCCTTTTTTATTTCGTCTCACTTTTTGAGGAAGAGTTAAGTGGAAAATTGGCTATATCCAATTGTATTGAAAAAACATGTTGCTTTTCACAACTCTCTAAGAGTATTAACATATACAAAATATGGATTTAGCTAAATAGCTTTTTTTTTTTAAAGAATTTTTTTATTTAATAAATGGCCAAAGTTGTTAAAAAAAATTAATTAAAAAGCTCTTTTTTTGTAAAATTGAGAGCTGATTCCTTACTTATTTCATCACGCTTTATGAGGAAGAGTTGAGTGAAAAACCAGTTACCTTTAGTTTAATTACAAATATGTGATGCCTTTCACAACTCCCTAGGAGTATCAATATATACAAAACATGGATTTATAGCTAAATGGTCAACAATTTATTCTAGCAAAATCACCTTTTTTTTAAAACAATTTTTTTAATAAATGGTGAAAGTTTTAAAAATTAGTTAAAAGCCCTTTTTTTTTTTTTTTTCTAAAATTAGGGATTAGTTCGTCACTTATTTTGTCTCACTTTTTGAGGAAGAATTTAATAGAAAACCGGTTATATCTAGTTTCATTGCAATTATATGATACCTTTCACTACTCCCTAGGAGTATTAACATATACAAAATAGGGATTTATAGCTAAATAACTAATGATTTATTTTTTTCCATACAATAAATGAAATTAATTTTGTATTTTTCTGATTTTGTGGAGAATGTAGATATCTTCCAGATGGCATGCAGTAGCAATTTTTTGGGGGACCGTTCCTCACTTATTTTGTCTCACTTTTTTAGGAAGAGGTGATTGGAAAACCGATTATATCTAGTTTCATTACAAACACATGATGCCTTTCATGGCTCTCTAGGAGTATTGACATATGCAAAATAGGGATTTATATCTAAAGAGAGAGTTTTTTAAAAAGAATTTATCTTATTTTATTTTAGCACTCTGCCTTAGATTAGGTCGTGTCTCCGAAGACACTATTATCTTATTTTAGTATTCTCTTGTTAAAGATATGTAGGAAGTCCCTATGTTCTGGATTTTCGTTTCGTTTCGTTCTCTTTTTTTTTTTTTTTTTTTCCCTTTTGTTTTAATTTGGGTGTGAGAGATTCTAATTCAAAACCTTATTGTAAAGTTAGATATGAAATTACTGTTATGCTACTCTTGTAATCATATTATCAACCGCCCAAGAAGTACATTGTCTATGTGCGCACTTGGCGTATGTAGATGTTTCATGTCCATCTCTTGTGCTGTAATATATGTACATATGTAATGGATTTAATTGGTAAAATATTTATACCAAAAATGCCATTTTGAATTTTTGTGGTTTAGAGAACTTATTTTTTGTAGTCATCTCACACACGTAACGTATCACACTCAATATAAATGTTTGCAAAGGGGTCATCCTTTTTTTTTTTTTTTCCTTCTGCGTAATTTTTCTAGTCCTTGTAAATAGAGTGGCTTTTATGGATGTAGATTATCAATTTTTCCAGTCTTTCTTTTCTTTATTTTTTCTTCCATTTTTCATAAAATTGAGTGGGGGAGTTAGCTCCTCCGCTCCATTTACAAAGAGATTATTTATTAAAAAAAATTACGTAATTTGAGATTATTTATTATTATGTAACAACTAGAGAGGAAAAAAGTTGTTTGTATTCTAACGTTAATACTTTAGCATTTACAGAGAGAAAGAGAATCAAAATATAATTACAAATAAAACTACATTCAGAAACATTTTTAAAAGGAGTTCTAACACAAATTGGAAATGATTTTTCAGTCAATATTAATATTTATGCATAGATTTGGTTAGTTGGAGATGGGGTGACAGAAGAAGAGCAGTTAAAAGCTTCAGAAGGAACAATTTTCATTCCCTTCTCTCAATTCCCACTCACAAAATTGCACACAAATTGCTTACTACACACCAGCAATGTCAATTCCTAAATAGTAGTACCGAGATCATAAAAAATATGAACAAAGTTTGGAAAGCAACGCATCGCCATGGTTTTAAGCCTCTAAACATGTGTTACTAAACGAAATATTGATTGAAATCGTTATATTTTAATTTGAGTACTAATGAATTAAAACATGTATTTTTGGACTATAAGACTTGCAATTGTCCCTTTCTTTTTATCTTAGCTGGGAGGTATTTGTGATTTCCTACTATAGTTCTGTATGTCTGTATACATATTTTTGTAACATTTCAAAATTTATGATTTAATTCTCCAATTTTAATTGACAATATAAATTATAAATTTACTTTTAAAAACATTTTTATGTAATGATAACAAGAGGATAATGGGAAATTAAATTGGGTGACTACCCATTTATTCTAGAAATTTCTATAATTTTTCATGTGTGTTATGTGATCACAAAGTTTTTTGTGATAAAATGAGATAAGTAAGATAAAAGAAATGGTTGTGCCAAGTTTTTATTTTTCATTAAATAATAATACTAATAATAAAAAAATGAAATGCAATAATGTGTACGTATATGTGTGCGTGTATATGTGTATGGCATGAAATGCCATACACGGAAACAACACGAACTCGGCCCATTGGGCCCAGCTGTTGGCTGAAAGCCCACAGCCAAGGAAAGCCGGAAAAGGCTGGCTGTGTGGCATCAGCCGAAAGAATAAATTAATTAATTAATAAAATAAAGAAAAAGGGAAATAAAGTAAATAGATTAATTGATGGAGAATCTTTTGGTTTGGAGATTACCAGTAAGCACTTTCAATAAACAAATAAATAAACAAAACTTTAACCACTCCTCAAGACTATTTGTCTTGGAAAAAAGAACAATCATCTGAATTGTAATAAATTGAGCCTAGAAAATGTGAAAAACTCATCCCTTCTTATAACCAGCTTCAGCTGATAATAATAATCTTAAAAATAATTATTTTTAAAGTTTTAAACCCTATTTTAAGTGCTTATAAAAGGAGTGTGGTTGTATGAATACCACTTTTGCTTCTCCACAATCTTTTTCATTGAAAGAAAACATTTTCTCTTCCTTTACACCTTGAGTCCGAACTTTAGCAAGTAAAAACACTAAGAAATCTCTTCCATAATCTCTCTCTTAACTTCCATATCATTAAGCTTCAAGAAAAGATCGTCATCTCATCGGTTTTCAAGGTAAAACACTAGTTTACTAGTAACTTCCATGATTAAAGTTTTAGTTTTTAAACTTGTGATGAAGTATGGTCATCACAAGAGTTCAATAAAGCCTCCAGGCCCTCAAAAGAGCCACAAAATCCATCAACAACACTAAGGTATATGTTTTTCCACAAACTAGCAAGTTTTAAAAAGTTTTGAAGAAAATAAAAATCTTGGCATGAAGATATAATAAAAACATGGTCTTATTCCTATTATTGTGACATGTTTTCGTGGGATTAAAATGGTTTAACTTATCACAAAATGAAAAGTTTTAATGAGAATATGATTTTCATATGTTATGGCATGAAAATATTTGGGTATGACATGCTTATTTGTTGTGAATATTCTATGTTGACAGCTTGGAATATGAAGAAAGGATTTTTAACGCTCAAATAATGATAGAATGAAGTTGAAGTTCATATCTACATGAAAATAGCTTTTTGGCATAATACAAAATAAATATGAAAATGATATATATTTTAGTGAGAATTTCACTAAACTCATGAAGGACAGAATGTTTCTCTCAGCATAAGCTATCAAATAACGTAACCTCTGCTCAACAATTATTAAGTGGGGAAAATTACTTTTTTGCCCTCGGACAGTAAAATGGTATTTTCATAAGGCTAGAAATGTCGGTTGAGTTCGAGACTTCACAGTCGAGACTAAGGGACTAAAATATGCTATATGTTAAATTTCATGATAAATGGACATAAAATGACGCAACATACCCTTTAGGGGTCAAAATGTAAATATAAAAAGTTTAAGGATAAAAAGTGAAATTTATGGAAATTATTGTTATTGAGTTTAGAATCTGTAAGAGGTATCTTTAAGGGTTGCTCAAGTGAATAACTTTCTGGAATGCTTGATGGGAATAAGTTAATCCATTTTAGGGGCTAAAATGCTAAAATAATTAAAAAGGGGGTCAAATTGTAAAATTGGAAAACCAAACATGAACGCAGTGTTTTTCCTAATTTAAATACAGTGTGCTAAGCCAATTAAGTTCGGTAATTAATATGATTAAATTTTGGTTTAAGATTGGGCCATTAAAAGACAAGTAAGGGACTTAAATGTAAAGAATTTAGGTAAGTGTAGTTGAAAATGTAAATAAGGTATAATAGACCTTTTTGGACAGTTTTTAATACTGATAACATGGTATTAGGGCCTTGGGAGGTGTCAAGCTCAGATGGACCTTATTGACCTGATGGTGGAATGAAAGACAAAATCTTAATTAATAGACTAATGCAATTAAAGCAGAATAATGGGTCACATAGGCCTAATTTAATTTTCATGAAAACTAGAGAGACCCAATGGTTGGATGGTAACCTTGGTTATCCATGGTCACCTAATGAGTCCAACTAAAGACAAAATTAGAATAGATATGAATGGATAAAATAAGTAATGATTTAATCATTTAATCCTTTTAATAATAATTAATTATTTCAAGAAAATTCAAGAGAAAATGATTTAATATTATATATCAACTAATTAATACTTAGTTAATTATCAACAAATTAATATTAAATAATTATTGTTTCACTAATTAATAATTAATTAATCATGAATTGATAATTTTTATAATTACAAATGTTAGTTAATTAATTATTAATTAATAATGTTACTTGATTAATTATTAATCAAGTTAATTAATAATTAATTTAGTAAATAATGATTTAAATATGAGTAAGTTAAGGTTTAATATCATATCAATCCTCAAGTAAGGAATGTAATAATTAAGTAACCAATTTATGAAAAAAAAAATATTTTCCTTAAGGACTAAAATATGTAAATAAAAAAAGATATAATTAATAATTAATCTTGAAAATAATTAATTATTAACTACAAGCAAGAAGTTCCATAAGACACTTGTTAAAAATAAAGAATAATTTTAAAAATTCACTCTAACCATTGTGTGTCGGTCTAAATTAGGACACTGAAAAGACAAAGAGGTTGAGCCAGATTGTTTAGTTATGCTACGTTGCTATTATTTCATGTTTAATTACACATTTTATGAGACATGTCACATGTCGTGTTCATTCTATGAATTAATGACTCGTGATTGAGTAATAAGTAAAAGATTAAAATGTGTCGTACCAACCTCCATCAGAGAGAGGTCTTCACGAATGATTTTAAGTATGACCCTGGTGTTGGTGGTTGGGTCGCTCTCCCATCTTCCCTAAATATCATCGCACGCACCAGATATGTATACAAGGGGCGATAAGTATATTAATAAGTATACCAAGAATAATAAGTTAAAAATAAAAGGATAAACATAAATTGTCATGCATCTTCATTTATGCATTTTAGGATTTATGTCTGTACTTACTGACTTTAATCTCACACGTTTTTATGTTCCCAACGTAGGTAATCCAATTAGCAAATGCTCCATGACCAGAAAATGTCCTTCGACTAGCAATCTGGATAGAGTGATACGTGAAAGTGCAATTGGGGATTGGATACCACCCACCAAAGATTTCACAAAATGCTTACAGTCATTTGAAAGTTATTTTAAATTTTAGTTTTTAAATTATGGTTAGAACTCTGCTAAGCATATGGACTAAACTAAGTACTTTGGATTTGCAACTTTATTATTATTATTGATGAACTACTAGAAGTGTTTTCTTAAACTTTTACAATTATGTTTTATTAAGTTTTAGTTTAGTAAGTTCAGGAAAAAAAAAAAAAACAAAACAAAACAAAATATTTTGGGATCTAATAACCGGTTATGAAACATATCAAGTTTTAAGTTTAAGTAGTGATGGTCATTTATGACCATTTAAGTACGGGCCGTCACACATAAGAAGACCTTTGAACTTGCACGGCACGTCGGTAGACAAGTCACTAAATATTTCGATGCAAAATCTGTAACATCTTTGGTATTTTCTATGCTCTTAATCAATTTTCTCTGTTGTTGTTTTTGCAAACCATGTTTTTTCTTTGTTTTTATTATTGTAATAGTTTTAGTTCACATCATCATATTCAGTTCACATCATCATACTTACTTACATAATATACTCGTCCAATTAAAATTTGACATTTAGGTACTTATTCCTTTGTTTTTATTTTTATTTTTATTTTTATTTTTCTACATTATGTTTTCTTATGTGTATTAACTTAATTATTAAATTAAAATCGCAATAAATATCTCACCTACATTTCTTATTTTAATTGATTAACTTGTCAATATATATATCTTTTATTTTTAAAAGTCATTTCATATATATTTAAATTCAGGATAAATTACACTTTTTCCCTGAACTTTAAGTCTTATCACAAAATGCCCCTTGAATTTTAATTCTTAACATTCTTTCCTCCTAAACTTTTGAAAAGTTTGCGAATTTTCCCCCTCAATTAAACATTTGACAAAAAAGACATCTAACACTCGTTTAAAGTATGAGTTGCAGATATTAAAAGTAAAACACTTATAATTAAGTTAAAAAAAAGTAAATATTTAGGATTGATTGTCATTTTTTCTTATATTTCTCTCTTCTAGGTAATTTAGTTATTTCACATTTATTAAGAGTAACGGGTGCCATGAATGAGGTTTAGCAAATTTTTTTCTCAATTTTTATTTATTTATTTTCAATTTTTTATTGATTTGAAATTTATTGAGTTAAAGCTAGAGCAATGTCTTCAAACGAATGCTGCAAAACCTAACCAACCTAGAGGGACTAAACCTAATTGGATTGGATATGGTTGATGTTGAGCCGGTTGCTTCCATGATGAATATATCTTCATCTCTATAGCAACTTTATATAAAAAATTGATCTCCACGGTGTAAAAACTTAACAATAATAACATACATATAAGGGTATTGGCTGACTACTTACTTAATAAGTTGACATTTGAAGATGAAAACTCAATTCCTTAGCAACCTCAAATTCAACCTTGCAATATTAGAGTCTAGAAAATTCAAACAAGCGGCCCATTCTATCAAATACAAGATTTGTTATTTCACAAATAGCACCATCCATTAAAGGTAAAAACAAATTCAAGTTTCATATAGTAAAAATATATTTAACAACAATAATAAAGATATATATAAGGGTTTTGTACTACTTTACTTAATTAGTTGATTTTTTTAAGATAAAAATTCAATCTTTTAGCAGTCCCATATTGAACAGCTCCATCTTGATTTGTCGTCATTCATGGTAGGAAACTTCCTACACTCTTCTTCGGAAAAATAAAATGATAATAATAATAATAATAATAATAAGTCAAAAAACAAAAAGAAATTTAGTCAAGACTACATTGGCGTGTCTTCCATCAGCATGCGTATGGCATGTTCCTTTGACAACGATTTAATAGGTTTTAATGGTAATTAACAATCGTTATTATCGGCAACAGGAGATGACTTTATCGTAAAGCAGTGAGAAGATTGCTACATTGAACAGAGAACATTAGGTGAAACAGATTGACAAGCTTCGGAAAATGATATTTTCTTGAAGAAAAATGCTAAGGACATCAACCATAATCACAATTTTTGAATACCAATTTATATATGTGATAAAGGAGTTGTCGTTCTTTTAATGGTAAATGTTTAAAAGATTATCACATCAATTAATTACATCTACTAATCTATATATGTGGTAATTTATAAATGTGGCAAATGAGTTGTCGTTCTTTTATTGATAAGTGTTTAAAAGATTGTCACATTAATTAATTACATCTACCAACCTATATATGTGGTAAATGAGTTGTCGTTTTTTTATTGGTAAGTCTTTAAAAAATTGTCACATCAATAATTACATGTGCTAATAAAAATATGACACATGAATTAATATTTAAAAAGTTGATATTGGAGTTAGTGTCCAAAGCACTACTCTTTCTTCAACTTTAACCCCCCCCAAAAAAAAAGAATTGTTCCAATGCATAGTTAACTCATCAAAAAAAAAAAAAAAAAAAAACGATATATCGTGTTTTGAAGTTTTTGTATTTTCTGTTTTCCTTGAGAATAATTCTTGTACCTCTCATCTACGCTGCACAATTGTAAACATTTAGAAGCTAATGGTTGGATAGGCATTGGCATCGGCCTATCTTCGATCGGCATACGTATGGCCGGTTCGTTTGATAACGATTTAATAGTTCTTAATCATAATTAACAATCATTATTATGTCATGCACCATTTTCTCAGTATTCTTGTACTCTTGATGTTGAATTTAGACTCCAAAGATAGCCTATTTGTTAAGTATAAAGTAATCCATTTTCAATGGTTTGTATATATGTAATAGTCTTCCGTTTTGTTGTCTTTGCTTCTTTGGCCTCAACTGCAAGGACAATCTTCAAATAAGAAGTGGCACAGGTGGTATTAGTAGATTATTAGTTTCATTTGAATAGTCCTAATTGAGAGACTAAAATAAGTTTTTCATTGTATGTAATGTATGAAAACACCCAGGTAAGTAGCTCACTTTTGACCATATTGTTTGAAATAGGACTAATTAAAGTCTAAAGTTTGCCTACTTGTTCAGTATAAAATAATCCATTTTCAATGGCCTGTATTTGTACTATTCTTGTGTTATGTTGTCTTTTCTTCTTTGACTTAAGGTGCAAGAAGAATCTTCAAATTAATAAGAATTAGGTGGTCTTAGTAGATTATTAGTTTAATTCAATTTGTTATCACTCGCAGATTAAGAGAAGATTTTCATTACATTTGATGTATGAAACACCCTGGTAATTAGCTTACATTTTGACGAGAGAAATAGGACTAATTTTTTTCTTTAGTCCCTCAACTATGTGAATTTTTGTCCAAACGTTTAATATGTCTCAGAACCAATGTTCTAGTAATCAATTTGCCCCCTAATGATCATTTTATCCAAAACAGAGTTAAAAAAGAAAAAAAAAAAAAAAAAAAAAGAAGGATTCTAATTACCTTATTAGGGTTAATTTTGTAATTTTAATGTTTTGGATCTCAATTTCGTCATATATGTTAATTACAATTCAATTTTTTACAGCTTTTTGAGGGAACAACTATTATAAGACAAACTAATTTAAAGATTGGCTCTGGCATGCTTTAAAATGAAATTGCAGGGACAAATATTTAAATTAACCTACATGTTTTTTTATAATTAATGAAATTGTCATATATAGCTTTTGGAGGGATGAATAATGAAATTGTCATATGGTAACTGCAATACAAATTTTTTTTTTGACAATTTTTGGACGGAACGACTATTATAAGATAAATTAATGGTTTAAAGATTAGCTCTGAGATACTTTAAAATGAAATTGTAGGGACAAATAATTAAATTAACCTGTAATCTTTTTTGTTCTGATAGTAAGATGGGACCAAAAAAAAGAAAAAACAAACAAACAAAACAAAACAAAACAAAAATATATTTTAATGTTATCTAAAGCAAAGTTAAAGCACAGAAAAACCTCTTAAACTTTGCTTTGTCTTTATTTATGCTAGGACATGGTCAATAGCCAGAAGGCAATAGAGGAAAGAGACAAGATGGAGGGACAATCATTAAGATCCAAACAGAAAATTAATGTATTTTTCATACATACATGTAATGGGATTTCCAGTCAGAAAACTTTTTAATGAATTCTATTATAAGAACTGATTTACAAATGTATAATTTGAATTTAATCTGTTAGTGTCAGTTTTTGTTTTGTTACACGGTTTTTAATCGAACAGATTTTGCGTTGTGATTGTAAAATCTTGATTATTTTTCTTTTTAATTTTTGTAATCTTTCTTTTATTTTCGTAAATTGAGTTAGAGGCTTGGAAGAGGATGAGTTCTGATTTTTGCTACCAACCTAGTTGGGATACTTCCTTTTATCTTGATACTTAGTTGTCCTTTCTTTTCACTTGCAATTGAAGCGATACTGAGCAAAATAGATTTTATAGTATCTTTTTCTCAAGAGATCATGAGTTCTCTTCTACGTCAGTTCCTCCTCCTCTTGTTTCTCTATCTGTTGAAATCTTCATCAATATCTATGATCTCTAGTCCTGTTCCTTTTCCTTCTCGTTCTGTTTTGTGCCATCAGGAGGAGAGTTCACATTAGTTGTAAAATTCAAAATAGACGACATAAGGATTTCTTTCCTTCTCCAGAAAGTATAAGCCAACTTGCATTGGAAATGAGAAAGTTCAGACGAAGAAGAAAATGTCCAAACTATTGAATAAGTTACATAAGTAATGGGATTCAAACAGCAAATATACGTATACGTATATATTTATATAATATATACATATATGTGTACCTATTTATATAGACAATCCCACATTCTCACATTGAAATTCGGTTTTTACTTCTAGAAGGTTTTTGAATTTCTAGGAAATTTTAACAAAATCTATCCAACAAAATATCATGGCTAGTTAAATGACCTTATACTTAGACCGACATAGTGAACAAACATACCAAAAAGGCCACAATAAGACTAGTAGAGTAACATTAGATTCCCATTAAAAAAAAAAAAAAAAAGCAGATAGGAACAAAGTTGATTACGAAATAAATTTTTGAAATATAGTTTAAAAAATAACAATAAGCATGGCCGAATATGCTATATTGCTTTCACTGTATTTTTTCATGTATTCATATATCTTGATTAATTCTTCTTTCATAAAATATTCTAAATACCTTGTGATCATATGTACTCCTCTTAGATCAGGTGCCTATAAATATGCATTGTCGCATATATAGCATGTCATTCCACACAACATTAAGAATACATTCTCTTTTAACTTCTCACTGAAATCATGATGATGGTGTTCCTTGCATGGTTGGGTCTCCTTTTCTTCTTCCTTGTTACTTCTCCATTCAACTCTTCATCTGCTCTTCCTTCTCACTTTCCTTCTCATCTTCCCCTGTGCCATCCCCATGAAAGCTTTGCTTTGCTCCAGTTCAAGAACTCTCTTTCCATAACATATGATTACTGTACTGATTCAAACAGTACAGTGTCTTGGAATATGAGCAGGAATTGTTGCACATGGAGTGGAGTCACATGTGATGAGGTCTCCGGTCATGTCATTAGGCTTGATCTTGGCTGCAGTGGGCTTCAGGGCATCATCCATTCCAACAACAGTTTGTTCCTCCTCACTCATCTCCAATCACTTGTTCTCTTCACTAATTATCTTGATGGTTCTGAAATTTCACCCCAATTTGGTAGGTTTTCAAGTATGATTCACCTTGACCTTTCTAACTCTGGTTTCACAGGCCAACTCCCTCTTGAGTTCTCTTACTTGTCTAGTTTGGTTACACTTGATTTTCATTGGAACTTTGATTTGAGACTAGAGACATCTAGTTTGAAACGAATTGTTGCAAACTTAACTAGTCTTAAAGAATTGAGATTGAGTGGTGTCGACATGTCTTTTGCCTCACCTAATTCCTTTATGAATCTGTCAACTTTTTTGGCATCTCTTGATCTTAGTGACAGTGGACTAACGGGAGAGTTTCCAGGAAATATTTTTCACCTTCCAAGACTTCAGAAGCTCGATTTAAGTTACAATAGGAATCTCAGTGGTTTATTTCCTCAATATAATTGGAGTAGCCAATTGAGAAATCTAGATCTTTCTAGAACTGGATTTTTGATAGATTTTCCTCATCTTACTAAAACTTTGAAATCTTTGAATACTCTATTTCTCAGCTCCTGCAAGTTGAGAGGTTTGTATCCTGCACTTTTGGGCAACTTA
This sequence comes from Ficus microcarpa, assembly GCA_025413485.1. NCBI lineage: Eukaryota > Viridiplantae > Streptophyta > Magnoliopsida > Rosales > Moraceae > Ficus > Ficus microcarpa. The sequence continues at coordinate 16,653,534 of CM046381.1, read as the reverse complement.
ACACAAATCACATCCTTAGACCTCTCTTTTACTAACATTGGTAGTCAAATCCCATGGTCCTTTCTTAATCTAGAGAAATTGACTTATTTAGATCTTTCTGGTAATAATTTCATAGGTCAGCTCCCTGACATTTGCAACAACTCCACAAATATATCTTTTTTGTGTGATTTTCCAAAACATCAGTCATTGGGTTCTGTTCCTTTGAATTTGGAACTCTTGTCCTTATCTAGTAACTTACTTAATGGGACGATACCTACTTGGTTATATTCCCTTCCATATTTGCAGGATCTAGAACTAAATAGAAACCAATTAACTGGTCACATTGACGAATTCCGATATACTTCTTTGGTTACTCTTAGATTAGCTTCTAACAAACTACAAGGCTTTATTCCACGATCTATTTTTCAGCAAGTGAATCTTTCTTGGTTAGATCTTTCATCAAATAACTTGAGTGGATCCATGTGGTTAGACCAGCCTTCAAATTTAAAAAATCTCGTATTCTTATTAAACTTTCTTTTAATAGCATGTCAAGGGATTCCATCAACTCCATCATATCTGCTTTGCCCAATACCCTTCAATCCTTGTATTTGTCTTCGTGCAACAGATCAGTGAGTTCCCACTCTCTTTAAGAAGCTTTGAAAATTTAGTATTCTTGGACCTTTCCAACAACCAAATTGAAGGGATTGTTCCCCAATGGTTTTGGAACGTTGGGAAGGATTCATTGCAGTATTTAAATATTTCTCACAATCTCTTAACATGTAGAGCAACTTCCTTGGAAAGAACTACGTTTTATTGACCTAAGCTCCAACCGGCTTCAAGGTCATCTTCCAATTCCACCACCTTCAACTGCTCTGTTTTCAATCTCAAACAATCAATTCGTTGGAGAGATATCTCCTCTGTTTTGCGACCTTCTTCTGATTGAAGTCCTTGCTTTGTCAAACAACAGTTTGAGTGGGAACATCCCCGCATGCCTTGGAAATTCTAGCAACTCCTTCTCTGTTTTAGATTTGCGGATGAATAGGTTCCATGGCGTAGTCTCTCTAGCTTTCTCCAACTTTAAACTCCTTGAGGACTCTGAACCTGAACAGAAATCAATTGGAGGGGCCATTACCACAATCTTTGGTCAATTGTGAAAAGTTGGAAGTTTTAGACGTTGGGAACAACAAGCTAAATGGATCCTTTCCCTTTTGGTTGGAGTCTCTTCCAGAGCTACAAGTTCTTATCTTAAGAGCTAATAGATTTTCTGGCCCCATAAGTCATCCAAAGGTGAGATTTCCATTTCAAAAGCTGAGAATCATCGACCTCTCCAACAACGAATTCACAGGTCTTTTACCGACAGAATATTTTCAGAATTTTGCGGCGATGATGGATGCTCGTGCAGACAGCTTGGTGTACATGAATTACTCAATTGGATCAATTTATTATCAAGATTCTGTTGTGGTGGCAATGAAAGGGTTCTACGTTGAGCTGGTGAAGATCCAAACCTTGTTCATAACCATCGATTGCTCAAGAAATTACTTCACAGGGGAGATTCCAGAGTTGATTGGGAAGCTCAATTCACTCAAAGGATTGAATCTTTCTTACAACCAGCTAACTGGTCTAATTCCACCATTGTTGGGTAATTTGAGCAATCTCGAGTGGTTAGACCTCTCCTCAAACAAGCTTTCAGGTAAGATTCCATTGCAACTGGAAGTAGGTTTGAATCAACTTGGATTCTTAAACCTTTCCAACAATCAATTGACGGGACCAATACCTCGTGGGAAGCAGTTTGACACATTCACCAATGATTCGTACAGTGGAAACATGGGATTATGTGGATTTCCTCTGTCTAAACCATGCAGCAATCATGAGGCACAACAAGACGAAGGTGATGATCATGATGGAGAGGACGATAATGGAATGATTGATTGGAAGGTGGTGATGATGGGATATGCAAGTGGACTGGTGATCGGAATCTCGATTGGTTACATGGTGCTTTACAGTAGAAGTTGTGATTATTGGTTTCTGAAAAGATTTGGAGGAGGACGACGTCGTAGAACCAGAACTCGGTCAAGAGGGAGGAGAAGATCAAACTAGCAAGCAGAGGAAAACAGAATCTCTTGGGAAGTTTGGAAGAGTAAGTTTGTAATGTCTTTGTAGTAAAATCTGTTGTTCTTTAATTAATTTTCAGAACAAAACGTTATCAGCTTCCTAATTATTTCCCTTTCTTTTGTGTTTCTGGGTTTTGCATCTGTACAGGAAAGTGCATGAGAAGTACTGCTGATGATCGGGAGCAACTAGTACTACCACCCGACAGAGAGGCGTGGCTCTTAAAACACGTGTATCTTGTCTTTTAAGTTAATTTCTTGTTTCAAAAAACTCTGTAGACAGAGTAAACGTTGACTAATTTTATCATTTGGTCCTTGTGTATTGTTTCTGTTGTTGTCTCAAGAAATATTACTACTAGTGTTCTTGTGTTTGCATTTTGGCCGTTTTTGCAATACAATTACTATTCAGGCTCACCTATGAGTTAATCTTGAAAAAGATCAAATAAAACGACGTCTAACCTGCAAAACGACAGTTGTTGAATTACAACAGAACATGAGAATGATGGATATTCAAGAAGACAAAAATAGCTTAAGAAGCACAATTAAAAACGACAATAACCTAGAACTTGAGAAATGGAACAATAAACAACAACATGCCAACCAGAAATAAAGATGAACTTGAAACAATAGAGCTTGGAAAAGCAACAACAATGTTAAAAGACAACAACAATGAATTGACACACAAACCGCAAAAACGATAACAAAACTGCAAAATGACAATCGATTATGTTAATATTACAAGATTTATATTTTCTTTTACTTAAACTTACATTAAGTTTTTTTTTAAGCTTTGAAATTACTTAAATACCCCTAAGAAAGGGGGCTAGCCCTGTACATGTATACTTCCATACCCTGCCTCCATTATATTTTCCAGGGAAAAGATACAAAAAGTTGAAACTAACAAGGTCAATCAATATTAAAATAAGTTTTAGTAACTCTTAAGTTTCTAGATTTGTGTGAAAAAAAAAAAAACCGATGGTTAAAAATTTAATTTTTTAACAGAGTACTTGTACAGAGTAAAGAGCACATGAGTTTAGATTAACTATCATGGGGCAGAAGGTTGGTCAAGAAGATGACTTTATTGCAATCCCATGAGAAGACCTCTACACTGGTTGTAGAAGATAAGGTGAAACAGATTAATAATCTGGGGTATCCTTTTAAAATTATTTTTCAAATGCATAGCTATCCATATATATACATATATATATTCGAAGTTTTCGTATTTTCTGTTTTCATTTGAGAATTATTCTTGCATCTCTCTTCCACGCTGCAGACCGGGAAGCTTTAAAAATTAATTAGAAGCCTAAGTCAATCGCATGTTCACTTTGGAGATAATATTGTTTGGTTGTATGCTGTGATGATAGCTTTTTAACTAGTGATATATCCAATATCACTCCTTTCATCCATATTCTTGATTATTCTTTACACAGCAAATAAATAAATAAATAATAAAACTAAATTTTCTATGCTTACATGTTCCATCCTGAAAAGATGGAGTAACGACATAAATCAAAGTCTTGAATTTAATATTATTACCATATGACTGTGGTCAAGTTCGTTACTTCCTTTAAAAAAAAAATAAAAAAATAAATAAAAATAAAAATAAATAAAAATAAAAATAAAAATAAAAATAATTTTAAAAAATTTAAAAAATTTAAAAAAAAATCCCGATAGATATCAACTAATTAATAACTGAAAAACTAGTAGAGCAGACAGTAAATTAAGTTATGGTGATTACTTACAAGAAAATGCTATGATCAAATCCTTATCAAGTAAATTAATGCAATTTGGAAGTGGGCAAGTTCAGAGGAAGAACAGAATATCCAGCCCAAAGAATAACCGGATACATATTTTGCCTCACTAGAAAGACTTTAACTTTGACTTGCATGCCTTTTCACCTTTTTTAACTACTCGTCAAAAAGAAAAATAAGTGGCAGGAGACTCAAGAAAAGGCAAATTGAAAGGGGGGGGGGGGGGGGGAGTCCGTACCCAAAATGCAATACTAATGCCTTGCGGCTTCACCAATCTGGTTTCATAATGCTACCTTTCACAGAGGGCTTTACAAGTCGAAATTATAATGCAATGTTTGATTAGAACTAAACTTGATTAATTTTCTGCTTATTAATTTGTTTGTTTTCTCTAATTTGTGGTGTATTTTGCTAGTTGTGTACATTATGTCCGCAACTGCTTTGCTTGAATTGAAGTGAGACTCGTACACCAATTTCTCATGTTCTGTATTTTCCGTTCATTGTCGTTTTTGTTTGCAATTTTTGTTGTCGTTTTATGATGTCCTTAATTTTTAGGTAGTTTGATGTGTTTTTTGTCGTTTTCATACAAAGGTTTTTTTATTTTTTATTTTTTGTTTTTTTGAAGTTACATACTGAGGTATATTTTCAGCTGTTTAATGTGGGTTTGTTTTCATATTTTCATGTCCTTGTTTTAAGTATCATTATAATATTTGTCTCTTTGAATAAAAAGCTTCATCGCAGTTCTTAGAACCATGTCGTTTATAATATTAATTGTCGTTTTGTAAAATTGTTGACATGCCATTGTTTCAACCTCACATATACAGTACTACATTTCCTTGAATGATTAAAATGCAACTCTAAGTAATTAAAATGCTATATGATGTTCCTTATGTAGTTTAATTTTTAAATATGTTTTACAATCGTTATTTTCTCCAATCGGAGGTGATGAAAATTTCTTGCTGTCCCATTTAGGACTAGTTCTCAATTGATAGTCCAAAAGATTGAAGGAAAAAAAAAAATTACACGTTTAAACTAACATAACAAATAGTTCGTTTGTGTTTTATATTGACACAGACCCAAAAGAAACAAAGAAATTAAAGAGAAAATTCTGTTAATTCAAAAATCCAGGGCCTCCCAAGATAATCATGGTTCGTTCGAGAGAACCAAAACCTCCCACGCAAACTCAACGTTTGAGAAAAAATATTCAGCACTCCTTTCTCATTAATTCATGAAGTTTAAACACAAAAAGATTACACTTAATCTCACTTCACCAGTAACGCACACTACACTAACTAAAACACGTACATAATGCATATCCTATAAAATACGAACAAGTTACAACTAACGCATACTAAGAATCTTATTTAAAATAAAATAAATAAAAATAATAACCTAACTTCTAGGTTTGTAACATATTTGATATTCATGGTTTCTCATTTAATTACACTACAAAAATCCCTTCGTAACGGGTAGATAATTAATTGATAACAAAAATGTTGAAATTTATTTTATTTTTCTTATTATTATTATTATTATTATTATTATTATTATTAACAGTCGAATAAGATAATATATTCTAATATTGATTTTCTCTAAATGCTGAAAATCGTGGATCACCTAATTTTCAACATTGGGAAAGAAAGTGAAGCATTTTGTCTATTTTAGAACAAAATATGTGTGGAATTCCAAATACAAATGATATTGACTAGTGAACAATGACAAAGATTATTTGATTCTTTTCTTGCTTCTCGGTATTATTTAGTAAATTATGAGCCACCTGATAAGTAACACTTAGAAAATATCAGCCGAATTGCATTGAAATTTGTTAAGTCTATTTCACTTTCTTAAAAAATTTGTCCACATAATGTCTGACAAGGAACAATCATAAAGATTATACATAATATCATAATTTTAATATGATAATTATAACTTAGCTTTCCCCATTTATTTTAATATCATAATTTTAATATGATAACTAAATTAAAAATTAAAAATGACTATATAATTGTTTCAATTATTTGTTTTAGTGATCTGTTCAAATTTTTTTGAGAATTTTTTGTTTTACCAAGTAATTTAGTTTAACATATTATTTTTAATTGTACTTGATAATGATTGGCGGAATATGCTTTATCGTTTTTCCAACCCCTCGCCAAAGAGAACAATAAGCCTGGCGGAATGTGTACTTTGTTGCTATCACGGGAGAAAGAGTAAAATAGTATTTATAAAGAAAATAATAGTAAATTACAACGCAAGATTTTAAATATAGTAATAAATAGTATAATTAAATTTATCATCACATAATACTTAAAAAAAAAAAAAAATCCCTCCTCCTTTCTTTTCTTTCTCTAACATGAAATTATGTATATAAATTTGTTACTATAAACTAACCGTAAATTCAAAAGTTTTTAAAACAATCGAAGGAAATCTAACCATTTATCATAAAAACATGTTATAATTTATCATCTTTTGAAAAACATGTTATAAACTTTAAACGTACCTAAAAGATATGCTATTTGCTGTAATTTCATTTGCTTTTTTTTTTTTCTTTTTCCCCATAAATTTTCATATCTCACATTTTTTCTCCAAAGAATCCATGGACATGGCGCTTTGTTCTTTAATTGGCCAGAGCCCGCCGATGTTCATCAAAGGCTCAAAATTGATGAGCTTCGAAACGCTTTCGCCTCCGAAGTTATGGAATTTCTGTCCATTATTTGGTAATTCTTCGTGTGATAAATCTTCCGCTGTTTATTCTTTATATATATATATATATATATGAAAATAAAATGTGTATGGAGGGTTTTATGTAATTTTCACTCTTCATTTTTTGGTCGTTGTCAAATTCTAAAGTTTTTCTTTTTCTCTTTCCCAATTTGACAATGGTTTTTTTTTTTTTTTTTTACTAGGTTTATTGTTTTCTTTTAAAAGTCGTCAATGTATTTTTGTGAACAGTGGGCTCTCTTGAATTTATCACGTAATTGTAAAATACCCTCAAATTCATAAATTTTGATAATTTGTACCTTGAATTTACAAATCTCCTGCACAGCAAAATCTTCACATAGTTATTAAGCTACAAGAGTACTATCTTATTAATCCATCGATAAAATAGTTTGTTTTTGCCAACGATTGTTCACCGATATGTTTGCTCAATAAAATAATCACCAAGTCACATAGGCTTTAAAGTGATTAATGCTAGTTTCTTTAGTTTGAATCAAGATATTATCTACGGAAATAAACACTGTTTAGTACTAATAAATTAATTTGATTGTTTCGTTGTGAATATTCCATCTCTAAGCAATATCAGTTTCAATATTAGTATTGTTATTAATTCATAATAATGAAAGACAAACGAACCGAGTTAACCACTCAGAAAACACCTTATGGAACAGAAACAAATTATACAAACATTTGATATTACATTTTTCTTTCCCCAAAGACTTGTGCTGACTTCATTAATAAGCCATGATTTAGGGGGTGCTTGAAGTATACATTCCAGTTATAGAGTCTGCAAAATGTTTTGATGAAAATAAGTGAATGTTTGTAGTTGTGCATTTGGATGAAAATGAACTATGACGGTTAAAAAGTAAAAATTAAAAATGTGTTAAAGGAAAAAAAAAAAAAAAAAACTTGATACATGAATAGTAAAATTGGTTTACTTTTAGGGAAAAAGGACAAAAAGTACTTAGAAAACACCAATTGAAATGCATGCTCCAAATGCCCACTAATCTTATAGAATGGGCACAGAACGGGCACGTAGAAATAAATCTTTTTTTTTTTTTTTTTTAACAATCAATGTTATATGATTTTTTTTTTTGAATTAATGTTATATTTTCTACGAAACAATTTATTTTGGATTTTCAACAAAGATAACCAGACATATTTAGCTCTAATAGTCAGAGAGATTCTATTAGTGATAGGAGGGAGAGGCAAAATGGATTCCAATAGAATCCAAGAAGGCAAAATGAATTCCGATAGAATCCAAAACAAGCAAAATAAAATTTGATATAATGCATAACAACTGGATTCAGATAGAACGAAAAACATATTATATCAGGATGCAAAATAGATTATATCATAATACAAAATAAATTCTATCATAATACAAAATAGATTCTACAAGAATTCGAGAAGACAAAACACATTATGATATATTGCAAAATGGATTTTGATAGAATCCAAGAAGGCAAAATGGATTCTGATAGAATGCAAATCAGGTAAAATGACCGGATTCTGATAAAGTGCAAAACGGATCTTCCAAAATGCAAATGGATTTTGAGAAAATATATCTATTTTATATTTTAACAAAGATTACTGGACGTATCCGACTCCAATCACCGACACTGGTATTGGTCACCAGAGAGGTTATTTTTCTTTTTATTCTTATATTATTATTATTATTATTATTGTCAAGCATTCCAATGAGATAATATATTCGAATGTTGATTTTCTCTAATTGCCGAAAATCATGGATCACATAATTTTCGATTTTTGAATTTAAAAAAAAAATGAAGCATTTCGTCTATTTGAATTTTGGTCATTTCAATATCTACTTTTAGAAGGAAAAAAAAAAAAAGGACATTAGTTGTGGAATTTCAAATCAAAAAGACATTGACTAATGAGCAATGACGAAGATTATTTTTCATTCTATCTTTGCTTTTGGGTATTATTCAGTAAATCATGAACCACTTGATTACTGACACTTGGAAAATATAAGCCGAAAGGCATAAGAATCTGAAAGTGGGCAACGTCTGATGAAAAAGAAAATGTCGAGCCCAAAAAATAAGTTAGATATCCTTGTATTTAATTTGTCTCGTCAGAAAGACTTCTGACTTGTATTCCTTTTCATTTTCTTCAAAAAATATGTCCACATAATGTCTGACAAGTAACAATCATCAAGATTACAACTTTTGGAAATTTGACTGGTCATTTCAATATGTATTTGACAATCAAATATTTTGGATGTAATTTAAGGCGGAAATTTTGAACATGATTGACGACATTGACTATTGACTAGTGTGGAAAGTCTGCATTTATGCATGTCACAATATGGCACATCCAATCATCATTATATGATCCGTTTTACCAAATCATTTTTTTGCACAAATCTTTTTTTTTTTTTTTAATATTTATGTATTTTTTTATTTTCAGAATATTGCATGTTCCTATCTTCCTCTCTTCTAGGAGGTCTTTCGAATTCATAATTCTAACACGATTGAAAAACTTAAGGTAAATTTTTTACTTCCTCACCACATGTTGATATACAGAAAGCTAGTAGAGAAGACAAGGCAAAGAAAAATCAAACGTTCAACCCTATATTTAAGTTACGCTGGCGACAATGTATTGAAACACTTTTTGCGAATGAAAATTCACTAAAAAGAGCAGTTAAGGTAAACTTTTTTACTTCCTCACCACATGTTGATATACAGATAGCTAACAGAAAGCTAGTAGAGAAGACAAGGCAAAGAAAAATCAAACGTTTAACCCTATATTTAAGTTATGCTGACAACAATGTATTGAAACAATTTTTGCGAATGAAAATTCGCTAAAAAGAGCGTTGATCATTACATGTCTTGCTGGAAGAAGACCTTTGATATTGTCACGTCCTGATCCAGACCAAATTGATGCAACAACCCTTATTTAGAGTAGAGTGATTATCCTCCGATAAACTTCAAATTATGAAAAGAAAATACAATAAATATCCTTCAAATTATTAAATATTGTATCTCAGAACTTAATTTTTCATTATTTCACTTGATATGTAACTATATTATTAATAGGCTTTAAATCCTTATAAACCACAACTCACCAATCTTTGACTAGCATTGATCTTACATACTACGTGTTCCCAAAATCTGAGAGTGAAAAATAAAATGAGAGAAAATTGCCTAATAAATAACCCCCCTCCCCTTTTTTTTATCTATTGATCAACATTACACTAATTATTCATTCTAGACTAACATGACACAAATTTTAGTTAATTTTAGTTTAGTTTTATGTCATATTGGTGTAATACTAATTTTTTGTATTGTGTTATTGTAATAGTCTGTAAATTTGTGTCATTCATGGTACTTTCCCCAATAAATAAAGGTACAAAGCTCCAAAGCCCACTAAGTATTCCAATAGGTTTTAGGGAAAATATTCAAAACACCCTCTATGTTTAGTCTAAATACAATTTTCTCATCTTGTTATTATTTAAATACCCTTAAAATTAGTCACAAAATAACTGGAAACAATAAAATTTTTAAGATCTCAAACTTAGCTTTCCCAATTTATTTTAATATGACAACTAAGAAAATAAATAAAAAGTTAATTAAAATGATTGTATAATTGTTTCAATTATTTGTTTTAGTTATCTGTTCAAATTTTTTTTGAGAATTTTTTGTTTTACTAAATAATTTAGTTTAACATATTATTTTCAATTGTATTTGATAATGATTGGCGGAATATGTTTTATTGTGTTTCGAAGTCTCGCCAAAAAGAACAATAAGCCTGGCGGAATATATACTTTGTTGCTTTCACAGTCTTTTTAATGGGAGAAAGAGCAAGATAACATTTATAAAGAGAATAATAGTAAATTATAGCACAAGATTTTAAGCAGAGTAATAATTTAATAGTATGATTAAATTTATGATCACATAATACTTAAAAAAATCCCTCCTCCTTCCTGTTCTCTCTCTAACAAGAAATCATGTATATAAATTTGTTGCTATAAATTGACAAAATTCGAAAGTTTTTAAAACAATCCAAGGAAATCTAAGCATTTATCATAAAAACATGCTATAATTTATCATCTTTTGAAAATCATGTTATAAACTTTAAAAGTACCTAAAAGATATGCTATAATTTCTTTTATATATACATATATATATATATGAAAATAAAATGTGTATAGAGGGTTTTATGTAATTTTCACTCTTCATTTTTTGGTTGTTGTCAAATTCTAAAGTTTTTCTTTTTCTCCTTCACAATATGACAATGGCTTTGTGTTTTTTTTTTTTTTTAACTAGGTTTATTGTTTTCTTTAAAAGAGTCGTTAATATATTTTTTTGAACAGTCGGCTCCCTTAAACTTATCCCGTAATTGTAAAATACCCTCAAATTCATAAATTTTGATAATTTGTACCTTGAATTTACAAATCTCCTGCACAGCAAAATCTTCACATAGTTAATGAAGCTACAACAGTACTATCTATTAATCCATTGATAAAATTTAGTTTGTCTTTTGCCAACGATTGGTCACGGATATGTTTGCTCAATAAAATAATCACCAAGTCACATAGGCTTTAAAGTGATTAATGCTGGTTTCATAATGAACACATATCTCAATTATGTCAAGTCAGAGGGAAGAAAAAAAATAGCCAAAATTCTGAAGCTAACTTCTTTAGTTTGAATCAAGATACTATCTACCGAAATAAATTAATTTAGTTGTTTCGTTGTGAATATTCCATCTCTAAGCAATATCAGTTTCTTCTTAATTCATAATAACGAAAGACAAACGAACCCAGTTAACCACCCAGAAAATACCTTATGGAGCAGAAACAAATTATGCTAATATTTGATATTACTTTTTTCTTCCGCCAAAGACTTGTGCTGACTTCATTAATAAGCCATGATTTAGGGGGTGCTTGAAATATACATTTCAGTTATAGAGTCTGCAAAATGTTTTTGATTGAAAATGAGTGAATGCTTGTAGTTGTGTATTTGGATGAAAATAAACTATGACAATTAAAAAGTGTAAAAACTTAAGATGTGTTTAGAAAAAAAAAAAAAAAAAAAACCTTGATATTCTAGTAAAATTGGTTTACTTTTGGAGAAAAAAGTCAAAAAGTATTCGAAAAACGCCAACTGAAATGCATTCTCCAAACGCCCACTAATCTTATAGAACGGGCATGTAGGAATAAATCTTTTTTTTTTTTTTTTTTGCAATCAATGTTATGTGTTTTTTTTTAAAAATTAATGTTATATATATTTTTTACTAAACAATTTATTTTGGATTTCAACAAAGATGGCTAGACATATCCAGCTTCAGTAGTCAGAGAGATTCTATTAGAATGCAAAATTTATTCTACCAAAATCCGAGAAGGCAAAAGAGATTTTGATAGAACGAAAAACAGGCAAAACAGAATCTGATAGATTGCAAAATAGTCAAATTCTTATAGAACGCAGAACGGATTCTATCAGAATGCAAAATGGATTTTACCAAAAGGCAAAACACATTCTAATAGAATACAAATGGATTCTGATAAAATACAAAATGGATTCTAATATAATCAAAATGGATTCTGATAGAATTTGAGAAAGCAAAATGGATTTTGATAAAATGCAAAACAAGCAAAATGGCCAGATTCTGATAGAATGCAAAACAAAATCTATCAGAATGCAATATGGATTTTTACAGAATATATATTTTTTATATTTCAACAAAGATTACTGGATGTATTCGACTTCGGTCACTGGCACCGGTTCCGGTCACTGGAGAGATTATGTTAGAATCAAAAAAATTTTCTTTTTTCTTAGGAGCCCTTTTGGCAAAATTTTTACTTTGACTTAAATTAGTAGAAGAAGAGAAGCAAAAACTATGATTTTTTTTTTTTGTACGAATTTGGAGCCAAAATGATTATGATGTTTAAATGCTTTTTAGAGTTTTCTAATAAGTAATAAAAATATTAAAATGATTACTACAAATTTTACTATTAAGGCTCGTTAAATTTCACGTAAGAATGATTTTTGAGTAAACATATAAATTTAGCAATTGAGTTGGTCGTTTGAGGACCAAAACTGAATATGAATTGTAGTTTATTAAGTATATCAAGTGAACATATTTTTACTCTAAAACAGTCAATATTTTTATAAGTGCAACTTAGAATATATCATTAAGGGTTGGTCTTATATTAGGGTTGGCATCAATCAATATGAATTGTATCAAGGTTGGTCTCATATCCAATGTCAGATAGTATCCGGCAATATGAACTTCAGTTATTGTAAATGAACTTCTAGATACTAGAAATGTGAATTAATGCAAAAGGAAATGTAAAATAAAAAAAATTCACATTCACTTTAACTACATTTCCTTTGGCATAAATTCTTAGTAACTGATATTTATATTTACAATAAATAAAGTTTACATTACCGGATACCGGATATAAGACTTGATGTATCATTAATCCCAACCGTTGCAAAATTAAGATGAAACAAAAATCTGGTCTACCATAAAATAACAAAAACTTCACCGGCAAAAATAGCAGAACAAAATCAAAACAAAACAAAAACTTGCTTTTTTAGAGCATCAAGATAATTTATTTAAAAAAAATTTTAAAAAAAGAAAAAAGCGAACGGTAGTCCCTTAGTCAAACTTTTTAGTTTCCTTGAACGTAACTGCCCTTCTTGCCCTCAATGAATATAAGCTGTCTCTTCATGCCAGATATAGACTATTTAACTTATGTCTAGATGACATATTCAATTTTCAAAATTGAAAATTTTTTACAAAAGACTGTTTTTTCTCAAATTTTTTCATCATTCTCTCATTTAAAAAAGGAAAACTATTTTATTTTGAAACTTACTTTGTATAGTACCCTTTTAGAAAAAGAAAATGAATCTTTTTAAAATCTTCTCATTATACACTATTTTCAACACCATTTCCTCTCATTTCAAACAACTTTTTATTTTCAAAACAAAAATTTTTGGACATCCAAACACTATTTTATTCTCAAAATGAAAAGACTTTCTCAATTAAAATAAGAAAATTTTCTTTTCAAAAAATAAATGTATCATCCAAACGAAGATGCCCAAGGTTTCATTGGACTAGTCCCCTAGAAATGAACTGGGGACTGTAGAAGAACCCTTTTTTTTTTTTTTTTTCGGGTAATGTTCAGCTGTAAGTTTCTGGACAATGAGGAACATTAAGTCGTGGTGTGTTTTGGGCCAACAAAAGCTCGTCTTTCACTTCCGGTTTTTTCTGGACTCTTACCGGTATCATAATCCTTACTACTAAAATACATCTGCACCGAATAGAGATTGAAACCAACAAATTTACATTATAAGAGCCAACAACGCGAAGCTAGGCATACATAAATATCTAAAACACGAGCCTCTTTTGTTTACACTGACAAGGAATCAGAGTCAATGACTTCAACAATTTGATAGAATTTCGAGTCACGTAATAGGACTTGAGACGAGTTGGATCCAGTTTCTAGGCCGTTTTATTCTCGTTCTACGGCATTTTTCGACTAGATTATAGACGTTTTCATTTTTGTTGCATGTATAAAACTGATCTGTAGTGATTTTCTTTTTCACTGCAAGCATTAGAAGAAGAAAATGCTCCGATTGTCTATGGCCATACAAGGAGACGCAAAAATTTATTGTCTTCATCATGTGGTTCCTATATTGTTTTACTTTGTCTAATTTCAAAGATTTTAGTGTTGAATCTAGTGTACTGTGATTATTTACGTAATTGAAGTTTAATTTGGATCTCTGTAAAAAGACTTTGAATATTAGGATTGTGACAACCAATTTCAATCTAACCCAACCCAGTACAATACGTTTTGTAAAGACACAAATTGTGATAATAAATGATTGATAAGAACAATAAACAAAAATATGGGTCAACGATTTTTATATCTTGTGGAAAAAGTATAATGAAATAAATTTGATCCATAATTAATATTACATCAAAATTGACAGGCCACAACAGGACTTGTCACGAAGTCTAGTATTGCTGTTATAAGTCATGAGTTGATGGGACATGGAACCAATTTAATTTAACTTAATTGAGAAGATACGTTATGAATGAGAGCAGGTTTCCTTATTGCCAATACGCGCTTAGTCTCATTCTAAAGTTTCCTAATTTTTCCTCCATGATCAAAAGAAGTTTTCATCCTTTGGTTATTCAAATTCAATTTATGAGAATCTAAGATTAATTGGTCATCGATGTTGTATCTTTTTATTTCATTCTCAGTCTCTTATTATATCCTTTTTATAAAGCCGTGTTAAACATGATATGATTAGAATGAAAAGTCATAAATTTTGGTATCTTTCTTTGTCAAAATAGTAAATTGCTTGACAAGGAACACAGTCGAGTTTTCCTCTATGCATTTATTGAAAGTCTTTAGTAACAATCTCCACGAGTGAACCTGGAAATTATGAATGAAATGAGTACTCATTATATGAAAAAAAATATATATGAAACTATCCATTACAAGTCATTTTGTAATTCGTTTGCCCTGATCTCCATTCTATGAGCTAGGGAAGGGAATGAAAAAGATAATAAACAAACAAGATCAGTCAATATTAAAATAAACTTTAGAAATCATCAACTTTCTATACTTGCGTTAAAAATATATTGTTGTGAATTTAATTTTTAACAGAAGAGTACATGAGCTTAAGTAAACCATAATGAGACAGAAAGTTGGTCAAGATAACAGAGGACCTACAAATATAACCTCTTCTAATTGATTTGAAGATTCCTTATCAATCGTAATACCTGCCCAATGATGCACATTAAGTAGTGGTGTGTTTTGGGCCAACAACCTACGTAAAATATTCATGCAAAAACGCAATAGCTGCCACAACATTTCCTCCAAAAGCTCGTCTTTCAGTTCCGGTTTTTTCTGGACTCTTATCGGTATCATAATCCTTGTCTCTAAAACACCTGCAGAGAATAGAGATTGAAACCAACAAATTTACATTATAAGAGCCAACAACGAGAAGCTAAGTGTACATTAATGTCTAAAACATTAGCCTCTTCTGATTACACTAACAAGGAATCAGAGTCAATCACTTCAACAATTTGATAGAATTTCGAGTCACTTAATAGGACTTGACACGAGTTGGATCCAGTTTCTAGGCCCTTTTATTCTCGTTTTACAGCATTTTTTGACAAGATTATAGTTTTATTTTTGTTGGTTGTATAAAACTGATCTGTAGTGATTTTCTTTTTCACTGCAAGCATTAGAAGAAGAAAATGCTCCGATTGTTCATGGCCATACAAGGAGACGCAAAAATTTATTATCTACATCATGTGGTTTTTATATTGTTTTACTTTGTCTAATTTCAAAGATTTTAGTGTTGAATCTAGTGTACTGTGATTATTTGCATAATTGAAGCTTTAATTTGGATCTCTGTAAAAAGACTTTGAATATTAGGATTGTGACAACCAATTTCAATCTAACCCAACCCAGTACAATACGTTTTGTAAAGACACAAATTGTGATAATAAAAAATGATTGATAAGAACAATAAACAAGAATATGGGTCAACGATTTTTATATCTTGTGGAACAAGTATAATGAAATAAATTTGATCCATAATAAATATTACATCAAAATTGACAGGCCACAACAGGACTTGGCACGAAGTCTAGTATTGCTGTTATAAGTCATGAATTGATGGGACATGGAACCAATTTAATTTAACTTAATTGAGAAGATACGTTATGGATGAGAGCAGGTTTCATTATTGTCAATACGTGCTTTGTCTCATTCCAAAGTGTCCTAATTTTTCCTTCATGATCAAAAGAAGTTTTCATCCTTTGGTTTATTCAAATTCAAGTTATGAGAATCTAAGATTAATTGGTTGTCGATGTTGTATCTTTTTATGTCATTCTCAATCTCTTGTTATATCCTTTTTATAAAGCCGTGTTAAACATGATATGATTAGAACGAAAAGTCATAAACTTTGGTATCTTTCTTTGTCAAAATAGTAAATTGCTTGACAAGGAACACAGTCGAATTTTCCTCTATGCATTTATTGAAAGTCTTTAGTAACAATCTCCATGAGTGAACCAGGAAATTATGAATGAAATAAGTATTCATTAAATGAAAAAAATATATATTAAACTGTCATTACAAGTCATTTTGTAATTTGTTTGCCCTGATCTCCATTCTATGAGCTAGGGAAGGGAATGAAAAAGATAATAAACAAACAAGGTCAGTCAATATTAAGATAAATTTTAGAAATCATCAACTTTCTATGCTAGTGTTAAAAATATATGGTTGTAAATTTAATTTTTAACAGAAGAGTACATAAGCTCAAGTGAATAATTATGATATAGAAAGTTGGTTAAGAAAACAAAGGACCTACAAATATAACCTCTTCTAATTGATTTGAAGATTCCTTATCAATCGGTTAAATCATCTGACCACCTTGATCAGAACCTACAAGAAGGGGACTTTATTGTAATGCCGTGAGAAGGCCTCTCTCTCTCTCTCTCTCTCTCTCTCGCTCCCTCACTCCCTCTCTCCCTCTCTCTCTCTCTCTCGCTCGCTCGCTCCCTCCCTCCCTCTATTTTGATTTATTTGAGATTTTAAATTTTAAATATGGTAATTTGAAAATCAAAATTGAGTGAAATTTGGCGTTTTTTAAAACAACTATTTAAATGTAATAATTAAAAGAATTATTGAGTTATATGTATTGTTTTGATTAAACATTTGACATCAATAATTTTTTGTGCACTAATATGATTGATATGCTTCACAGATATTTATGCCATAATGATAGATGCATAGTGACATGTAAATCTTCACATTATCACAATTAATGAGAAGGAGGCTAACGAAATATAAGAATAAGTATCGTACTAACCTCCAATTAGTGAGAAGATATGATAAGAACGAAAGTTATAAGTTATGACCTTATAGGTGATTGGAGGGTTGCTCTCCCAACTCTTTATTGGTTGTGCGCATATGGATACAATATAAGGGCCCTTAAGTAAACAAGACATATATATAATGAAGCATAATTGAACATAAATAAATCACATATATTTTTGAACAATTATGTTGTTACGTATGATGAAATGATTTCATGAAAGTGTTTTGTGAGGTATTGTTTATACTTGCTAAGCGAAAGCTTATACATGTGTATTTGTACCGTAGGTAACGCGGGTAGACAGCCCGCCACTTAGATATCTTCGAGACCAATGAAGCTATGTGGAGGTGATGAAGGAAGGGAGCGGGATA
The DNA here is from genome assembly GCA_025413485.1 of Ficus microcarpa. NCBI lineage: Eukaryota > Viridiplantae > Streptophyta > Magnoliopsida > Rosales > Moraceae > Ficus > Ficus microcarpa. The sequence continues at coordinate 16,635,748 of CM046381.1, read as the reverse complement.
CACCACAAACTTAACTTCCGCCCTTCTTAAATCATTTTGTATCGACTATATTTATAACTATGTTTTTAAATATTTTGATACGATTAAACCAATATGAGCATTTTATAAGAAAAAGACTTTATAGTCTTTTCTTTTAACTCACATGACATTATAGTTTTTTAAATATTATCTAAGTATGAATTTGAATATGATATTTATTATTTAGAAATTTCAATTTTCTTAGTTAAAATTTTAGTTTATTAAACTCTTCAAGTACAAATATAATCTGTATGTTAAAAAAAATCAATATTTTTGAAACCTAATATAAATAAGTGTTAAGACTAAATGAATTAAGAGTAAGTAAGTTAGTTAACAGTCTAAAAAGTTAGGTCGCTACAGAGCAAGAATGATGAGAGAGAAAGTGTAACGACCCGCCTAACGTAGGCTGCTACCATATATAACATGTCTTACATACTTACTTAGCGTAATTAGTGAAATTTTTTTCTATACGGTGCGAACTCACACGAATACGTACGTATTTATAAACGTTTACTAAATGAAAATGTTTGAACATGAAATAATACACATAAAATAAACAAAATGCATAGCGGCCACTATCCCATATTTCACAGCTAGCAGTGCCATGCTCCACCACCTTGCATCACAGATTGCCGCTAGGTTGCTTACCTACAGCATAGACGTAAGATGTAAGACGTGAGCTTTCGCTCAGTAAGTACAATTATTACATCCGCGACATAAATCATAATCATGCACGAACCATTTATGTTTTATTATGCTTTCTTATTCTTTCTTAACTTAACATACTATGGGCCCCTTAACAAAAGTGTCCGTATCGTAGCGCGCAGCTATGGAGTGGTCGGAGTGGCCAGTCCAGTCTAACTCAAACCATAGACCAAACCCGACCTAATGTGGGTCGGTACGACACAGGTAAGCTTACTTGCCATCATATTTTCATTTTCTTAAATCTTATTCTTCTCTTAAAACATACTTACTAAGCCATTTCATACTTGGTCTTAGTCTTATCATATGAATTGGTGAACATGCTTCATGATGTTAGACATAATTAAATCATAACCATATCATAACAATTTTATAAACTTTAAATACATCACACGTCAAATCATATCATATCATTGCATACAACACATCAGGTACGTAACACAACAAAGAGCCTATGCTGTAAGCGGAGTTATACCTACCTCAGATGCTATGTCCTATACTGTGTTGCTCCAAGTCAAGTTGCAACAGCAGGCTACCTCCTGCTATTATAAAAGGACATATGTAAGGATTCTATAAACTATAACTATAAAATGTTGGTAACCGAATCAACATGCATACATAACCTTAGTTATATGTCCCCCATATATACACATGATCACTTACTTGGTTACTACAAGTAACCCTAAGGTTCATGACCTACCATACTAAGATCATAACCTATTAGATTATTTAGAGTAATCTTGGGTACTAAGTCCAAGCATACATGAATAGTATTAGGTTACTATTTCTAACCTTGGGCCTAAGCCTTATCATTTTCAATCCATAATCCATTGGGTTACTAGGAGTAACTCTGGGTTTTAGGCCCACTACCAACCTTAGTATCTTGTTGGGGTACATTGGGTAACCCTTGGTATAAACCTAAGTCAACTTGGGTCAAACTTGGGTCAACTCTTATTGGGTTGCTAAAGCCCAAACTCCTAAGTGATATCTTATTGGGTTACTATAGGTAACCTTGAACTTTGGACCCAGTCCAGTAACTCGAATATCCTTCCCGATTACCATTGGTTATCACTTTGTTACCAAGTTTTTAAGATACTTGTGGTCCAAATCTTACTTTTCTTTGCTTTGGAAAAAAACTTAGTATTCTATGTCCATTTTATATACAAAAATCCTTGTTCAACATATCAAAAATTGTAACTCTTTGAGTAGGATTTGTAAAAATTATTAAGTGTTGGAAACTGCCTTTGGAACAGTTTCCCACAGCCAATTTATCAGTGTATGCGTAAAAATGTCCTTTTCCTGCACTGTTTTAGAAAATTCTGTACAGGAATTTCCTGTTTTTTGCACAGTTTTTAAAATCAAATTTTATTTAAAAATATGTGTTGAATCCGAAAAATTTTTCTTCACAAAAGTTTTAGACCTCAAAAACCCTATAACTTTTGTGTTTTACTCAAGACCCAGTTCGATCTCTAACCTGCTCATTTCCCTGGTTGAACTTGCCTGGCCATGCATGAAGTCTGGGCATGACCAGGTTCGGATTTTTGTAAAAACAAAGGCCATTGGAGCCTTATTTTTAAAAACTATCCATGCTACCCCTTAGGAATTTCCCTTCTCTACAATTTTAATGTTTTAAGTTTTTCCAAAATCGACCTCTAAGGACCTCAAAACCGTCTTTCCAGAAAACTGGCCAGTTTTACCCGAACTGGCAGTTTCTTGCTTAAATCCATTTTTACGTTCAATTATGCACACACTAACTCATCCAATCTCAACCGGGAGCCTACAACAATTATGCAATGCTTTCTAACGTAAAATCTCATCATCATATATCCATGCATTCACATGCAAACCCTTGGGTGTTCTTGTACCAAGCTAGGGTTTGCATATCCATTCATCAGAAACTAACAACCTAACATGCATAACCTACAACTTTCTTAAGCATATTGGGGACATACAACTACATCATAAAACATACATGCAAATCCTAAAATCATGCAACCATAATCACATAATTATGCATAGCACATAAATCAAAACCATCCAATCACCAAATCAAGCACAAATTTAAAAAATCTAAACTAGGGCATAGGAAAAAAAAAATGAGCTTAAGCTCTTACAAACCAACTTTGAAAATACACTTAAATCTCTAATTGAAGCTTAAATTGAAAAGCTTAGGAACCAAAGGGAAATTACCTTAATCAACATAAAGGTTGGGCTAGATTGGATTCAAACTTTTCCCTATTTGCCTCCTACCAAAAACCGGTTCTCCTTGGCTTAGTTGGGTTCCAAAATTTTTAGCCACACTTGCTTGGTACTTCACCAAACTCCGACCACTACCTACCTCTTTCTTTCTTCACTTTTTTTTTTCTTTTCTTTCTTTGAGTTTCGAATTTTACGGAGAGAGAGTGAGAAAATATTTTGGCATGGTTTGGGATGTTTTCTCATTTTTGTGAAGCAATTGAGCCCCCCCCCCACCCAATCACCTATTTATAGGTGATAAATGATTTAATTTTTGGATTTATTTTTAATCCAAAAATTGCTCATTAGCCCTTGAAACAAAAATATTTGCACATCACCCCTCCTAGGTGGCCGGCCATGGATGGTTGTCTTAGAGGCTAAGTCATGAATTCTTTCCACAATTTCTTTAAATCAAAAAATCACTTAATTATCCATAGATGAGGTGTCCTCCTTCTTAGGCCTTGTTTGGCTTTTCTCTTAATATATAGTCCATTTCCATGCTAACATAGATATTTCAAATACTGTTCTTACTAATAATACAATATTGTTATATTGGACTGCAGTCTAGAATTCATCTGTGTATAAATGGACTGCGTAAAAATTTTTCTTATAGCTTTAAGCCATTTAGCCCTTATTGTTCTAAATAATATGCTTGATTTTTCTATAGTGGTTTTGAATCTTATTCTTACTATCTTGTTCGTAATGACAGTTTTTTGCAGTATATTTTTCATACTGCTTGCCATTCTTGCAGTACCGTCATAGTCAACCCTTTGACTTTTCTGGTCAAACTTTGACCATCATAAAATCATAAATTTTTATTCTACCATTTTTCTCATAAGGTCATATACTTGAGTAAGCAATCCTTATTGAGTCTTATAAAATCATAAGAACTCACAAAATTTAATGAAAACCCTAATCGGGTTTTTTCATGAATACCTTCACGGTGCAGCTTAAATTCCTTTAAAAAGGAAAACGTAATATCGTAAATAGCTAGTCATTACAGAAAGAGAGAGAAGAGAAAGGGCTGCAATTGTGAGAGAGAAAGAGAACTGAAGACAGAAAAAAATGGAAATGAAAAAGTGCATGTGAAAAGACAAATATATGCAGGGGGGACAAAATGGGAATTCCAAATTTAAAATTAGAGGAAAATAAATAAATAAAAATATGAAATGGCAAAATTATTAGTTTTGATGTTAGAATAGCTAAAATTATAAGGAGGTGTCTAAATTATGGCTATTTCTCTATTTTTCTCTAATGATATTCTTTTATCTCCTTGCAAAGACTTGGATCGCTTACTTGATGGACATAAATTATGAACTTGTATAAGATTTCACGTGGATGTCTTTGAAATCCATGTTGTGCACTTTCCTAACTTTGACTCATTCATTGTAAACACACAACGGTAGCTTTGAAGTTTGGAGTCGGCCAATGAACCCATGGAGCCCGCCCATGTTCATCGACGGCTCGAAATTTCATTTTGTTGTCGTTTTAACATGTTAGTTAATTTCTCGTTTACCAGAATGGCCCAACTTTTATTTCTTTTTATTATTATTTTCCTAGTGGAATAGCCAACATATTCGCAACAATGAAAAATGTCAATTCTTCTAATTAATGTAGTCAAGTAAACCGCGTGACCTAAACGAAGACACTTCCAAATCATATATTAAACCATATTGGACCACCTAATTTAAATTTGGTGCTTGAGTTTAACTAAAGATAAACCGTACTTTTTTTTTGACTTTTTTTGAAAAAAAATTTTTGTCTTTTCTAAAAAAGTTTTTTATCTTTTCCAAAAAATCAACAAAAATTACTATTGAAACTTAAAATTTCCAACTCAAACTCATTCACCAAACTAACCGAAGAAGCTGGAAAAATGGTGCATGTTGATTGAATCAAAGTCATCATTACTTTGACTAAATCTGATTTTGAGATCTCCTCATTTATTCTTGTGGACCTTTTTGTGAGTGGTGACTCTTCAAACGTAGTGTTATACAATAATTACAACAACCCATATATTTTATTTTTTGTAATATAATGTTGTCCGCTCATACAGTTTTGTTCTTCGGCTCTATCCCAAAACGGTCTCATAACATTAAAAGATAATCTATTTACTTATAAACTATCATATGTATCTATCCCTAAGTAATGGGAAATTACACAGTTTATCCTTTTACTTGTATGGATTGATATTGTCACAATCATCCCTTCCTTTAGGGCTCAACATAGTCATTGGCCACACTTGAAGTTGGTTATAAGCTCTAAGATCATTTGAAATGACCATGCCTATATTTGGTAAGATATTGCCAATTTTGGGCCTTATTTCGCACAGTTTTTTTTTTAATCTCAAAAAACCTTATATCATTAGGAAGTGGTTTCTTATAAACAATCACCTAAATCCACCCCCAAGTGATATGAAATTTCACACCTTACCCTTTTTCTTTTAAGAACGGATGATTGTCACAACAATGGGTCATCTTTTCCAATTGTAATAAATAAGCTTATTTGATCTCTTCTAAACCATTTATATTGATTTTTTTTTTTTAGCAATTTTTATTCATTTGTTTCAATTTTTTTTTATTCAGGTGTAATGTTATCTTTATAGGTAGTATTGTAGACATTTTTATAAATAAAATAAAATAAAAAATAGATATTTTTAAAAAAAAATATGTATTCCTATCTAGACGTTTATGAAAACTATTCGTGCCACGTACGATGCACGTGTTGAGTTATAATTGAAATTTTTATAGTGTTAAAAAAAAATAATTGTAATATAAAAAAAATTAAACAAAAATTGTTAAAAGACCTAAGAGTTTATATCGACAAGAGTACAAGTTAAAAAGTTACAATTAATTTCAGCGTAGAACCATGATAATATATACGACATAATACAAGAAACATTCTAATATCTTCAAATAACAAAATACAACTCATTTTGTTATTTCGTGAAACTTGCATATTGACATTTTTATTGAGAAAATTATTTTTTTTATGCTAATATGGGCTCATTACAAGAGTCAATAATCTATATATAACATAATTTTATCAGTATTCTATGAAAGAGATTAATAGAAATTCTTTTACAAATATTTATAGTATGTGAAAAATATGAATACATTCCTCTCTTTCTTATTAGATATCATATCCAAAAACAGATAGGTGGTTTTATTGACACCCCTATTAAATTCAAAAGGATTAGATTTGCTTATTACACTCTAATGAATTCCAAAATTATCCCTAATTATTTCTATAAAATAAAACCACTCTACTTCAAATTTCTTTTCACACCTACTTTTTTTATTTTTTGGTTTATTTTGATGTCCTACTCCTGAATATCTACAAAAAATAATAACAATAATAATTAGTAGAAAAAAAGACGTCATGTTGTAACCTATAATTCATATTTTCAGATTCCTTAAAACAAAACAAACTAACTAAAATAATAGGTTGGGGAATTTTACATTGATTGACAAATAGTGAATTCGTTTGTATATGATCTATTTGATAAACTGAAGACGGGAAAAAAAAGTATTATATTAAGTAGAGACATCATATTTTAAGCATATTTGAAAACGTTTAAATTAAAAAGCGCTTAATATATTTGTAGATTAAATAAAAATTTTGCTAGAAAAAAATTGAAAAGAGACGATAAACGACAAAAGATATTCATATATACACACATATAAGAATGGTCTTAAATTCGGTTCATGATGGTATTTGATAATGTGAACTTCAGTTTCTGTAAAAATAAACTTTAGTTATTAGGAATGTAAACTCATGCAGAAGGAAATGTAAAATAAAGAGAATGTAAAATAAAGAGAATTCATGATCGCTTTAGTTACATTTCCTTCTGTACGAATTTACATTCCTAATAACTGAAATTCACATAACTTGATATCATTAGGTATCAGATTTAAGACTATATATATATATATGCATAGTAAAGAATCAATAACCAAACTATTATAATGCCAACGAGAACAATGAAAGCCAATAATACAAAAGGAAAAAAAAAAAAAAAACCAAACGAAACATCTTGGAAAATAAAACAAAAAAAAAAAAAAAAACACAAGACAATGAAAAAAAAAAAATACTGACGTAAAACTTCGTACAATACAACAACGAACCAAAAAAAGGGGGGGGGGCATGACTGATATAACAACAAGTAATTAAATTAGAAACCAACTAACAAAGTTTTTTTTTTAATTTTTTTTTTATTTTCTTTTATGGGTGTAAAAGTAAAAATTAGGATTTTGTTATAGGTTTTAAAATAATAACGTTTATACGCTGTTTATTTGGGGATTTGATTTTCAGGTGTGTGTGGAAAGAAAAAATGAATATAAACTCATTTTTGGTAAATTTTTATTTACATAATTAAGTTTATAATAGTTGTCTTTTTTATTTCATTTTGTTTAAGGGTTTTTTTTTTAATTAAAGAATTTGTTAAAGAGGGATATGCAGAGAGTCAAAAGGAATGTATTAATAGAACTACAAAATAATGATTTTTTCCACTTCAATATGTTAAAATCAAATATGAGAAATTGAATGTTTAACAAAAAATCAATATTTTTTACTAAATCGAGGAAATTTGAACTTAGCAGACAGACACTAAATTTTGTTTAACTTATTTAAGACACAAAATCATCCATAATTTCATAAACAGAATTCTAACCAAGAGTAATCCCATTAAAATGTCCAAAAAAAAAAAAATCAATCAATGAATTATGAATTTTTCTACTCGATTAATTACCATAAATGAACTCAAAACCAAACATGGAAAAAAAAAATATATATAGAAGAATGAAATTTATTAGTAATATTTCAAAGTAATGAAAAATCAAGTTTTGAAATTCTATGAACTCTAAAGCTGCTAGCTTTATCATATGATTCAGACACAAATGAAATTACAAAGATAACTCATAATCTTTTCAAGTCAGAATCATAATAAAAATGAAAATAATTGAGAACATGGCTTATTAAAGCAAAGAAAATGTTAATGAACAAGATTTTTTTTTTTTTTAATTTTCCAGAAGAAAGAAAAAAGAAAAAGAAAAGTCAATTTTCAGTCCCTAACAAAGGATGAAAAAAATGATTCAAAGAAAAGAAAAGAGAAAGAATACCAAAATGGAAGTACACAAGGCAATTATGAAATAAACAAGAGTATATGCCATTTCTGTAATATATTTAAAATTAAGAATAAAATAATATATTCCTTACATGTAATTGTTAACTTTGTTTATTTATTTAATTTTTATTTAGTATTTTTATTTTAAAATTGCCAAACATATTATCAAGGTTAAAATATGATATAAAAATTGGTTCCTTTTAAATATGTATCAACTTTTTTTTTTCATGTTATTTTAGTTACGCATAGAGAACTTTTTTGAAATTATTATCCCAGTTATACATTTTACTGTTTAAATAGGCTTTTACACAGCTAGATCTTACACCTACACGGTTAGTATCATGAATAACTATCTACAATTGTTGACTAAACCCATACCGATAGTGAGAAAAAAAAAAAAAAAAAAACACCAAAACGCACCCTTTTTTATTACCAAAAAATGAACAGTAAAATTTTATCTACTCTTTTATATACATATAGGATGTGATGCAGATTTAAATGAATCCAAACCCACAAAATACATCCAATAAAAGTAAGGTTGGCATTTTTGACGAAAACAGAGTTGTGTGTTCATTTCTTGGCTTTCCACAATAGAGAACTAGGATGGGCTGGTCATCATTGATGTTTCTCCTTTCCCTTTTACTTTACTCCCCATCTCTCCGCTCATCATCTCTTTCATCCTTTCCTTCTACTCCTTTTCCACCTCCTATGTGTCATCCTACTGAGAGCTCTGCTTTGCTCCAATTCAAGAACTCATTTTCTGTCCAAAATGGATCAACCACAGTCTCTTGGCGGAATGGCACGAATTGTTGTGAATGGGCGGGGGTCTCGTGTGATAGCGATTCGGGTCATGTAACTGGTCTGGACCTGAGTTCAAGCTTCCTACAAGGACCTCTACATTCCAACAGCACTCTTTTCTCCCTTCTGCATCTAGAGTCTTTAACTCTCGAAGATGTTGATTTCTGTGGCTCTCCAATTCCTCCTGAAATCGGTGGTTTCAACAACATGACACATCTTCTGCTCCTTGGCAGCAATTTTACCGGTAAAGTCCCTATTGAACTCTCGCACCTCTCCAAACTGGTTGTATTTGTCATCTCTTCTATAGATATTCACTTGAAATTGATCGAGTTAAAGCTGGAGCAATATGTCTTCAAACGAATGCTGCAAAACCTAACCAACCTAGAGGAACTAAACCTATTTGGATTGGATATGGTTGATGTTGAGCCGGTTGCTTCCTTGATGAATATATCTTCATCTCTGGAGCGACTTTGCATTATGTCATGTCAGTTGCGGGGGAATTTCCCGGAGAACATTTTTCGCCTACCAAACCTCCGAGAGCTCAACCTAGTTTACAACTTTGATCTTGTTGGTTCTTTGCCTACCTTTAATTGGAGCAGTTCACTCACGGAATTGAGTCTTTCCCGCACTAAAATATCTATAGATTTACAATATCTGATGAAAAATGCCAAGTCTTTGGAGATGTTGTCTCTCTCCAATTGCAGTTTTCAAGGATCATACCCACAACTGACAATTAAACTCACTCAATTATCACAACTCACTAGTTTGGACCTCTCTGACAACAAATTTGTTGGTCAGCTTCCAGAAATTGATAGTACTAACTCAAGTCAAATCCTTGTTCCCTTGAATTTAACATATATCTCCTTATCTGGTAACTTCCTTACCGGTTCTATACCTTCTTGGATATTTTCCCTTCCATCCCTGTTGTTCTTATCCCTCCAGGACAATCGTTTCACGGGCTGTCTTCAAGAATTCAAATCTCACTCTTTGGTGGGTCTTTTGTTGAGTCACAACAAACTCCATGGCCAGATCCCAAACTCGGTCTTTCAACAACAAAATCTTTCCGATTTGGATCTTTCGTTCAATAATTTTAGTGGTATCTTGGAGTTAAACAAGTTCTCAAAGTTGAAAAATCTCAACTATCTTTTCCTTTCTTTCAACAGTTTCTCATTGAGTTCAGATAGACATGCGACTGACACTCCCTTGCCCCAGCTTGAATACTTGGGTTTGGCTTCATGCAATATTAAGGTGTTCCCAAATTTTCTTAGAAGCTTAGAAAGACTAGAACACCTAGACCTTTCCAACAACCAACTTCAAAACAGAGTTCCTCAATGGCTGGGAAATGGGGAAGGAAGTTCATTGACTTATCTGAATCTCTCTCACAACTTTTTGACACGTATAGAACAAATTCCATGGAGAAGCTTAGAGGTTTTAGACCTTCGCTCCAACATTCTTCAAGGCCATCTCCCACTCCTTCCGCCTTCTCTGGTCGGTTTTTTCGTCTCGAGCAATCAACTAACTGGAGAGATACCAACTCTGTTTTGCAATTTGAGTATGCTCGAATTCCTTGATTTGTCTAATAATTCTTTCCACGGAAAGATTCCTTCATGCATCGGAAATCATCGTCCTCTCTCGGTGTTGGATCTGAAGATGAATATGTTTAATGGCATGATTCCTGACATGTTCACAAACACAACTCAACTGAGGAGTTTGCACCTTAATGGCAATCAACTAGAAGGACGACTGCCACGATCTTTGCGCAATTGTCAAATCTTGGAAGTTTTGGATGTCGGCAATAACAAGATAAAGGACACATTTCCCCACTGGTTGGAAACCGTTCCAATGCTACAAGTTCTTATCCTAAGATCTAACAAATTCCATGGCTCCATAGGTGATCCTAAAGTGAAGTCTCATTTCAGAAAGCTGAGAATCATTGACCTCTCCTACAATGAGTTCAATGGTCTTTTGCCCATAAAATATTTCTCGAGTTTCACGTTTATGGCGGAAGGATACACAGATGGGAACTTGTCATACATGGGAGGAACTTCGTATTGCCAAGATTCTGTGGCAGTGACAATGAAAGGTTTCACTTTTGAACTGGAAAGGATTATAACCATCTTCACGACAATTGATTTCTCAAGAAATTGTTTCGAAGGAAGTATTCCGGAGTCGATTGGGAAGCTCAAGATGCTGAAAGGGCTGAACTTTTCTCAAAATAAACTGATCGGTCCAATTCCCACATCGTTGAGCAATCTGACTAATCTTGAATGGTTAGATCTCTCCTTAAATATGCTAGTTGGGCAGATTCCGCGGCAATTGGCAGAGTTGACGCAACTTCAATTCTTAAACCTTTCTCATAACAAATTGGAGGGACCAATACCTACTGGTAACCAATTCAACACGTTCAACAGTGATTCATACGATGGAAACCCAGGATTATATGGATGTCCTCTGACTAAACCATGCAGCAATATTAACGAGGCCCAACAATATCAAGGTTATGATGGTGATGATGTTGATGATGATGGAATGATTAATCGGAAGGCAGTGATGATGGGATATGGAAGTGGAGTGGTGATCGGAATATCTATCGGATACATGGTCCTTTTCACTAGAAGAGTTGATTCATGGTTTCTGAAAATATTTGCTAGAGAACCGCGGCACATATCAATCGCTCCCTTAAGTGGCCGGAGAGAAACTAGCAAGCAGAGGAAATGGTGTCTTGAGAAAAGAAAGGTAATATTTCTCTAGCTTCTTAACTACTTGTTTCAGTTTTAGAACCAAACTTGATTGGCGACATAATAATCTTTTTCTTTTTTTAAAACTATTTTTTGTGTTTTTTGTGTTTTTTGTTTTGCTGCAATATAGGAAGGTGCATGAGAAGTAGTGTTGATGATCAGGTGCAACTGTTGCTTTGTTAAAAGTACCGATGTTTTTGCATATATAGGAGGTCCCTATGTTCTGGAGTTGTTATTGTTGCTGCTGCTGCTGCTGTTTTTTGTTGTTGCTTTTGTTTTTGTTTTTTGTTTTTTTTTAGTTTTACGGTTTTTAATCAAACGGATTTTGCGTTGTGATTGTAATCTCTTGATTATTTTTCTTTTTAATTTTTGTAATCTTTCTTTTGTTTTCGTAAATTGAGTTAGAGGCTTGGGAGAGAATGATACGCAGTTGTCCATTTTTTTCACTTGCAATTGAAGCGCTACTGAGCAAAATAGATTTGATTGTATCTTTTTCTCGCGGAATCATGAGTTCTCTTCTACGTCCGTTTCCCCTTCTCTTGTTTCTCTATCCATTGAAATCTTCATCAATATCTATTAGTAGTAATTTTGTGCCATCTGGAGGAGAGTTCACATTAGTAGTAAAATTATTTTGTGATATATATTTCAAATCAAAAGAGACAAAACAGAAACAGCCTATTACCACAGAGAGAGAGAGAGAGAGAGAGAGAGATCTAGAGAGAGAGAGGGGGGGGTGAAATGCCACACACCTGCAGATTAAATTTATTATATTTCTTGGTCATAAGAAGAAGGTTAAGATTTTAGGGAAAAAACCCCCTCAAAATAACTAAAATAAATGGATAAAGAAATAGAAAAATAATATTTTTTGAAAGAGTACTATTAAAATTCTCCACATGGCAACTAATTGCATAATAAAATTTACGATCACACAATATTTAAAAAAACTCATCCTCCTTCTTCCTCTCTTTTTGTCTCTCCTGCTTTCTTTTTTTCTCTAACATGAAACTATACACATAAATCTATTATCAAAAGTAATCATAAATCCTCAACCTTTGACGTTTTGGTCAAACTTTGACTTTTTCGGTCAAACTTTGACCAACATAAAATCATGAATTTTTGTGATGCCTTTATCACAAAAAGCCCTATGCATGACTAAGTAACTATTTATTGAGTCTCATAATTAATTTAATGAGAACTCAATTATTTACTGATATAATTATGAATTTCACATTGGTATTCATAATTTTCATGAAATATCACATAAACACATAATACGGACTTTAATTCCTTTAATTATAATGAATTTATGAGTCCATAGAAATTTCAGGGTATTACAGTTAGAGGGCATTTGCGCGCTTATGAGATTATTTGCTCTTATCAAACATGGTATTTATATGGTGAAAATTTTTTCGATATTAAATATACATCGACGAATTCTAAAGGTAAAGTGCCTATTGTGGAGGAAGACGTTGGTGATAATATGTTCAATATGATAAATGATTTGGAAGAAAACTTTGTGCATCATCCGGTGTTTTTTGAGGCAATGATTAATGATGCGGAAACGTCCTTGTATGTCGGGTGTACAAAATATACAATGGGACTATACCTTCATGGATATTTGAACTACCGTATTTGGTCAACTTAGATATCAGCCTTAACTCTCTTACTGGTGAGATTCGTAATTTCCATAGTACTTCCTTACAACCTCCAGCTGGGTAGAAATAAATTACATGGTGTCATTCCTAGATCAATATTTCAACAGGTAAAACTCCAATATTTGGATCTTTCATCAACTAACTTTACCATTAATGTTGAGTTAGAAGACCTTTCAAATTTAAAAGAGCTAGAGACTCTTCATCTCTCATCTAAACATGTATCATCGAATTTCAATAGCTCCAAAAACTATACCTTAAACAATCGTTTAGATTTGGTTTTGTCTTCTTGCAACCTGACTGAATTCCCTCTTTTTCTCAAGTCTGTGCAACGTTTAGGGGACTTAGACCTTTCCAGTAACCAATTACGCGGAAGTGTTCCTAAATGGTTATGGGAAGTGGTAAGGATTCATTCACCTCTTTGAATCTTTCCCACAACTCCTTAACATTTTTAGAACCACTTCCATGGAATAACATGCAAACTCTCGATCTTAGCTCCAACTTGTTTTCAGGGCCTCTTCTTGTTTCCTCATCACCTAGTTTAGATTCCCTTATGGTCTCGAACAATCAATTTTTTGGAGAAATCCCACATTCTATTTGCAATATGACATCCCTTTATTTTATTGACTTGTCTAATAACAACTTGAGTGGAAAAATTCCCCGTGCTTTAGAAATATTTTAAGTAGCAGTCTCTCAGTGTTAGATTTGGGGAATAAGAGGTTCCACGGAATGATTCCTCCATTTTTTCCAAAGGGAATCTCCTTGAGGACTTTGAACCTCAGAGGAAATCAATTGGAAGGTTCACTGCCTCAAACATTGCTCAATTGCGAGAACATGGAAGTACTAGACATTGGCGACAACAAGATAAATGGATCATTTTCCCAGTGGAAGGGAAACTCCTTGAGGACTTTGAACCTCCAACGAAACCAATTGGAAGGTCCACTGCCTGAATCATTGCTCAATTGCGAGAACTTGGAAGTACTAGACATTGGCGACAACAAGATAAATGGATCGTTTCCCCAATGGTTGGAATCACTTCCACTGCTTCAAGTTCTCTTCTTGAGATCAAATAGATTCTTTGGTCCAATAAACAATCCCAAGGTAAGATTTCCCTTCCAAAATCTGAGAATCATGGACCTTTCCAATAATGAATTCACAGGTCATTTACCAACAAAATATTTTAATTTTATGGCCATGATGGATGCACATATGGATGGCCTGGAATACATGGGATCAGGGACTTATTATCAAGACTTTGTGGTGCTAGTGATAAAAGGCTTTGAGCTTCGGCTGGAAAAAATCCTTACCGTCTTCACCACCATTGATTTCTCAAGGAATAATTTTGAAGGAGAGATTACAATGTCGCTCGGGAAGCTCAAATCTCTTAAAGGGCTAAACTTTTCTCACAACAAGCTAGTTGGTCTTATTCCACAGTCATTGCAAAATTTGACTAACTTAGAAGGGTTAGACCTCTCTTCAAATGGGCTTTCCGGAGAGATTCCAAGCAAACTAGCAGTTTTGGTACAGCTTGAGTTCCTAAACCTTTCCTGGATCAAATTGGCGGGGCCCATACCTCGTGGCAATCAGTTTGAAACATTCGGAAACGATTCATACATTGGAAATGTGGGATTATGTGGATTCCCTTTGTCCAAAACATGCAGCATTGAAGGGTCTCAACAACCATCTCCATCGAACTCAAAGCATGAAGATGACACATTTGATTGGAAGATTGTGTTGATGGGATATGGATGTGGAATTGTAATCGGCATATCCACGGGATACATGGTGCTTCCAGATAAGGCGATTGATCGGCTTGCAGAGCTTGTTCGAGAACTGCAGGGGAAGAAAAAAAATTCGTCAAAGAGAAATGCTCGTCAGGTTCATAGATTTGGAAGGAGAAACTAGCTTCTTGTAATTGGTCCTGTGCAGAGATATGAGTCAATCAGTTGCAGGTATCATTTTTCTTTCTTGAAACAGATCATGTTTTCCGGTTTTTTTTTTTTTTTCAGTGTTTCAATTTATCTTTTCTTATGAATAATTATGCCACTTCTTCGTTGTTATTTTTGTAGTCATATCTATATGGTTGTTTAATATTCTTCTTTTGTGCTTCCTTATATTGAACAGGAAAGTGCATGAGAAGTACTTCTGATGATCAAGAACAGCAAGTGCTCTACCCCGGATCGAGAGGCGTGGTTCTTAAAACACAATTATCTTTTCTTTTAGTTAATTTCTTGTTTCAAAAACTTTGTAGCCAGAGTGCATCTTAAATAATTTCATCTTTTGGTCCTTGCATCTAGTGTCTGTTGTTGTCTCGAGAAATCTTCAGATTCTCGTAATAATATTTGAGGTATTTGTCATAGGAAGTCCTGGTGTTCTTGTATTTGCATTTTCTTTTCTGTACAAGTATTATTGAGGATTTTGTCATGTGGGAAATCCTAATTTGTATAACCAAGAAACAAGTTGTGGAAATTCTAATTTTGTGTCCCTGTATGTGTACGTACGCACTAAAAAAAAAATATGTCACGAATTTAATTTTATGATTCTAAACTTAATATCCTGTGATGGTAATAATGGAAGGCTTACGTCAACTTTAAGTACCTGAAGAAAACAAAAGAAAAGAAAATCTGACAGTCATTGCAAATTTATTTCATGAGAAATAATTTTGAAGATAGATTCCAACTCTACTGGGAAGCTTAAAATTGGTTTGTTGTGTGTTGTATTCCTCGCCATTGTCGTTTGTTAAACCATTTTGTCGTTTTGAAAACGATATTATCGTCTTGCACACATTAGGTTTTTTTTTTTTTTTTTTTTTTTTCATACGATCTTATTGTCTAGATATTACCTTCTTAAATGCTTTTTTATTTTCTCAAATAATACTATCGTTGAGTTATTATACTGATATGGTTTTTTTTTTTTCGTTTCTATGCATTTCTCAATTTATTTATTTATTTATTTTTCTTCAAGTTTCGGGTCCTATTTATTTTAATTGTTGCGTTCCTTGGTGATCTATGGCTACTAGAGCAGCTTCATGTCGTTTAAAGTTGAATTCCATTTTTACTTTCGTTACCGGTCATTTTTAAGAGTTTATGTCGTCTCTAGTTGACCATTTTTAGGATACCTGTTATTATACTTTTATTGTCGTTTTTATTTATCTGTCGTTTCTCAAGTTTCATGTCATTTTTCACACTATGGTCCTTTTGCAAGTTGAATGCAAGACTTCTTGCTTCTCTTTCCAATCAATAATATTATTATAGAAAAAATATATATAACTTCTTTTTCAAATAGTGCTTTCACGAAAAAAAAAAAAAAAAAAAACCTGGTTCTGCTACTGTCGGAAGCTAGAAAAGGGGTATGCAATGGTATACACCTGGGAGATATATGATCTGATCGTCACTATTTTTTAAAATTCAAGGGCTAAACAAATATGGAAAAATTAATTTGACTACTACTAATGGATGACTCATTAATGGAACTTGATCCAATATTAAGCCTAATTCCGTGAGTTAATTATTTTGTCGATATAAGTATACAAATAAAAAGACCGAAGTCTAAAGTCACAAAAGAGGCAGCATATAAAAAATCCAAAAACCGCACTTTGCTATTAAAGCTTTGCAACAGTGAAGTAATTTTCTTCCAACTAAAGTCTAAAATCATCGTGCGAGAAATTATTATTTCAAAGGGATTGGGAATGAGTGGAAGACGGAGAAAACAAAGTCTACTCCGATTATCTTTCCTTGGAGTCTTCATAGTGCTGCTTTTTTAAACAAAGACCGAGAAAGATACATAAATAAAATAAATAAATAAATAAGAACCACTCAATCAGACAAAGATATTGAAAGAAAGTCAATAAAGATAAAATATTATTCTAAGAAGCACGATAGAATTTTTACGATTTTAGAAGGGGAAGGATGCGTAGCAAGTTCACAAATAATATCTCTAATTAATAAATAGGACCATGTTTAATATTTACTTGAAATCATAAAACTGCAATACAATATCGGTCGCCAAAACTTTCTTCGACCATCCATTCACGACCAAATGACGCCCAGAGTTTTTTGGTCGTGGAAACCTTTGGTGACCAAAATCAATGCTTTCTGCTACCAATTTTTTTGATAGTGGAAGGTGAAAATTCTTGTACATGGATTGAGGCATGACTCTGATCAAAACTATCTATAAAGAGTGCGAAATGAATTTTTCATTTTCTGTATTAGTACTATCGAGGATTCAGTCATGGGAAATTCTTATATTGTGGAGTTTTGTATTTTACCACCGAAGATAAAGATCAAACCGAAACAAGTTGTAGAAATTCTTATTTTGTGTGCATGTATGTATATATACACGTACCTGTATAACGGGTTTAATAGGTATAACGTACGCACTAAAAAAAAATATGTCACGAATTTAATTTTATGAATCTAAACTTATTATTATGTGACGGTAATAATGGAAGGCCTCAAGCTTTAAGTACTAGAAAATAAAAATTCTGACAGTCATTACAAATTTATTCCAGAAGAAACAATTTTGAAGATAGATTCCAACTTCTACGGTAATGATAAAAAGAGTCTGTTGTCTGTTGTGTTTCTGCCCTTGTCGTTTCTTAAATCATTTTGTCGTTTTAAAAATGACATTACCGTCTAGCACACATTAGTTTTATTTATTTATTCATTTTTTCATACGATCTTGTTGTCGAGATATTACCTTCTTAAACGCTTGTCTTTTCAAACAATACTTTCGTTGTGTTATCATATTGATAGAAAATGATTTTTTTTTTTTTTTGTCATTTCCCAATTTATTTATTTATTTACCGTTCTTCAAGTTTCGGGTCCTACTTCTTTTTATTGTTGCTTTCCTTGGTAGTTTATGTTACATGAGGAGCTTCATGTCCTTTAAAGTTGGATTCCATTTTTACTTTTGTTACATGTCATTTTTAAGGGTTTATGTCTCGTTTTCTAGTTGATCACCAGTTTCAGGTTGCCAGTTGTTATATTTTTGCTGTCATTTTTCAATATTTATCCGTCGTTTCTCAAGTTTCATGTCGTTTTTCACACTATGGTCATTTTACAAGTTAAATGCAAGTCTTCTTGCTACTTTTTCCAATCAATTATATTTCAAGACAAGTGTATTTACTCTTTTTTCCCTTGCTAAAATATTCCCTTTGAGCTTTACAAATAAAGTTTTTAATAAGGTCTATTTTATAGAATGATTTTCAAAGGCATGATATGAACTAGCTGCTCCTTCTTATGTCATTTCTTGCTTGTTCCTGTGGTCATTCTTTAGTTGTTTCCTTTATAGGTTGTTTATTTCTTCTTTTATTAGCTCTTGTATTCTCGCTTTTCATTTACAATATTGAGTTAGGGCCTTAACATGGAATGAGGTTGTTAGGGGGTTCTAACCTAATTAAAAAAATATGAAGAGAAAAAGTTGTGAAGCCACCCTATAAATTAAATTACATATACATGTACGTATATATAACCATGCTCGCACACAAAATAAACAACTATTTTTTTGTTGATAGAAAATGATCTCCAACTTATTCATAGTGCCCTCACTGAAAAAATTTTCTGACTCTGTAACTATCAATCTAAAAAGGGGTGCCATTGATCGGTATATGAGATACATATAATATTCTTCCTATTTAAATATTCCAGTGCTATTATTTAATGGATGGAGGGCCACATATAGATTGGAGTCAAATATATATGGACAAATTAACTTGACTACTAATGGAAGACTCATTGACCATGGAACTTGATCCAATAAACTTAATTCCGTGAATTAATTATCTAATATAAAGATAGGAAGATGACAAAGACATACCACAAAAGACCAAAGTGAGTCACAACAGAGGCCGCATATTAAAAAAAAAAAAATTCAAAAATCGCACTTTGCTGGGAAATTTTACAATCATAAGTGTTTTCTTCCAAGTTCCAACTAAAGTCTAAAGACATTGCATAAGTGGAGCATAAGGGGAAGACGGAGAAAATAAAGTCTACTCCAACATTCTTTCCTTGGAGTCTTCATATCGTGCTGCTTTTTAAAACAAAGAACACGAAATAAATAAATAAATAAATAAACAAGAACCACTCAACCAGACAAAAGATTTTAAGTAAGTCAATAAAGATAGAACATCATTCTTGGAGCACGATAGAAATTTCAGAATATTAGAAGGACAAGGAAGTGTAGCAAGTTCGCATATAATATAATTAATAGGTTCATGTTTAATATTTAGTTGAAAACATAAACTGCAGTATAGTTTCAATTAATTAATAACTTTGACTAAATAAATTTTGTTTCCATCGGTCCTGACTTGATACAAAATAATAGTAAAAAAAAAAAAAAATCTTAAAAACCCCCTGAATGTATAAATTAGTAAATTCCTAATATAAATATACATATGCAAAATGACATCTTAAGTATACTGACACTCTCTTGGGCACTTGCTGGTCTAAATGCATGACAATACTGCTGTACGCACGAAAGCTAAAAAAAAAAAAAAAGCAAAAAACAAAAACAAAAAACAAAAGACAAAAGACAACCTTCTTTTTACCAAAAACTACAGAACTGCCTTTCACTAACCATTTCATCTTCCCTCGTCTAAAATGCTTCATACCAAGAAACAGGTTTTTTTTTTTTTTTTTTTTAATTAAAAGAAACGGGAGTTTTAATCGTGATTGTGGTTTAATTTTGTGGTTGTTAATTGTGATTGTATCTAAAAATGATTGTCTATTGTTAGTGAAGGTTTATAAGATCTTCACAGATTTCATTTTTTAAAATTCAAATATTTCTTCTTATTACAAATTTACAAACCAAGGAGTTGTCATTCTCTTTTTCTCTTCGTATTTTACTTTTTTTTTTTTTCACTTTATGTTTTTTTTTTTTTTTCTTGTCTACAAAGTCCACAATTTTCTATTTTATTTTAAATATCATGATATCAATTTCTGGTTTCTATTTGTTTTCCCCCATTTTTTCTACATCTTGAAAGAGACTTTTCTTGGAAAACAAAAAACAAAAAAAAAACAAAACTCATTAAGAAAACAAAAATGGGTATTTTCAGATTTTAGACCTTTTAATACCAAAAATGAAATAAAATCAAATCAAATAAAAGATTCCCAAAAAAAAAAAAAAAAAAAACTAAAGGAAAAAGGTGTTGTATCTACAATAACGCTATAATTGGACTCATCAATTTTGTCTTTTAAAAAAAAAAAAAAATTTGTATACTGAAACTCTTGTAATAGTACTCTGATCGGATTTTTTTTCCTTTTTAAGTAATGCTGACGAAGTTTAATCAAATATGACGTAATACCTTTAAAAAAATTTTAAAAAAAAACACGATGTAATACTCTTCTAAAAAAAGGGGGGGAACAGTGAAACATAAATGGCATTCTTGTAATATATCATAAAAACAAGGCCTGATGTTAAGCTCATATTGCTGACAAGTTTTGAGGGGAAAAGCTTGACACGTGGCAATATTTGAATGCAGAGTGTAGGAGCAATTTTTTGAGAGACCTGCCGCTAGCACTCCTCTTTTTTGCATGATTGTTGTCCTATGGCTTGTTTTTTTTTTTTTTTTTTTTTTTTGAAAGTATATAATTGAGCTATGCTTTTTATTTGCATAAATATTTTTGCATGGTTTACTGTTCGTTAAATATATAATATTAGTACATTGAATAATGTAATATTGTATTTTGTGATACTGTTTTGCAAATGTAAGTAGATTCATTTTATGCTTAGTTACAAAAATTACATGGAGTATGGCTCTAGCTTGTAAATTGAAGTAGCATGAAATTACAAGTACTTGAAAAATAACAAGTACATCCATACACGGTTTAGCCTTTTCAAATTATGTAATACCATGTCAGACCTTTTCCTATAAACTATGAATATGCATATAGATCGTATAGTCTGTCATTAAGCACAAACAATAATCATTTTCAGTAAGGGATTTGAGTACTTTTCATTTTCGTGCTACATTTGTACATGCAGTTTGTTAACGGACAAGTCGAAACTGTACATTCAAGTAATGTCAAGATAATCAGACCTATTAAATTTATATTAAAGGTCAAATGTGGAGCAAGTATATATTCTAAGAAGTTATTGTTACTAATTATAAGTAATTAATTATATGATGACGTACCAAAGAAGATAATTAAAATAATAATAGTTGGTTATTGTTGTTTGAAATTTGGAAAATATTTTCTTTGTTTTGAAAGAGTGAAATTTAGAAAATAAAATTCAACTTGCATGTGATCTCATCTGGTGGGGGCCGCTATTTATAAGAGATCCAGATTTAATTCTGTCAGATTAAAGAAGAGTTCTCTTAAAATGTTGTTACTTGTATTTTACATATGGTTTTTTGGGATATTGTCCGTCATTTTCCAAAATTCTTTTCTTTTCCATCAATAACGTCTTTTTACCTTCTTATTGTCGCTCTCCAAAATTTATGGCGTTTATGGTTGTTGCTCTTTTTCTACTAGTAAGATAGCTAAAAGTACTTGGTTTACATTGTTCTTTGACAATTGGTTTGTATATTATGGTGTTGGATATTTATGTGAAAAGAAGTGATGGCCATTAGTTGATTTTTTTCTTTTTCAAGCGTCCAATTCAGTTGTTTATTATTATTATTATTATTATTATTATTATTATTATTATTATTATTATTATTATAGATCTCAAAAAACAAAAAACAAAAAATCGAAAGAAAGAAAGAAGTGGGGGGGTTTGTCGATTGTTGATTGAATTCGGTGACTATAGCAAGTAATCACGTTCCCTGTTTATATATAAAGTATTGTTATTTTGCTCCACAATAAATGAAAAAGTCTCTTATTGGAAGCTATAAAGGGGAATCAATTAGTATAATTATATAATAGAAAATTATCTAAATGCAATTTAAAAAAAAACCCCTCTAAACTAACATTATTCGTTTGTGTTTCACATGATTATTCGCAGTTTATCGTTTATTTACATTAATTACAAAAATCTCTTATTTGGAACGAGAAGATTAATAAATAACGAAGATGCAGTAAATTTTTAATTTATTTTTATTTTGTATTACTCTTGTGATCAAGTGTGTCCAATAAAGTTAATCTATTCTAATATTGAATTGCTCCAAATTGCTTAAATCTTGGGTCAACTGATTTTCAACATTTGGAAAAATGTGAGGCATCTTTCTATACTTCAAATTTTGATCATTTTATATCGACTTAAAAAAAGATTAAAAAAAAAATACATGAGTTGTAGAATTCCAAATACAGAATATAAAAATAACATTCACTAGTGAACAATGAGGAAGATTTCTTACTTTCTTTTCAGTGAGTCATCGACCATTTGATAACTGACAATTCGAGAAATATAAGCCAATTACTTTCATTGAAAATGGGCAAAGTTCAGAAGAAAAAGAAAATGTCCAGCTCAATGAATAACTTTCAAAGTAATCGGATTCATTTTTGTTACGACCTCAAGCAGGCACGATGTACTTGGTGGGACTCACATGAGACTATTTATATATGAGTACTGAGATACAATCTTTTTCAAGTTGCAGTGATTCTTAATAGAATAATGTTAAACACAAAAAGTCACATATTTTGTCACACTAGAAAGACTTTAACTTAGTATTCCTTTGCTTTCTTTTTGTTCGTGACAACAACATTCATATATATATATATATATATATATATGTATGTATTAGAAATGGCAATAATCATTTTCGAGAAGGGATTTGAGTACTTTTCATTTTCATGCTATATTTGTACTTGCAGTTTGTTAACGGACGAGTCGAAACTGTACATTCAAATAACGTCAAGATAGTCAGACCTATTAAATTTATATTAAAGACCAAACATGGAATAAATACATATTCGAATAAGTTATTACTTATTAGTAGTAATTAATTATATGACAACACACCAAAGAAGATAATTAAAATATTAATAGTTGGTTGTTGTTGTTTGAAATTTGGAAAATTTTTTCTTTTTTTTGAAAGAGTGAAATTTGTAAAATGTAATTCAACTCGTAAGTGATCTCATCAGATGGGATTAACTATTTATAAAAGATTCAAATTTAATCCCGTCGCATTATAGAAGATTCCTCTTGAAATGTCTTTACTTGTATCTCACATTTGGATTTTTGGGATAGTGCCCGTCATTTTCCAAAATTCTTATCTTTTCGATCAATTACGTCTTTTCACCTTCTTATTGTCGCTCTGAAAAATTTATGTCGTTTATGGTTGTTGTTCCTTTTCTACTTCTAAGATAGCCAAAAATACTTGGTTTATATATATAGTTTAGTGCTGGATATTTATGTGAAAAGAAGTGACGGCCATCAGTTGATTTTTTTCTTTTTCAAGGGTCCTTCAGTTGTTTATTATTATATATATCTCCAAACAAAAACAGAAAAAAAAAAAAAAAAAAACACGAAAGAAAGAAAGAAAGAAAGAAGTTGGGTTGTCGATTATTGATTGAATTTGGTGATTATGGCAAGTAATCACTTTCCCTGTTTATATATAAAGTATTGCAATTTTGCTCCACATTAAATGAAAAAGTCTCCCACTGGAAGCTATAAAAGGGGAATCAATTAGTATAATTATATAATTGAAAATTATCTAAGTGCAATTAACGGATTGACCACAGCCCATATGTTGTATGTTGATTTGTTGTCAAAATCAACATATGAGCTGTGAAACCGCACTTTGTTATTAAAGCTGTGAAATCGTAAAGTAATTTTCTTCCAACTAAAGTCTGGAGACATTGTTCGAGGAAATGATATATATATATATATATATATTGGGAATAAGTGGAAGACGAAGAAAACAAAGTCTACTCCGATGTTCTTTCCTTGGAGTCTTCATAGTGCTGCTTTTTTAAACAAAGACCAGAAAGTTATAAAACAATAAAAAAAAAAAAAAAAAGACACAGCTACTCAACTTTATGATATATATATATATTTTTTATTTTAGAAGGAGTAGGAGGAAGTGTCAAGTTCACATATAATATTTATAGTACGGTTAATAGGACGTACGTCAATGGTTAATAATTTAATTGAAAACACAAAACTGCATTTACAAAAATAAATTTTATTAAATAAATTTAGTTTTCAGTGGTCCTGGTTTGAGCCCATCATAGTAACTTGACAAAACGATATAAAAATATCTTAAAAACCCACTGAATATATAAATTAATGAATTCCTAATACTTTAAAATTCTGTTATACAAATGACTAAAATAGGGGGTCTTTGTAAAAAATTTGTCTATTGTTGTTTATTGTTGCTTTCCTTCGCACCCTTGGAGATGAGAAAGCCATTGGTGTATGATTGTTGTCCCATGGTTTGTTTTTTTGAAAGTATATAATTGAGCTATTGTTTTTATTTACAATATTTTTGCTTGGTTTAATGTTCGTTAAATAACTAATTGTGATATTCTAGCCAGTTTTTTCTAATGCTATTTACTTCCTCTCGATATTTATTTCTATTTAAATGTACGTACGTACGTATGTATGTATAACAACTGGACAAAAATGAAGGAAAAAAGGACTCTTGTATGTACTGAAGAATTATAACTGTATTTCCATTCAATAATTGACATAAATAACTATGTTCTCATTAATAGAAAATTATATCTAATTTCATTTTCAAATAGTGGATGAATTTGACTACTACTAAGGATGACTCATTAATGGAACTGGATTCAATTAACTTAATTCCGTCAATTAATTACTTTATCTAGACTGGAAGATGAGAAAAGTATACAAACAAGAAGACCGAAGTCTGAAGTCACAAAAGAGGCAGCATATAAAAAATTCAAAAACCGCACTTTGCTATTAAAGCTTTGCAACAACGAAGTAATTTTCTTCCAACTAAAGTCTAAAGCCATTGTACGAGAAATTATATTTTTAAAGGGATTGGGAGTAAGTGGAAGACGAAGAATACGAAGTCTACTCCGATGATCTTTCCTTGGAATCTTCGTAGTGCAGCTATTATTAATAAAGACCAAGAAAGATGGAGAAAATAAACAAATGAAGAAAAGCAACTCATTATTATTATTATTATTATTATTATTATTATTATGTTAAGAATGAAGGTTTTGTTTAGATGTTTCCATTGTATTTAAAAACAAAAAAAAAAAAAAAAAAAGAGCAATTTGGTTAGGATCTTCTCATAGAAATATGTCCGTATATGAATAATGAAGGGTTTTTTTTTTTCCACCTATTTCTTGACTTTTAATTTTTAAATACTAGGAAGTTTCCTCACTCTGAGCTGCTGTATTTTCCTTTGTGTTAAAGGGGAAAAAAAACATCTTAAAGAAGTTTAAATATGTAAAAACGATTTTTAAAATAGAAAAGATGATATTCATTTGAAGTTAATTGATTGATATAAAAGATCTAGTTAAGTTATTAATATAATGATATATTTATGGTGACTAAGGTAAAAAAATACAGGGAAATAGAAAAATGAAACAAAAATTTGTCAAATTACTATTCCATAGGTATATCATTTATGCACGATGGCACTAAGTAATTTATCTATAAATTGATAAAACATGATTGAAAAGTTACTACAGCGTTCAACAAAAAAAAATAGTGGTTTTAAAATTATGAGGACATGTGTCAATATTTGTTTGCCTTGCTTAGACTTTTGAGTCCCAAATGTGGTTGTTGTGGAATTGAATTAATGATTTTTATTGTCGGTTGTTTACACAGTAGCCTTTGGAAATTATGTAATAACACGTCACCCATTTTCCTACGCTATAAATGTGCATGGTCGTATGGCCTGTCATTGCACACAAACTCTTCCCCCAAATATCTGTCTAGAGTCCAGATACAAAGTTGATAGTTACATAGTCCTTGTCTTCGGAAATGATGGTTTGGTTTCTTCCATGGCTGAGTCTCCTTCTGGTTCTCCTTCCCTCTCCATGCTACTCTTCTTCTTCATTTCCATCCTCTCCCTTTACTCCTCCTCCTCCACTGTGCCATCCCCATGAAAGCTCTGCTCTTCTCCATTTCAGGAACTCTTTTCCCATAATAAATGATACTTCTTATTTCCCTGATTGTGTTGATTTCTATGGAATGACTAATCCTAATAGTACAGTGTCTTGGAATATGAGCAGGGATTGTTGCACATGGAGTGGAGTCACTTGTGATGAGGTCTCTCGTCATGTCATTCGCCTTGATCTTTCCTGCAGTGGGCTTCAAGGCATCATCCACTCCAACAACAGTCTGTTCCTCCTCAGTCGTCTCCAAACTCTTATCCTTTCCCATAATTTGTTTTATGATTCAAAACTCTCGCCCCGATTTGGTAGGTTTGTGAATATGATTCACCTTGACCTTTCTTACTCTGGTTTCACAGGCCAACTACCTCTAGAATTCTCTTTCTTGTCTAGTTTGGTGACATTTGATCTTAGTTGGAACGATGGTTTGACTCTTGAGACTTTTAGTTTGAAACGAATTATTTCAAACTTAACCAGTCTCAAAGAATTGTCCTTGAGTTTTGTCAATTTGTCTTGCATCTCGACTAATTCCTTTATGAATCTGTCAACTTCTTTGATATCTCTTGATCTTAGTTGGAGTGGACTAATGGGAGAGTTTCCAGAAAATATTTTTCACCTTCCAAGACTTCAGAAGATCGATTTAAGTTACAATGGGAATCTCAATGGTTCATTTCCTCAATATAATTGGAGTAGCCAATTGAGAAATCTGAATCTTTCTACAACTGGATTTTTGATAGATTTACCTTATCTTACCAAAACTTTGAAGTCTTTGAATACTTTGATTCTCGGAGCCTGCAAGTTCAGAGGATCATATCCTGCATTGCTTGGCAACTTAACACAAATCACATCCTTAGACCTCTCTTATAATAATTTTGATGGCCCGCTCCCTGAAATTTGTAGCAACTCTTCGAAAAGAACTTTTTTATGTCACTCTTCAAAACATGATCAGTTAGTGGGTCCTCTTCCATTGAATTTGAAATCCTTGGACTTAACTCGTAACTTCCTTAATGGGACAATACCTTCTTGGCTCTATTCCCTTCCTTCTTTACAAGATTTATATCTGAGCCACAACCAATTCACAGGTCATATTGGCGAATTCAGGTATAAGTCTTTGGTACACCTTGCTTTAGATAACAACAAACTACAAGGCCTCATTCCAAGATCAATTTTTCAGCAAGTGAATCTTGTGGAATTATATCTTTCACCCAATAACTTGAGTGGAGTCGCTCGGTTAGACAACTTCCCAAAGTTGAAAAGTCTCCAAACACTTGATCTTTCTTTTATTAGCCTATCAATGGATACTATCAACTCCTTCCTATATGCTTTGCCCAACACCTTTGTAGACTTGTTCTTGTCCTCGTGCAATATCACTGAGTTTCCATTTTCTTTAAGAAGCTTAGAAAATTTAAGAGCATTGGACCTTTCCAACAACCGAATTGAAGGGAGAGTTCCCCAGTGGTTGTGGAATGTTGGGAAGGATTCATTAGTTTATCTAAATCTTTCTCACAACCACTTAACTCAATTTGGAAAAATTCCATGGACTTCCCTAGATACTATTGACCTTAGCTCCAACCGGCTTCAAGGTCAACTTCCAATTCCACCACCACCAACTTCAATATATTTAATCTCCAACAACCAATTGGTTGGTGGGATACCTGCTTCGTTTTGTGACCTTAGTGAGCTAAAAGTCCTTGATTTGTCAAACAACAGTTTGAGTGGGAACATCCTTCCTTGCTTATTTGCGAATTTTAGCAGCAGTCTCTCTGTTTTAGATTTACGAATGAATAAGTTCCATGGCATGATTCCTTCAAATTTTGCAAAGGGAAACTACTTGAGTACTCTGACCCTCAATGGAAATCAATTGGAAGGTTCATTGCCCCAATCTTTGCTCAATTGTGAAAATCTAGAACTTTTAGACGTCGGAAACAACAGGATAAATGGATCCTTTCCCTTCTGGTTGGAGTCTCTTCCAAATCTACAAGTTCTTATTCTGAGATCTAATAGATTTGCTGGTCCCATAAGTAATCCAAAGGCTAGATTTCCCTTTCAAAAGCTGAGAATCCTTGACCTGTCAAACAATCAATTCACAGGTCCTTTACCTGCCGAGTATTTCAGGAATTTTGTGGCTATGATGGATGCTTATGCGGATAGCTTGGAGTACATGACAGAATTCATGGAGGGGTGGGCTCGTAATAGAATTTATTTTCAGTATCAGGATTCAGTGGTGGTAGATATAAAAGGATTGGACTATGAGCTGGTGATCCATACCATGTTTATAGCTATTGATTTATCAAGAAATTACTTCACTGGAGAGATTCCGAAGTCCATAGGAATGCTCCAATCACTCAAAGGGCTGAGCTTTTCAAGCAATAGACTTACAGGTTCCATTCCGGCTTCACTGGGAAACATAACCAGTCTTGAATGGCTAGACCTTTCCTCAAATGATCTGATTGGTCAGATTCCTCTGCAATTGGCAGATTTGACAGAGCTTGGATTCTTAAACCTTTCTCTCAACAAATTAGAGGGACCAATACCAAGTGGAAAGCAGTTCAACACGTTCAACAATGATTCATACAGCGGAAACCTAGGATTATGTGGGTTCCCTCTGTCTGAGTTATGCAGCAATGACGAGCCACGACACAAAGATCAAGGCGATGATGATGAAGAGCATGGCAGCGGAGTGATTGATTGGAAGGTGGTGATGATGGGATATACAAGTGGACTGGTGATCGGAATCTCTATTGGATACATGGTGCTTTTCAGTAGAGGTTTTGATTACTGGTTTCTGAAGAGATTTGGAGGAGGAGGACGTCGTAGAACCAGCACTCGCTCAAGAGGGAGGAGAAATCAAATTAGCAACCAGAGGAGAGCATAATCTCGTGGGATGTCTGCAGAATGTAAGTTTACAATGTCTTTGCAGTTAAAACTACAATTCGTTAATTTTTATATCCAATCCTTATCAGCTTATAATTAGTTTGCTTTCGTTTGTGTTTTTGGATTTTTCTATTGTACAGGAAGGTGCATGAGAAGTACTGTTGATGGCAACGAGCAACTAGTGCTCTACCCTGGAATAAGGCGTGGGTCTGATGACGCCATTTTCTTGTTGTTTAGATAATTTCCATTTTCGCAGTCTGTTACAGAGTGCATATTAAATAATAGTAGTTGACGTTTTATTCATAGGAAGTTTTTTTTTTTTTTGTTTTTTTTTTTTTTTGAGGGGGTCTTGATGTTGTGGTGTTTGTATTTGAGACGACTGAGTGCCTTTCCAATGCAATAATTATGTTTTCGTTTAAGATGATGGACAGTGTCTTTATATTTGTATCACGTTACAAATGTTTTTGTTGCTTCCTTTATTGCTATTTTTGGATAAGGTTTTGGTTGTAGGAAATCTTGAGTACAGGCGGAGTTCGAAGGCCTTCTACGAAGGCCTTCCCGGCTCAGTTAAGATGGATTCAGCGTAGCAAGCTCAAAGACGAGAAAAATACTACCTGATCAAATGGGGAAAGGTATGAGAGGGGTTCTACAAGCATATTCAGACAGCATTCTACATTTTCAAGGTAATCGAATATGTGGTTTTTCAAAATCTACGATTTTGCAGATATAAAGTTTATAAATCTTTTTTTGAGAGGATTAAATATATATATGTGTGTGTGTGTGTGTGTGTGTGTGTGTGTTGTGATAACACTGCAATCCACCAAATTTCATGTTTTCTTGATAATTGAAACATTTGCTGGGGTTATTAAAAATTCATAACTACTCAATATAGTAAAACAGACGATGTAGCCCAACTGAAAGAGCAACTTTTCCAAGAAACATGTATTTTTCTTCTTGCATTTCCGCACCAAAGATATTCCTGAATTGTCTTAAGATTTGTTTAAGTGTATGATTTTGGTTTATCATACTGATGCGTATATTATAGATTCGATGTGCTCTGCACATGCTAGTTATGTTGCAACTTTCAGTCGAGGAAAGAGGAGTAGCATTTTAGGATGAGCAGGCAGAGCGAAATCAACTCTCATACACAAATGATGAAACACCAATGGATTAAGATGGGGATGATGATGGAGTGCACAACGATAACGGTATGATTGATCGAATGGTGGTGACCATATGGGATGTGGAAGTGGAGTGATTATCGGACTATCCGACGGAGACATGGTGGTTTTCATTAGAAGCTTTGATTATTGGTTTCTTAAAAGATTTGGGCTAAAACAACGTTGTAAAACAAGAGCTCACTCCAGAGGAAGGAGAAGATTAAACTACCAAGCAGAGGAAAACAAAGTCTCGCGAGACGTCTAGAAAAGTAAGCTATGTAATGTCTTTGCAGTTAATGAACTAGTTTAATGTTAGAATAAAATTAACTTTATCATCAGCTTCATAATCTTTTGCTCTGTTTTGTGGTTGTGTCTTTTGTTGTCGTCGATGATCAGGAAAAACTGCTGCTATGCTCTGGACCGAAGAGTAGCTTCGATGACGCAATTATCTGTTCTTCTCTAATAACTCAGCTTTTCTTGTTCTAGTAATCTGTAGGCAGAGGTCATAATAAATGTTTTATTATTATTATTATTATTATTTTTTTTTTTTTTTTGAGGTTTTAGTCATAGGAGGTACTCCGTGTGCTCTGTATTTATATTTAGGTGTCCTGTTCAATGGAACAATCATTTATAGTTTTTGGAGAAAATCTCAAAAACTGGTATGTATATATTCACAATGGTTTAATAGGATAAATATTTTTTTATTGTGAATAAATATATATGTAGTCATTTTATCTTTTTTTTTTTTTGCCCCGATGTTATAATGTTCTCTCTTTCCTCAATTTTCAATATTAAAATGTTCTCTCTCTTTCTTTCTCTCTCTCTCTTTTTTTTTTTTTTGGCCGGTCTTACTTTTCAAATATCTTTATTGTGTTGTTGTTTCTCAAGTCACCTGCCGTTTTTCAAAAAATTAATATTAGAGCAGGTGTTACTAACATTATTCTTTTAAAAATTAATTAAAAGATCTTTTTTTTTCCCTTTATATGGTCAACTAATTTTCTTAAATAGTCAATCAATAATTAACCACATAACATAGTTAACTTGGTTCATCAGTGATTGATTACGGTCAATCACTGATTAACTATAATGTAAATCATCAAATTTCATAGTCAATCACTAATTGATGATTAGTTGATCATTGAAATCACCAAAATTCATAATCAATCATTGATTGACTAAATCTAGAAACCAAAATTCATAATCAATCATTGATTGACCAAATCTAGAAAATGAAAAACGGCTATTTTACTTTATTTTAAAAAATGAGCTACCTATTAAATTAGATAATTATAAAAGGCCAACTAGTCTAAATTATGGTTGTTACCAATCGTTTCTGATTTTTTTTTTTTTTTTTGCATGTTACAATATGGCACATCCAATTATCACCAATTATCATCAATTAATATAAAACGTGTTGTTATGATTTGTTTTGTAACTATGAATTTAGCAAATTAGGGGCGTATAATATGAAATGTTTTAGCAACTCATATTTCTCCATATATCTTTATTTTTCTTTTTGTATTTATGTATTTTCTGATTTTCAGAGCATTGCATTTTCCTCTCTCCAAGCAAACATGGCCGGGACCCCACAAAGACTCCATTTTGACTCTCGAAAGTCCTCTATAGTGAGTGACCATCTAGAAGTGTTGCCATAAGAAGACCTTCGGATACTCTTCTTCTGCACGGCACACCGGTAGACAAGTGACTAAGACTTTGATGCAAAATCTACAACATATCTGGTACTTTCTATGCTCCTAATCAATTTTCTAATTTGTCATTGTTTTTGCAAACGACGTTATTTCTTTGTTTAAGGGATTGGTCATAAGTGGAAGACCAATTCCAAGATGACTTCCTACGGCATGTGTATGAACATGAAGACCTTGTAAAGAGCAATAATATTAAAGTGATCGACACTTGCATAAAATATGTAATATGGCTGTCCCACGGGGAACGTTCAATTAGGGTCTAAATTGTTCATTAAAAAAAAAATCAAATAAAATCAAATTAGGTTGAATAATCGCAACCATAAAGGAAACTTACAAGAATTATGGTCCATTCAACATTCGGTTTGGAAAAAATTTTTGAACATAATTCAAAACTTTTTTTTTTTTAGTGTTTTATCACAAAAAAATTTAAAATTTACATTTCAAAACTATGTTTCAAATGGACCCATAGAAACGGTTCAGCATTTTCTTCTTCTCCTGGCCTGCAATAACTTTAAAAAACCAAAAAGGAGAATCGAACGGACAAAAGCAATAGTTTTATTCCAAAAAGTTAATAGACTTGGCTTTTTTCTAGTACTTTTTATATGCTCTCTTTTTGTTGATCGGCACGAAAAGTAACGTATTTACGCATGGTGCGTCGGAGTCTTCGTTCGAAACAGAGCCACTACAATGTATATCAACATTTTCTCCAATGACTTAAAAAACCAAAAAAAAAAAAAAAAATAATAATAATAAAGAGAAGAAAAAAAAACAATAGACAAAAGCAAACATTAAGCATACATTTGGTACTAAGGTTTGGATTGTAGAATTTAGATTTGAATTGATTGTGTGTTTATCGAGACATTTAAATTGTTAGAATTAAAGACTATAAAAACTTGAAATGTGTTTAGGGGAAAAAAAATTCAATATGAATCTTGTTTTGTTTGCCTCGAAATTCTATGCAAATTTTTTAAAAAATTGGTTCCCTATAATATTACTGACAATATTTACATCAAATAATGTAATTTGTTCTACTTAAGTTTTTTTTTTAATTTTAAAAATAAATTTTTTTGATAAATTTGTTCTACTTAAGATTAATAATTTGTTCTAATAACTTTTTTTTTAATTATTATTGCTACAGGTGTAAATGTTCTAGTGCACAAAGCTATAATATTAATCTGTATGAATTAAAGATAGACATATTTTATATGTATTATATCTATATACTAAAAGAGAAGGTGAATTTACTGTTCAAAGAACAGTGATGAATAGTGTTTTTCGGATTTTTTTTTTTATTTTTCGCGTTATAGCTACAGTAATGCACAGTACCGCACAGTGAAACAGTGCAAAACAGTGAAATGACGCTTTTGCCCCTCTGTTTCTTCTTCTTTTTGGACATGAACAGTGAACTTCCCCTTTTACCCCTCATTTAACCTCTGCCAGCCTGCCACCTGCCTGCGCGTCACTGTTCACTGAACAGTGATTTCACTGTTCATGAACAGTGATTCACTGTTCAGTGAACAGTGACCGGTTTTTTTTTTTTTTCTTTTTCTTTCTTTCTTTCTTTCTTTCTTTCTTTCTTTCCGTCTGCTGTCTCTTTTTTTTTTTCACTTTTTTTTCTTTTTTTAACATTTGCTGCTCTTTTTTTTTTTTTTTTACATTTGCTTTTTTTTTTCTTTTTTTACTTTTGTTGTTTTTTTTCCTTTTTTTTTTTTTAACTTTTGTTGATTTTTTTCCTTTTTTTACTTTTGTTGTTGTAATTTTTTTTTTTACTTTTATTATTGTTGTATTTTTTTTTTTAATTTTTGGTGCTTTGTTACGTTTTTTTTTTACTTTTACTGTTTTGTTTTATTATTTGATAAATAGTTTTTTTTTTAACTTTTATTTCTTTGCTACAGCTTTTTTTTTTTTTAATTTTTACTGCTTTGCTATAGTAAAAAAATGCAATATTTCATTGTTTAATAAATAGTGATTTTTATTTTTGTTTTGTTTTTTTTTTTTGTTACTTTTGCTATACGGTTCTTTTTTCCTACAGTAATGCACAGTAGCTGCTTTTCTTATATTAAACTGTCAATTTTGCCCTTATCCTATGTACTAATTTTGACTTATCTACAGTGGAATGACATTTTTGTTCTCACATATTTTGTCTTTTTTTTTCTATGAAATTTTAGATATTAGATTTTGATCTATTGTTGTATTGTGTTTTTGTTCACTTTGTCTTTTTTTGATTTTTAAACAATTTTTTTACTTTAAATTTTTTATCTTTATTTCGGATTTTTTTTTGTATATCTTTTTTGTTTCTTTTGTTCTATTTTTTAAAGACCCATTTTTTTTAAGGATTATGCATGCAATTTTTTGTTTGTTTGTTTTGTTTTATATTTTAAAAATCATGTTTTTTAGTTTTTACATGTATATAACCTAATAAAAAAAAATTTTATTTTTTTTAAAACAGTAAAAAAAGAAGAAAATGAGTTATATATTTTATTTTATTATAATTTTTTTTGTTAGGGTTAGTTTTTTCAGATTCTTTTGAGTTTAAAGATTTTTTTCCTTTTTTTTTTTGCTTTATTTTTATTTAAATAAGTATAACTACAGAAGATTTTTTTTCTTTTTTGCTTTTGTTTTCATTTTTATTATTATTAGTTCTATTATTATTTTGATTTTGCATTTTCATTGTTGGGAGAAATCTTGAGAAAAATTATATTGATTATAATTATAATATTTATCTTAATCAACTGTTTTTATCATATAATATTTAATTTATTTATTTATTTTTTTCTTCATTTCCCGTACAACGAACGGGTATTAAACTCGTTAAATATTAAAGAAAAAAACAAGAAAGGACAAATAGGGACAGTAACCAAAAGAAACAATTATATAAACAATTAACTGGGAGACGTGTCAAGTGAATGGGAGGCTAGATTAGTAAACAACAAAAAAGAAAAAGAAAAGGAAAAGGACAAGAAAAAAGCAGAACCAAATGGGAGACGTGTCAAGTGGAGGAGTTTGTCGTCTTCCTCTACGCAGTGCCGTCCTCACGTGGAAATAGCGGAAGCAGATGGAAGACGTGTCAAGTGGAGGGGAGACTAAAACAATAATAATAATAATAATAATAATAATATTACAGACTTGAGAGCAGTTTGTCGTCTTGCGAAGACCTAGAGTTGACTTGATAGAGTTAAATACCAGCACATAGCTGGCATTTGCATACAACTATCACCATTTTAGCTGCCAAGAAGATATGGCTTCAATGTCCTTCTCCCTTCTGTTTCTACTTCTACTCTTTATATTCCTTTTCTCACCATTTCCTTCCTTTTCTTCTCCGCAATGCCCTCCTGACGAGCACTCTGCTTTGCTCCAACTTAGGAGCTCTTTCTCCGTTGTTGATCCCTCTCTTACCAACTGTTACATGACATACGAAAACAGAACCATCTATTCGACGATATCCTTTTGGAACAAGAACACAAATTGTTGCGAATGGGATGGAGTCACGTGTGACAATCTTACGGGGCACGTGATCGGCTTGTACCTGAGTTGCAGCAGTCTTAAGGGCACTATTCACCCCAACAACAGCCTTTTCCTCCTCCGCCATCTCCAGAGTCTTGACCTTTCTTGGAATGTCGAACTCAGAATAGGAACAGCTGCGTTCAAAGCACTCGCAATGAACTTAACCAACTTGAGAGAACTCAGCCTGGCCCAAGGGAGTGACTTGTCAACGGTGCCTCTTGTCTCATTGATGAACTTGTCGTCTTCATTAACATCTCTTGATCTCGACTCTTGTCAGTTGCATGGGGAGCTTCCGCAGAACATTTTCCAGTTGCACAAACTTCAGAGCCTTGATTTACAAGGTAACCATCTTAGTGGCCCTATTCCAGGGTCCTCTTTAAACCTTGAATCACTCATTTACTTGGATCTTTCATCCAACAATTTCACTGGTCAACTTCCGGAAGTTTTCAGTAATTCCACCTAAAAGTTTTCTTCATATGACTCTTCCAAATATCCTCCTGGTAGCTTTCCTCAAATCTACACTCATTATATTTGTCAGGTAACTTACTCAATGGGACTATACCTTCATGGATATTTGAACTACCATATTTGGTCCGGTTAGACATCGGCTTTAACTTTCTTACTGGTGAGATTCACAATTTCCATAGTACTTCATTGCAAGACCTCTCTTTGGGTGGAAATAAACTACATGGTGTCGTTCCGAGATCAATATTTCAGCAGGTGAAACTCCAATATTTGTATCTTTCATCAAATGATTTTACTGTTAATGTTGAGTTAGAAGACCTTTCAAATTTAAAAGAGTTAAACACTCTTGATCTCTCATCTAACAATGTATCATGGAATTTCAATAGCTCCAAAAACTATACCTTAAATAATCGTTTAGATTTGGTTTTGTCTTCTTGCAACCTGATTGAATTCCCTCCGTTTCTCAAGTCTGTGCAACGTTTACCAGCCTTAGACCTTTCCAGTAACAAATTACGCGGAAATGTTCCTAAATGGTTATGGGAAGTGGGTAAGGATTCATTCACCTCTTTGGATCTTTCAAACAACTCCTTAACATATTTAGAACCACTTCCGTGGAATAACATGCAAACTCTCCATCTTGGCTCCAACTTGTTTGCAGGGCCTCTTCCTGTTTCCTCATCACCTCGTTTAGCTTACTTTTTTGCCTCAAAAAATCAATTTTTTGGAGAAATCCCACTTTCTATTTGCAATATGACATCCCTTTCTTACCTTGACTTGTCTAATAACAACTTGAGTGGAAATATTCCCCTGTGCTTGAGAAATCTTTTAAGTAGTAGTCTCTCAGTGTTAGATTTGGGGAGTAATAGGTTCCACGGAATGATTCCAACATTTTTTCCAAAGGGAAACTCCTTGAGGACTTTGAACCTCAAAGGAAACCAATTGGAAGGTTCACTGCCCCAATCATTGCTCAATTGCAAGAACTTGGAAGTACTAGACATTGGCGACAACAAGATAAATGGATCATTTCCCAAGTGGAATGGAAACTCCCTGAGGACTTTGAACCTCCAACGAAACCAATTGAAAGGTCCACTGCCCGAATCATTGCTCAATTGCGAGAACTTGGAAGTACTAGACATTGGCGACAACAAGATAAATGGATCGTTTCCCCAGTGGTTG